>OW240913.1:244142705-244155217 GCA_933207985.1 Pelobates cultripes | reverse complement strand
TCAGAGCCCCTGATACACACTGACACAGAGCAGAATAGAGACTGTTCCTCCTAAATAGGGACACTTGGCAGATATGGATTGACACCTGTCCTCAGAGATCATGATACACACTGACACAGAGCAGAATAGAGACTGTTCCTCATACATAGGGTCACTTGGCAGATATGGATTGACATCTGTCCTCAGAGACAATGATACACACTGACACAGAGCAGAATAGAGACTGTTCCTCCTGCATAGGGTCACTTGGCAGTTATGGATTGACACCTGCCCTCAGAGAACATGATACACACTGACACAGAGCAGAATAGAAACTGTTCCTCCTACATAGGGTCACTTGGCAGATATGGATTGACACCTGTCCTCAGAGCCCCTGATACACACTGACACAGAGCAGAATAGGGACTGTTCCTCATACATAGGGTCACTTGGCAGATATGGATTGACACCTGTCCTAAGGATCCCTGATACACACTGACACAGAGCAGAATAGAGACTGTTTCTAACCTAAATAGGGTCACTAAGATATGGATTGACACCTGTCTCAGAGCCCTGACAATAATTGACACAGAGCAGAATAGACTGTTTTCCTCATAGGGTCACTTAAGGTGATATGGATTGACACTCTGTCCTGTGAGATCATAGATACACACTATCAGAGAGCAGACAGAGATCGTTCCTCATAAATATAGTCATTTTAAGCAGATAAGGACACCTGTCCTCAGAGACCATGATACACACTGCCACAGAGCAGAATAGAGACTGTTCCCCTACATACGGTCACTTGGCAGATATGGATTGACACCTGTCCTCAGAGACCATGATACACACTGACACAGAGCAGAATAGAGACTGTTCCCCCTACATAGGGTCACTTGGCAGATATGGATGACACCTGTCCTCAGAGACCATGATACACACTGACACAGAGCAGAATAGAGACTGTTCCCCCTACATAGGGTCACTTGGCAGATATGGATTGACACCAGTCCTCAGAGACCATGATACACACTGACACAGAGCAAAATAGGGACTGTTCTTCCCACATAGGGTCAATGGCAGATATGGATTGACACCTGTCCTCAGAGCCCCTGATACACACTGACACAGAGAAGAATAGAGACTGTTCTCCTACATAGGGTCACTTGGCAGATATGGATTCACACCTGTCTTCAGAGATCATGATACACACTGACACAGAGCAGAATAGAGACTGTTCCCCTACATAGGGTCACTTGGCAGATATGGATTGACACCTGTCAATCACAGAGCAGAATAGAGACTGTTCCCCTACATAGGGTCACTTGGCAGATATGGATTGACACCTGTCCTCAGAGCCCCTGATACACACTGACACAGAGCAGAATAGAGACTTTTCCTGCTACATGGGGCACTTGGCAGTTATGGATTGACACTGTCCTCAAGGACAAGCTGCAGGCTTCCTGGCAGGGCCCATACAATGTGGTAGAGCAGGTTTGTGATACCACCTTTGTGATCGGTGCGGTCACAGGCACGGGAGGCAAGCGCATGCTCCATGTGAACATGCTCAAGCCATACAACGAGCGCACGGAAGATGTAACCGCGATCTGTGCACCTGCCACTGAAGATTATGATAATTTGCCACTCCCAGATCTCCTAGACCTAGAGGGCCAGAGCGGAGACCTGGGAGAAGTACAGTTAGGAGAACGGTTAGACCCCCAGGAGCGAACCCAGGTACAGTCCGTTAACCACTCACAAAGTGAGCATACCCGAAGCAGTTAAAGAAAATATGCGGAAAGAAATTGAGGCAATGATGCAGTTAGGGGTGATAGAACACTCTGACAGCCCCTGGGCCTCCCCGGTAGTACTAGTACCGAAACGGGACGGCACGACCCATTTCTGTGTAGACTACCGGAGGCTAAACGATATAACAACCTCAGACGCCTACCCTATGCCCCGGATAGACAAGCTCCTAGACAAAATGGCCAGAGGCCAGTACCTCACCACAATAGATCTGTGCAAGGGGTACTGGCAAATTCCATTAGCCGAGGACGCCATACACAAGTCGGCATTTGTCACCTCGTTTGGCCTGTATCAGTTTAAGGTCATGCCATTCGGGATGAAGAATGCCCCGGCTAACTTTCAGAGGATGGTAGATTGGCTACTGGATGGGTTTCAGGAGTATGCCTGCGCCTACTTGGATGATATAGCCATTTTTAGCTGCTCCTTGCCCTAACACCTGACCCACATAGGAGCCGTACTAGACCGGATTAGGGAGGCCGGACTGACCTTAAAGCCCAGTAAGTGCCATATAGGAACGCGTAAAAACCTCCCCAAGATAGTAGTATGGGCCCCAGAGTGTGAACAGGCCTTCCAACAGCTCAAGACGGCGCTCATTAAATCACCTGTACTTTCTGCTCCTGATCCAACTAAACGCTTTCTCGTCCATACAGACGCTTCTATGTTTGGATTGGGAGCAGTACTGAGCCAAGTCGGAGCAGATAGCAACCAGGGGCTTATCCAAGCCGGAAACTTTTGCCCAGGGAAGTAGATACACTGCCATTGAAAAGGAGTGCCTGGCGGTGGTGTGGGCCCTCAAAAAGCTGCAACCTTACTTGTATGGACAACCGTTTATCTTACTCACAGATCACAACAAATTTGGGTAAGTAATCATGCCAAGTAATCTAATGTGTGTGCGTGCCACCAGATAGGAGTGGTGTGTTAAGTAGTACTATTCTGGTCAGTTTAATCCCTTGCTACTCTCAACAGGGACGGCGCAGTACCATTTAGGAAACCCCCGGGGAGATGGAAAGTGATGCTTGGTTCTGTCCTCTCTCCTTCTTCAAATTTGGGCACTGGCGCGCGGCAATCTAATGTGCCACCAGATAGGAGTGGTATGTTAGGTAGTACTATTCTTATCAGTTTAATCCCTGTTACGTCCCCTATCCGTTGATGTGGAGCAAGACGCAGCATCAGAAGAGGACTCAGCCGAGGAGGTTATGGAAGAGGATGGAGTAGGAGGAGTAGAAGAGGTGGCAGCAGGCCTGCCTGCAAGTCGTGGTGGTTTCAACAAATCCTCTGCAGAGCCACGCATTCCATGCTTGGCAGCCGTCAGCAGGTTTGCCCAATGCGCAGTGTAGGTCATATACCTGCCCTGACCATGCTTTGCAGACCAGGTATCAGTGGTCAGATGGTAAGCCAGGTGATCCGTTACATAACTGCTATTCAATCTATAACAGTGAAAAAAGTTTTTTGTTTTTAAATGCAAGCTATTGTGACACCAGTGAGTGAGTGGTGGCACTGGGCACAGTATCCACTGAAAGCCTGACACACCGGCTTTGAGAAAACTAACTGCTATTCAATCTATAACAGTGAAAAAAGTTTTTTGTTTTTAAATGCAAGCTATTGTGACACCAGTGAGTGAGTGGTGGCACTGGGCACAGTATCAACTGTGAGCCTGACACACCCGCGTTGAGACAACTGTGGCGAAACCAACCTCGCCACTGTGAACTGGAGAAGCCTGGTTGCTCGCCTGCTCCCTTTGGACTATGGACCTGCAGGTTAAACCATTTATTTTCCCTGCAGAAAGGCTTATTCGTGTGATCTGATTGCCATTCATCTAATAATGTGCGCTCAGATCAAAGCTATCTGGGGATGTGTAGAAATGTGTGTTTTATGTACTAAATGTATCAGTATGTAATTTTATGGCTTTTACTGTCTTTTTGTCTGCCATGTGGGTAATGGAGTTTTGCCTCTGTCCTGGGAGATAATTAGATTCCTTCCCCAATTATCTCCAGGCCAGAGGGGAGGGATTGTGAGGCATTGTGGGAGGTAACTCATGTGTGATTGGTGTATTGTGTAATTGTTGTAAATCCCCCCCTTGCATGGGAGAATCCTTTATAAGCCTGTTGTGTGAATAAATCAGGGTTGTTCCTGTTTAACCCTCCAAGTGAAGTGTTGTCTCATTCTTGGGGGGAATTTGACTGTATGCCGATTGCCAGGAGTGTAAGCTGTTCTTAGGGCTTTTCCTGTTCGGCTGCTTCCAGGGTTCGTGTGTTTCCTGTTCGGGAATTGGGGATTCGTACAGTTTGGAGTTCGGGAGATTGGTGATTGCAGTAGCTGCTGGTCTATGGGAAAGGGGATTATCGCCTAAACGTTTTTTATCCTCTTGTGAGAGAAACGGTCCGTTACAACAACTAACTGCTATTCAATCTATAACAGTGAAAAAAGTTTTTGGGTTTTAAATGCACGCTATTGTGACACCAGATATGAGTGGCAAAGTACACGGGCAAAGGTCTGCAGAGCACACGCTGAAGGAGGCCTGACACCCGCTTTAAGGACACTGACTGCTATTAGCTTACACTGAAAAACCTTTTTTCTTTGTAAAAGCACGCTATAGAGACACCAGATATGAGTGGCAAAGTACACGGGCAAAGGTCTGCAGAGCACACGCTGAAGGAGGCCTGACACCCGTTTTAAGGACACTGACTGTTATTAGCTTACACTGAAAAACTTTTTTTCTTTGTAAAAGCACGCCATAGAGACACCAGATATGAGTGGCAAAGTACACGGGCAAAGGTCTGCAGAGCACACGCTGAAGGAGGCCTGAGACCCAGACGCTTGCAGACAACTAACTGTTATTCAATCTATTACAGTGAAAAAAAAATAATTTCTTTTTAAATGTCAAGCTTAAGCTATTGTGACACCAGATATGAGTCGTGGCACTGGGCAAATGGGCACAGTATCCACTGTGAGCCTGACACAGAAGCTGGCAGCAGTGGCAGACAACTAACTGCAATTACATTACACAGAAAAAAAAAAAGAAAAAAAAGCAGACTGATGTTCTAGCCCTAAAAAGGGCTTTTTGGGGTGCTGTCCTTACAGCAGAGATCAGATGAGTCCTTCAGGACTTTAGTGGACACTGTATACCCTAACCTAGCTATGCATTTCCCTATCTAATCAACAGCAGCTACACTTTCCCTCCTCTCACTAAGCATGCAGCTTGAGAATGAATCTAAAATAGATGCTGTCCAGTAGGTGGGAGGGTCTGCTAGGGAGGGTGTGCTGCTAATTGGCTGGAATGTGTCTGCTGACTGTGAGGTACAGGGTCAAAGTTTACTCAATGATGATGAATAGGGGGCGGATCAAACCGCGCATATGTTTGCCCGCCGTGGCGAACGCGAACATGCTATGTTCGCCAGGAACTATTCGCCAGCACCCTTTCGGTGCATCACTACTGGAGATAAATACGTTACCACACCCACTTAAGCCAATTATCTCCAGGATAGAGGAGAAGATAGACTGGCTGCACAGCCTAAATCTGTGGAACTGTTTTGGGCAGGAAAGCCATGCTTGCAGTTGGTCAAATAGGACTTCCATCTAACTTTTGATCCACTGGACCAATTTGTATGATACATATGTTAGAATACTGCTAATGCTGGTTCAGAATATGTGACTGTGACAGAACCATCTGTCTGGTTATTGCATTGGATTTGTCTGTTTCTGCCCCGTTCGTGTAAATGGCTGTTTCCTATAGCCCAGTCATACGAATGACCGATTTTCCTGAACAAAACTACCGAACGGATGGCCACCCAGGAGAGAAGTGTGCTGCTGGTTAACCTATTGATCCCAATTAGAACGTTGTGGTTAACCGCAGGCACTTCTCAATTAAACCGAATTCAGGGTGGTCGTCGTTCGTATGTCGACCACGAGGCAGTGGCCATTTTAAACCACGCAAAAGCCCAGCGGTGTTCAGCTCTGTTTTCATGGAACTAAAAACGGACACTTTTTCTGCCGAACACCGCTGAAACAACGGAACACCTGGCTGCCTCCACGAAAGCATACGAACACTGGCCGTTCAGGAGTTTTGAGGCACACGAAAGGACTTAACCCAGATAGCCTTCCCATGGAGTCAATCGCATACCGAAAGACTGTAAGAACTTTGACTCCATGGCGATTGAACTATGTGTGTGGGATCTGAGCGCTATTCGCTAATAATATGCACTCAGATCCAGGCTATCTGGAGATATGTGATGCGAATGGGAAATGTTCAGTTATTTTAAAGTTATGTATTTTTATGTATTTTCTGGTTTTATATTTAAGATGGCGATTGTCTTTGTCCTGGAGATAATTGAATTACTTCTCAATTATCTCCAGGGCAGAGGGGAGGAGACCATAGTGCATTGTGGGTAAAAGCTGTGACTGTATGTCTGGAATGTCTTCCTCTCTCTCCAGCAGCAGGACAATGTTATGGGAGTGGAGACAGGCGGTCTCCCTCTCCAGCGGCAGCCTGTGTTTCAGGGAGAGGAGCACAGCACCCTATCTCCCCAGCGGCAGCTTACCCTACCAAGGGGAGACACCAATCTCCCAGATGGTGCAGAGGGGACCGTGGTCTCTGTGCCCGACCTACAGGGATGCTGGACAGCCTGTCCAGATCCCCAACTACCCTCACAGGGACAACAGGAGGAGGGGGTAAGTACGAATTCCCCTCCCCAGCTAACTCCTAACTTGGCCCCAGGGTTAACAGGGGAGATGTTAACCCCCACTGACCCCCACGTTCCCCTGGCTACTGAGCCGGACTATGTCCCAAGCCCCCCAGCGGAAGAGCTGGCAGCTGGGCAGAGTGCAGTTGGCCTCTGCCCTCCCTTTGTCCCTTGTCCAGAGCCTGATGTCCTGCAGGCTACACCAGCAGAAGAGCTGGCATCAGGGCAGACCGCCGCTGGCCTCTGCCCTACCGATCCCCTTGTCACAGGACTGGCCTGCACCCCCCTCCTCCCAGCAGAAGCGCTGGCATCAGGGCAGAGCGCCGCTGGCCTCTGCCCCTCAGGTCCCCACAGCGTGTTGCCCCATCACCCCAGAGGAATACCCAGGTGCAGTCACTGTTTGCTGTGGGTGGGCTACTCTGGCACTTGCTTATGGTCGGTGGGTGACTCGACTAACTTAGGCACTGACCAACAGAAAGTCAGGTGCCTGGTTAGTCTTCCCCCCGAAGGGGAGAAATGTGATGAAGTGCCCTTCGCCACTTGGTCCTGGAGAGGCCTACTTGCCAGCCTCCTCCCCTGTGACTATGACTCTTTCATGTATCTGGCTTTAAAGCCCCTAGTCTACCTTCAGACAGACTATTTATGTAGGCTGCTTTATTTATCTTATGTTTTAGTCACCCTGTACCCATTATAGGTGCAGGGTGTGTGTTATGTAATTGTTTATAGTGTGTGTGTGTACTGTGAAATGTATTGCCTTCTCTCCTGTACTGCTGAGGTTTGCTACCAACTAGGTGGGTTTGGCTATGGAGCTGGTCTAGTGCCCTCTGTTAGTAGCAACAGCAATATGCACTACCTGAATTGCAAGACTGGTTCATTTGCATATTCGGGTAGATTTGCATATTGCTAATTCTGCAGGCAGGTGAGATATTTACTGTTAAATATTGTCTCCCCCCACCCCTTTAAAAATGTGCCATTGTGTTGTGATAAGTCACTGTGTGTTGCTTGATATGGTTTGACTGTTTGTGATCTTATTGAGGTTTCACAACAATGTTATTGTGGTGACCCTATTGGCTGGTCCCAAGGGAAATAAAGGTTTTGACAGTTCTTTTTGATCCCTCTAAACGTAGCCTTGTCTTGTTATTGGAGGGAGCTGTTATAATCACACTGGGGATTGCTATGCTCTGCATGCTCCCCTGAGCTTGAGTCACTTTGCTCTTTTAAGAGCTTGTTCCTGACACGCTCTCCTTGGAGGAGGGGTCTTCACCACACAGTCCTGGATGCTGGAGGTTCATACAGGGTGGAAGGAAGAGTTCTTTCCCACACAGTCCTGGAGGACAGAAGCTGATCCAGGGTGGAAGGAAGACGGCAAGACTCCAGTCAAGATACGGCGGTTGCAGAGTCTGCGGTGGTTGTGGTGTCTGCTGCAGTGCTTGGAGTCCTCAGGAAGCGCTAGGAGCATCCGTCAACGGAGGGTACTCAGTCGGAGCACAAGGAGCTCCGTTACACCTACTAAGCTCTTGTAAGAGTCTCTCTGGAAGAGTCTACGGTGGTTATGGTGTCTGCTGGAGTGCTTGGAGCCCTCAGGAAGCGCTAGAAGCATCCTTCAACGGAGGTACCCAGTCGTGGTGCCAAGTGGTCTGTTACATGAGGTATTTTTATTATGCTTGTCCTGGACCTGAGAGGTAATGTAATTATGTGTGTGCTTATGTTGCTGTCCCCTCTCAGGTCCAGTGGGGAATGCCCCTGGAATGTGTCACCAGAAACCACATGCATGGGGACTTACATAAAGGGCCAGCTGTCGCTCCCATTAAAGCAGTTCCAGTTTTACCCTCACACAGAGCCTTGTCTCGTGTTTGTAGGAAACAGCGATAACAGCTATTTCACTAAGTTTTAGGATCATCGCTTCTAGGATCATTGCAGCTCTACTCATATTGAGGGAAAAGAACATCTCAGGCGGTGAAACCCCTCTTCCCATTGGGGTGTCCGCCACATCTGGTGGCAGCAGTGGAATGTTTCTTTTCCCCAGAGGAGAGGCTACAACCGGATCTAAAGACAGAAGGAACGGATGGAGAATTGGTACGGACAACTGAAACAATCTACTTTAAAAGATCTGTTGGAGAGCCGCGGCTGAACGGTTGTTAATCGAGAAACAACAAACTTTCTTACAGGAACCAGGGTACATCACACTAGCAGTCCAAAAAGTGGAAACCCCCGGTCAAGCCCCACTTAGGCAACCCCCTTACCGTATCCATGAAGCAGTCCGGGACAGAATGCGGAACGAAATACAGGAGGTGTCCTGCTTGGGGGTTATCGAACCCTCTGACAGCTCATGGGCCTCAACTGTAGTCCTCGTACCTAAGAACCACACTGTAATGAACAGTTTCAGCACACAAGGGGTTAAAACCGTTTAGGCGATCGTCCCCTTTCCGAGATGCAGGCACAGCTACTGTAGAACACCAAACTCCCGAACCGCTTGTAAGGGAATGCTCCAAACTCCTGAACGGCGTACAACATAGCACTCCAAACTCACGAACTGGAACCATACGAATAGCTGCTAGCAGACAAATAGGAAAAGCACCCAAGCGGCTTACACTCCTAGCAATCAGTCTCTATCAGCATTCAGTAAATCCCCCCAAAGACGAGACAAGGCTCCGTGTTGAGGGTCAAGCAGTGGTCTGTTTAATGAGGGCTACCTGCCCAGTATTTATGCAGGTCTCCCACCTGGTGGACACTCCCCTAGGGGACCAACTGGGTGACTGTGACAAAAGACAGACAATCAGCAAAATAGGACACACAGTCACATTATATTCCCACAATGCATCCTGGCTTCCTCCCCTCTGCCCTGGAGATAATTGAGAAGTAATTCAATTATTTCCCAGGACAAAGGCAAATCGCCATTATGCACGTGGGGATACCAATACAGGAATTACTGTTAAAATACACTATGTTCGAACGGTTACAGTAAAGATATACATTTAAAATATCCCCAGATAGCTCAGGTCTGAGCGCACATTATGAAGCGAATGGCTCTCAGACCACACAAATACAGTTCAATCGCCCTGGAGCCAAAGTGTTCACAAAGTCAGTTCTCATACGAATGAGCTCCATGGGATTCCTATCTGGGGTATAGTGTAGTCAAGTACAACTACCAAATACAGGGCTGTTCGGGCACGTCCACTGAACAAGAAGGGAGGTCGGCGGCTTCAGCGGTGTTCGTGCCAAACTGTGTCCGTTTTTAGTTCCATGAGTTAGGCGTCGAACACCGCTGTGCGTTCGCGTGTTTAAAATGGCCGCGACCTCGTGTTCGGTATACGAATGGCGGCCACCCAGTATTCGTCAATTAAGCTGCAGTTAACTGCAGCTTCTGGGAGGCTAATTGCCGGCACACTCCAGCTCCCAGGTGGTCTAGTCATTCGTGCGGTTGTTTAGTAGATTGTGTAACGGATCACCTGGCACCCCGACTGAGTACCTCCGTTGAAGGATGCTACTAGCGCTTCCTGAGGACTCCAAGCACTGCAGCAGACACCACAACCACCAAACTGGAGAAGCATACGAATGCTCTCAAGCATATGAATGCTGTAAGCAGCTGAACAGGAAAAGCATACAATCAGCTTACACTCCTGGCAATCAGCATACAATCCAATTCCCTCAATAACGAGACGACACTTCGTTTTGAGGTCAAGCAGAACTGACTGGACTGGCACATACAGCCTCTTTTATTTACAATCCACAAATATAGTACTGCCCACAGGGTTTTGAAACACAGCCAATCAATCCGTACAATACACACAGACACTCCCACACAAAATCCTCCCCTCTGCCTGTGATATGATTACTGAACACAATGGTTAATCTAATTATCACAGACAGAGAAATACAGTATTATAAAACACATCACAGGGACCCCAAACCATGCAATAACCCAATAAAGTACTTTGGAAGATACAGTTTAATGCAGATTCCACAGAACATATGCAGGCTAAATGAAAAACAATTACTGTATAATGTGTCCAAAACCACTGCACGATGTCTCTGTGCACCAAATACCAGCGAGATGGCACCGTGTTGAAAAGTCCAAACAGTGTCTGTGAGTTAAAATGGCCGCCATCCATTGTTCTCACCATGTGCTTCACCCATTGTTCTCACCATGTGCCTCTTTATAAAGGCTATTGGCAAATTCCCCTGGCCAAGGAAGCTATCCCCAAGCCGACCTTTGTTACCCTGTTTGACTTGTACCAGTTCAACCCCATTCGGGATGAAAAATGCCCCGGCTTCCTTACAGCGTATGGTGGATAGACTCCTCGATGGCTTCCAGGATTTTGCTTGTGCATACCTGGATGACATTGTGATCTACAGTGAGAACCTGGGAGGAACACTTAGTTGATGTAGGGGTGGTACTGGATAAGATTCAGGCCACAGGCCAGACTCTGAAACCAGACAAGTGCCATCTTGGTATGGCAGGAGTCTAATACTTGGGACACCGGGTGGGAAACAACAGCTAGAACCTGCTAAGATTGGTTGTAGCAAACTTGCCCACACCTCATACCAATACCCAGGTATTGCCTGTGATGGACCGCCTGGCACTCCGACCGGGTGCCTCCGCCAATCGATGCTCCTAGTGTTCACCGTGGACTCCAAGCACACCACCAGACACCATAAGCACCGCAGACCCCACAAACTGCTGCAGTTTGGTTGGGGTCACACCGTCCTCCACCCACCCTGGACCCAAGACCAGGTTCAGCTTCCAGTGGGTGGACCTCTCCTCCAAGAGTGTATAGCTGTGAAGCTCTAAAAAGAGCAAGTGGTTATAGCTTGTATAGCAGGTCCCTACAAACATGAGGCAAGGCTCCATGTTGAGGGTAAAGCTGGACTCGTTTAATGGTAGCCACACTGGCCTTTTATGCAATTCCCCATGCAAGAGGTACGCCCACATGGACCTTGTGGGGAACTGAAGTACAATATTCACAGACCAATCACAATCATGTTTAAACGCATGACACTCCTGTGATGGCACCCCGGATATGTGAAGGGGTTAAAGCCTTCAAAAGATGTTCTTTCCCCTAAGTATGAAGTCTGCTACCAAATAATAGCAATCGCTGAACAGGAACCTTGAAGAAATATCCCCCCAAGCATGAGACTAGGCTCTGTGTTGAGGGTCGAGCATGAACTGGTTTAATGAGTGCCACAGGCTGGCTTTTATGCAGGTCCTCCAGCAAGGGATACTCCCACAGGGACCTTGTGGAGGACTGGAATACAGTTACAGTAGCCAATCAAAAATACAATACAATGTGAAACACTCCCACATAAACAGTAAAATCCCTCCTCTCTATCCTGGAGATAATTGGGTTAAGTGGTCTGTTGCGGAGCTGCAATTTTATAATCCCAGGATCTCTGCTGGTAGAATGCAATAACCAAGTACAAAGCTGGAAGCAGGCAATATTCCCAAATCCTCCCAAGAACCAGACGAAACACAGTCTGAGAGTCAACTGCCACTTTATTCAAAAAGACTGATATTTAAAGTAGGTCACTCAACTGTCACTTTATTAAAAATAACTGATATTTAAAGCAGGTCACTCAACAGGGGTTTCCAAAGATGGGCAGCAGGGGTTTTGGTTGAGGGGACTGGAGGGAGACTACCGTTTCCAGGTCCTCCTCCCAACAGCCCCTGCTGTAACATACAGTAATGAAAACCACGAGGACATAAACCGTTACCTTTCAACTTCAAAATACACAACTTAGTCAGTTTTAATAGCAATGCTAACGAATGGGGAGGATTCGAACAGACATACACAGTACAGCATAAATTAAACATAGCCGGAGACGCCACACTATACCGGCGCGCAGTACACAACAGAAAATATACACAACCATTCTATCTTAGGCAGTCCCAAGTGGCTAGGTTTGCCACAATGCTCCCCCAAAACCAAGCCGGCATACACAGTCTGATCCCAACGGATCGGCTTGGGGATGTCCGGGGGAGTGCTCACAGATCATTTCTCAAGTTCTGTCTGTCTGGACAACCCATCGGCGTTACCATTCTGTTTTCCAGGG
>OW240913.1:243965657-244142605 GCA_933207985.1 Pelobates cultripes | reverse complement strand
ACTGAAGACTGCAGTCATGGTGGATGTGGCAGTACCCAGTGACTATAACATCAGGAAGAATGAACATGAGAAGATGGACAAATACCAAGGGCTGAAAGAAGAGCTAGAAAGGATGTGGAAACGGAAGGCAATAGTACTCCCAGCTATGATAAGAGCACTCTGGGCTGTGACTCCAAAGTTTGGGAGTGGCTTCAACAGATTCCAGGTGGAACATCTGAGATTACTGTCTAGAAGAGAGCAGGTCTAGGAACAACTAAGATACTGTGCAGACCCTTCAGACTTCCAGGCCTCTGGTAGAGGGCCAGAGAAAAGAGAAACAAACATGACACTCAGGAAAGGTGAGAAAATCTATTTAAAAAAAATATATAGATAAATAAATAAAAACAATTGTAAAAAAATGTACATTTATATATTATATATATATATATATATATATATATATATATATATATATATATATATATATATATATATATATATATATATATATATATATATATAATTTTTACATAGTTATGTGATTTTATTAATTGCAATTTGAGGGACCTGTCTGACAACCCAGGCAGAAAGTCCAGAGGATTTACTATGCAAGCCCTAAATATAATCCTGTAACTTTAAAACAATTCCATAAAACCTGTACATGAGGGGCAGAGGCGTAACTAGAAACCACAGGGCCCTGGTGCAAAGTTAGCCTGGGTCCTCCCCATATGTCTTTTCTGCTCCCAATGGCTCAGTATGTAGCCTGCTCAGTGCATCCACGTGAGACCTAACAAACTCACTGACTATTTATACACAGACACTAATTGCAATTTAAAAAGCCACAGGTGTTGGGAAATGAACCTTTAATTGTTATTTTAACCTGTGTATGTCACCTTGTGTGTCTGTAACAAGGTGTGTCTGTAATTCAAGGGTAGTGTGACGAGACCAATCTCGCCACATTGCATTGGAGAAGCCTGGTTGCTCGCCTGCTGCCTCTGGACTATGGCCCCCTTTTAAAAGACTTTATTTTGCCTGCAGAAAAGCTGTATTCGTGCCTTTCTGCTGGTTGTTCGGTAGATTCAATCTACCGAACAACCGCACAAATGAATAGACCACCTGGGAGCTGGAGTGTGCCGGCAATTAACCTCCCTGAAGCTGCGGTTAACCGCAGCTTAATTGACGAATGCTGGGTGGCCGCCATTCGTATCCCGAACACGATGTCGCGGCCATTTTAAACATACGAATGCACAGCGGTGTTCGCCACTATTTTCATGGAACTAAAATCGGACACAGTTTTGCGCGAACACCGCTGAAGCCGCCGACCTCCCTTCTTGTTCGGTGGAAGTGCACGAACGGCCCGGTGTTCGGTAGTTTTGTTCGAATGTGTTATACCCCAGATAGGAATCCCATGGAGCCCATTCGTATGAAACTGACTGTAAAGACTTTGGCTCCATGGCGATTAAACTGTATTCGTGTGGTCTGAGCGCCATTCGCTTAATAATGTGCGCTCAGACCTGAGCTATCTGGGGATATGTTACATGTCTGTGTTTTATGTAATAAATGTTACTTTATGTATTTTAAAGTATAATACTGGTTTTGTGTCCCCACGTGAGTAATGGAGTTTTGCCTTTGTCCTGGGAGATAATTTAATTAGTTCTCCAGGGCAGAGGGGAGAAAGCCAGGATGCATTGTGGGGATGTTTTACTTATGTCTGTAATTGGTACATGTCTGTCTTTTGTTACAGTCTTCCATCTGGTCCCCTAGGGGAGTGTCCACCAGGTGGGAGACCTGCATAAATACTGGGCAGGTAGCCCTCATTAAACAGACCACTGCTTGACCCTCAACACGGAGCCTTGTCTCGTCTTTGGGGGGATTTACTGTATGCTGATAGAGACTGATTGCTAGGAGTGTAAGCCGCTTGGATGCTTTTCCTATTCGTTTGCTAGCAGCAATTCGTATGGTTCCTGTTTGTCTGTTTGGAGTGCTATATTGGATGCCGTTCGGGAGTTTGGAGCATTCACTTATTGGCAGTTCGTGTGTTTGGTGTTCTGCAGTAGCTGTGCCTGCATCTCCGGAAAGGGGGCCGATCGCCTAAACGTTTTTTTCCCCTTTTGTGCAAAACGGTCCGTTACAGGTAGGTAAACTTTTGATAAGGGCCATTTGGGTGATTTCTGTTATTCATCATTATGATTTAAAAAGGAGTCAAACAACTATGTGATAATATATGGCTTCATATGATCACTATCCTTCAATAAAATAAATTTTTTGCATGATCAATCATATTTTTAAAATCAATGTAAAAATGTTACAATTTCTGCCAGTGTATGCACCTTTTGAGCACAAATGTATGTATATAAATGTGTATGTGTGTGTGTATATATATATGTGAATATGAATATATTGATGGGCTATCATTACCCTATTTCTCCTGAATAAAATGATATATAATAAGTGTGGGTTCACTTCTGAAAGAGATAAATTGTGGTTGAAAAGCATTTTAGTCAAATTCCAGGTTTTGCTTTGATTTTGTTTTGATCAGAACTTGTACAATTGCTTCCGTCCTTAAGGGGTTCAAACGACAACCAGAATTAATCAGATCGTACTATATATAAGAGCATGACATGTTGATGAAGAACTAGCAGAGTAGGTGAATTACTAGGAAAAAGATGAGGACTAGTTATGTGAATTAAAATGATTATACTCTGCATTCATTACATAATTAATATACACTGTAATTATTTTCTAATTAGTGCACTCTGCATTGTGCTGCAGTTTTTCTGCAGTCAATATGCTTCGCAATTATCCTGTAATTAATATGCACTGCAATTATTCTGCAATTCATTTGCAGCGTGTGGCTGCTGTAGAAGTATTGTAAAAAAAAAAAAAAAAAAGAAAGAGAGGAAATTATATAGACAATCAACTAACACTTTACTCATAGTATATAGAGTGTTCCAAAAAATACTATTTAAAAAAAAAAATTATAGTTAAAATGTATCAGTTTAATTTTAGTTTTACTTATTTATCACTGAGTGTGTTGTGGAATTTACATGATATGGCTACGTATGTCCTCTTTAGTCTACTCTTAAATACTTTATTGATTATCTTGTTTATACATTTTCAATTTAACAGTATCCGTGTATTGTTATTTGTGACTAGATAGTGAAAGGAGCATATTTAGTTATACAGCAACACAAAATGATTACCTATGATAACATAACTGAAAAAAAGATATATCAGAATTTATGTTTGATGTAGCCATTAGTTAATTAATCCCTTCATTAATGAACCTTTTCCCAAATCTGTTGTTTCATAGCGATTCCATTTTGGCATTTTGCTATGTGTGTGTTTCAGCTTAATTTAACACTTCCCCTTTTAGTTTGCCAATAAATAGAATATACAATGTTTAATAACAAATAGGGTATTCTTTTGGTATCCCACATACTAAACACAATACTAGTTATAAACAAAATACTGAAGAATGGAAAAAAAAACGAAATGTTTTTTTCAAGGATTTGCTCATATCTACACAACTAGTACAGTTAAAAAAATAACTCCGTATAAATTATCTTGTTAGTCCCCATTGTGAATAGAAGTTTTAAAACTAAACCTTAACCAAGCTAGGCATGCTGACACAAAATTGCTACACAAAAAATATATATTTGTAGACTGTAGATTCCATCAGATATTTATCAGTATTTTGATAGTTTTCACCAACCCAGCCAAAACTACTTGGTACATTTCAATGTGTTTGTGATTTTTTCCAAATATGTCATTGTCAGGGTTAAATTAACAGTCCATGTATGTTCCACTGATGTAAAGACCTCTAAATATCTGAGCCCATTAGAGATGATCCCTAATTTTGACTTGCTTCCAAGATACAATATTTGGTGGTGAAACTCTCTATGCCACCATACTGATCAAATCACAAATATATTTGATGTTATTTCTAGCCCTTATTTAACCTTAAACTTAATTGTAACCCTAAGTATGCAGTTTAGTAGTTGAACCCCTTGGTTGATTGAATAACTTTGGATCCCCTCATTGTGGCGGACCACAGGTAACCCGACCGGTTACCTCCACTAATTCCCTTTGTTCAGACAGTCAGGAACCATTTAAAGTACAAAGAGACCCATCTTCCCCCAGTAACTGGACAACACACAGTCCTGAAAGGTACAACAACAATTTTATTGGCCACACACGGCTTTTATACATACCCCATGCAAGGGGTGTATCATACCAATCCCAGGATCCTCCCCCTCCCTGAGTCACCAGCACGGGAAAGGACTCTGTTCCCTTTGACCCCAACTCCTGCCACTAAGGTTTCCCATGCCTGCCACTAGTGGGTCTTCTTCCCAGGAGCCTCTGTGCCTGGGAATCTAGGCGTGGGAACAAGGGACCATCCCTTTGTCTCCCAGGCACAGAAAGGCCCTCTGGCGGGAAAAAAGCTGATCTTTGTCCCTGCAGGCACCAAAAAGCCTACCAAACTCTCTAGTGCCCCTGCAGTGCCCACACCAATCTCAGGGACCCTCACAGTGGTCCCTCCTCAACCGTGGTTCCATGTGTGAAACCCTGCAAGGGAAGCATCTCCTTTCGGGACACAAATGCTCCCCCTGGACGGCATCTGTCTATACGAAATGGCGGCCAGCCAGGGGAGCATTCATGAATTACTTAGCTTACAGTTTCACACTTAGATTGCAAGTGAGAACGTTGTGATTAATTGGTGTGAACATTCTAATGGGGCACTGAGGAGGTCCTCGTTTGGGTAATGAATGAGTCTGGAAACAAGCCACGAACACTCCCCCTGGCCGGCGTTCGTCTGTTTGAATTGCGGCCACCCAGGGGAGTGCTCATTAATTGTTTCCCTTGTGGTTTGCGGTTTGACACTTATGTTGTGAAGTGTCAAGGTTCTAAACTAACATTCTAAATAAGGTATCGGGCACAATATACGAAACACACATAATATCTGAAAGGGAATTCATGGACAGGCAGCAGTCCCACCACAGACATGCCTTAACTGTAAGTTAAGGGAGGTCATTCCTTTGTTTGTGCACAAGGGTCATTGGTCAGCCTGGGAAACAAACAGAGACTATGAAGACAGCTGTTGCCTGCCTTGTGAGCAATCCATACAGCTATGTCTGTGATGCCTCACCACCAATATTGCCAAGATCAGTGATCACAGTGATATTTGAGGTATTTAAATCCAGTCCACAGGTGGTAAGGAGCTCATTGGAAAGTACATAACTCTATACCACATACGGACCCTGTTGATTAAGAACATTTTACAAAAATGAAACAAATATAAATTTTCTATTTTAAACTTTACAGTGCAGCCAGTGAAAATTTATTCTGTGTTACTTAAAAGCACCCCTCTACTCGACACCCCAACTGTATGCTGCTGATCCGAGATTGGACCCACACAAAAAAAAAACAAGATGCCACTCTCAGACCGACCACATGCAACTGGCGGACACACAGCGCTGCGGAGAGGTGCGGCAAACCCACATCCACCAAAGACCACATTGGAGACATGTATCCACAAACTATCCACAGAGTGAAGAGTAAATTAGTAAATACTTGCCTGACCACACACCGGGATACAACCGGGGAACTTAAGGACGGGGAAGACCACCCTAGATGGTCAACCCACCACCCCTCAGGGATAGGACATAGCAAACCCCCAGTAAAAGGGTGAAGCTTTGCTCCAGTAGTAGACCCAGGTCCACATCTCCGCTGGAACCTTGCCCGTTTGCTGTGCTTGCCTCTGATTGAGATGGAGCAGCACGAGTCGTACAGTTCAGTCTTAAATACCCCCAATCACAACCAAGCTGCACCAGCTACCCCTCCATACCTACCCCTTTCCCACCCAATACCCACCACCCCTTGCCATGCAAAGCCCCCCTTCTAACCACCGTAGCCCTCTCTGGCTGTTCTGACGATGCTGACCATGGGGGCCAGCCAGTTTGCCCAAGAGGATCTGATCCTCCTCTCTTATAATGTCCATGGCCTTAACATCCGAGAGCGCACCCGACTCTTAAGTGATCTCAAATGATACAGGACATTGATAGCATTCCTCCAACACACTTCCAAGAGGGCCGGATGCCAGCCCTAAAAGACCGTAATTACCCATTGGGTTACTTCAGCAACAACCCCATGCGGCACATACTATTCTCTAGACAGATTCCTTATGTGGAACACAACACCATCCGCTGCAAGCAAGGCAGATATATCTTCACAAAGGGCACTATCCAAGATCAGACCTACACTTTCCCCAACCTATATGACCCAAACTCAAAATAATATAACTTTCTCCGCACCACACTCAACATCTTGATGAACTTTGCTGAGGGTACTCTAATCACAGGTGGGGATCTGAATCTGGTGTTACAGATGCCCTACAGACCAGCCCTGGTTCTCTCTATTTTATATTACCGAATGCCGTTCCCTTCGGTACCCTTGTTGTATAAATTCCATTACACGAACCATCAGGATCTTATATTCGCACATATGAAGTAAAACCACCCAGGCCCTGGCGTGTGCCGCCACTTAACCTTTTTCACCTTGCAAACAACCGAACAACCGACCACCAGGAACTTGCGGTTTTACGGTTAACCACAAACGTAATTGATGGGCCCCAGGGTGGCCTCGTTCGTATACTACTTTTCCGCACTCAAGCTCCCGAATGAGGACCTCCCTGTACTTCGGCGTGTGTCCCCAATTAGAACGTTGGGGCTGCGGTTAACCGCAGGCTAATTGCTCATTCAGGGCGGTCTGCGTTCGGTCCACGAAGGGCTGAGACAACCATCCCTGGAGCAGTATTCGCATCACAGACTACCCGTCCTTCGATCCAAGGGTTTTGGTGCCAGGTCCCGCTCACCTATTCCCCAACAGAAAACATGGCCGCCACCTCGTGTTCGGGACAAAGAAACAAGAAAGACTTGGTGTGTTAAGAACTGGCTTTACCGTTCGTGAGGTCTGAGTGCTATTCGCACATCTGATGCGCTCAGACCTGAGCTATCTAATGAATGATAGAATATAGGAGATGCATTATACAATGTTATAAATATGTATTTTTATGCTGTTTTGTATGTTCAAGTTACACGTGGGATTCTGGGCACTTGGAGATAATTGAATTGCCCCAATCGTTGAAATCTGTATCTCCAAGTGGGCGGTGACTATTTCAAATGATACAGTGTACTGTTATTGGTCAATTGTTATTACTGTCCCTGTATCCCATCAGGTCCAAAGGGGGCTGTCCCTGGACCTGAGGTTTTTGCATAAATAGCGATGCCCAGGTGCCATTAAAACCAGTTCTTGCTTGACCTTCAAATCGCAGCCTTGACTCGTTTTGTGGGGAAAAGGGTATCCTAGCTATACTGGAGCTAGTGGGATTGCTCTACACTTACAGGATTCGTATGGACTAACTACCGAAGCGGCGCTTCTCTCTCTCTACACTGTGGATCCAGGCTATTCAAGCGGTCTAGCTTCCAGCTAGCCTGGGGGTAACCGTAACATGTGGCACTTCATCCCAAACATGACTCGACTTCCAGACAAGGGACTACCCCAGACAACAGATATGCCAGGACACTTTGCCTCCTCCACCACCACCAACTTGCCAACTGCTGGCGAGCGCTGGACCCATCGGCCCGCGACTATACCTTCTACTCCACAACCCAAGCCGCCTACACGAGGCTGGACTATTTCCTCGTGCCCCACCACAACCTAACTCTCCTCAGAGACTCAGAAATTCTACCTATGACTACCACTGTCTGATCCGCCTGCAACTGGCGTCACCCCTATTTCGGCCCCGTCAAACTTCATGGCGTCTAAATGAGTCAATCCTCTCAGACACGTTAGTGGTTGACAAGACAAGAGCAAACATTCAGGAGTACTTCACCACTAACGAGGCAGATGATACCACCCCCCTGATGTGCTGGGAGGCCCACAAAGCAGTGGTCCACGGGCAGCTCATTGCAATATGCTCTGCTCGCAAGAAGGAAGCGATGTGGGCAATATCAGAAATCAGCAGAGAGATCGCAGCCCTGGAGTCCAGGCACAAATGCACTCTAGATGAAATGGTGTACCAAGACCTAGTCCTTAAGCGAGGCCAACTCTCCACGCTCGATCCAATGCTCATACCAACACTTCAAACATTTGATCTAAAATGCATGGGATAAATGCCTCACTTCCCTAATCTGTAGGCTATCTCTTCCCCCATGCCTCACTTACATAATCTGTAGGCTAACTCTCCCCCCATGCCTCACTTCCCTAATCTATAGGCTAACTCTCCCCCATGCCTCACTTCCCTAATCTGTATGATAACTCTCCCCCCATGCCTCACTTCCCTAATCTGTAGGCTCTCTCTCCCCCCATGCCTTACTTCCCTAATCTGTAGGCTCTCTCTTCCCCCATGCCTCACTTCCCTAATCTGTAGGCTCTCTCTTCCCCCATGCCTCACTTCCCTAATCTGTAGGCTCTCTCTTCCCCCATGCCTCACTTCCCTAATCTGTATGCTATCTCTTCCCCCATGCCTCACTTCTCTAATCTTTATGTTCTCTCTTCCCCCCATGCCTCACTTCCCTAATATGTGATACCTCTCCCCCATGCCTCACTTCCTAATCCTGTGGGCTCTCTCTCTTCCCCATGTCCCCTTCCCTAATCTGTAGGCTATCTCCCCCATGGCCACTTCCTAATCTGTAGGCTCTATCTCCCCCCCATGCCTTACAACCCTAATGTAGGCTCTCTCTCCCCCATGCCTCACTTCCATAATCTGTAGGCTATCTCTCCCCTATGCATGACTTCCTAATCTGTAAGCTCTCCTATGCTTTCCCTAATCTATATCTCCCCCAGTCCTCACTTCCCTAATCTATAGGCTTGCCCCCATGCCTCACTTCCCTATTCTGTAGGCTATCTCTCCCCCCCACCCCCATGCCTCGCTTACCTGATCTGTAGGCTGTCTCTGCTGGCTGCATATGGGATTCAGTCAGAGAGAAACAAGGATAAGATGCAGCTTCCTATCCCTGTCTCTCTCCATACACAGCGCCATCTACTGGCCGACGCCGGTTTTGCACTGTATTTTCAATCTCACATGAAAAATAGCAGAACAAGCTGAAAAATCCAGTGGGGGGCAAGTGCCTCTCCTTGTCCCCCCCCTGTGGATGCCCATGCTCAAAGGAATAACATTTTTAATTATTGATTAATATAAGCTTATTTTTATTGGTACCTTAAGTAAATGCAATGTATGCATACAATACACAAACAGTAACACACACACACACTGCTGAATATGTACACACACAGACTGCTGAGTACAGGCAGGCTGCTGAGTACACACCCACACAGTGACTGCTAAAAACAAAAACAGCCTGCTGAATACACAGGCAGACTGCTAAATAGACAAATAGATTGATGAATACATGCACACATACTGCTAGATATAGACACACTGCTAAATACACATAGACTGCTAAATACATACACAGAGACTGCTGGATATACACACACACAGACTGCTGAATACACACAGACTGCTGAATACACTCAGATTGATGAATACATACACAGACTGCTGAATACACACAAACTGCTTGTAACGGAATTCCCCGTACTCTGAGCGGGTACCTTCCATTGATGGACCTTCTTTTATGGAGGTCTTACACATACAGGACCGCCCACAGAGTTTTTCAGAAGAACCAATAAAAACATTACAACACGTACAATAAAGTAAACCACTCCCAGCAGAAATCCTCCCCTCTGCCTATGATGCAATTATCTCCAGACAATAGACTAACTTAATTATCACAGGCAGAAAAATACAGCATTATAAAACATATCACAGGGACCCCAAAACATGCAATAACCCCATAAACAATATATCCTTGGAACCGGGGGATCTGGGTAAACCACATATCCAAAATTCACCCAGATCCTTTCAGTAGTTTGGAAGATACGGTTTAATGCAGATTCCGCAGAACATATACAGGCTATATGAAAAATAATTACTGTTAAATGTGTCCCCTGTTCTGTAATTTAAAACTACTGAACAATGTCTTTGTGCACCAAATACCGGCGAGATGGCACTGTGTAGAAAAGTCAAAACAGTGCCTGTGAGTTAAAATGGCCGCCATCCATTGTTCTCACCATGTGCTTCATCCATTGTTCTCACCATGTGCCTCAGATACATGAAATGGTGGCCACCCAGTAACTCCACAGTTTGTCTGGTAGTCTATCCAGCCGAACCAAAAGATGAAACAGATGGGGAACAGTGCAACAAACAAAGGGAATCATAAAAAATATTTGTTCACAATCTCCAGTTTTATCACAGGGCACAAATATTGTTTTCAAATGCCATATATCCCAGGGCCATAGTCAGAAGGTAGGAGGCGGGCAAGCAGCCCCCTCCAAGAACACGTGGCGAGGTCTGTTCCGCCACACTGCTTAATTTTCAGTGTCCACATAGTCAGACTGCTTAATATACACAGACTGCAGAATATACACAGACTGCGGAATACACACACAGACAGACTGATAAATACAAACACAGACTGCTGCATATATACAAAGACTTCTGAATACACACAGACTGCTGCACACACACACACACACACACTGCTGAATACACATACACGCAGACTGCTGAAATCACATGCACAGACATACTGGAGTGAGGGGTTCAGTGTTTGTGTGAGGGGTACAGTGTTTGTGAGGGGTGCAGTGTGTGTGTGTGTGTTTGTGTGTGTAGGGGTACAGTGTGTATTTGTGTAAGGCGTGCAGTGTGTGTGGGGTGTGCAGCGTGTGAGGGGTGCAGTGTTTGTCAGGGGTGCAGTGTGTGTATGTGAGTGGTGCAGTGTGTGTGTGTGAGGGTTGCAGTGTGTGAAGGGTGCAGTGTGCGTGTGTGAGAGGTGCAATGTGTGTGTGGGGCGGATAAATATATATTTTATTATTAATTTTATTTTTTTTTTAAAGTAAAAGCTATATGCCCCCCATCTACTTTTGCCAGGATGGGGAGACTTTACAAGCCCTGGTGATCCAGTGGTAATAACGGACAGTTAGCCTGAACCTCCTTCGGTGGCAGGCTGCCTTTACTTCTGCTGCGAGGTCAGAGCGTAACATGCAGCAATGTTCCAACCTGCCTGCTCATGGGAGCAACACAAAGCTTCCCAGGTCCTTTCCTCTAACGAAGTGCGAGGGGGCCGGTAAGAAATATCTTTGATCTCTCCATCTGCCCAAGAAAGGCAGACAGCACGTGACCAGTGATGGCTTTCCATGAGCCCGCAGGGAAGATGAAAGGATCTCCCCTGTCAGCCTCTGCCCATTGGCATCACGATGGGGCCCCTATGTTCGTTGCTTGGTCAACTGCCCAACATGCCCATGTGGAAAGACTGCCCTGGTCCCTTGCATGATCTTGGTGTCCCAGAGAGGCTGAGTTGCTGCAGGGAGACTGCCTGGGTTATCAACAGGGCAGGGGGTGGGAGGCTGGGCATGCTATGCCACCCAGGAAAGCATTTAGGACGGCCTCCTTAAGGACGGAAGAGCAAGCCGATTATCCTTAAGGGATTAATTCATAATTAATTCAAGTTAACGTTAAAAAACCTTTGAAATATCCATTCCATGCAATGTTATATCTGTCTATTTATATGTCACACTATATGGTCAAACATATGTGAACACCCCTACAAATGATTGAATTCAGTTCTTTCAGCCTCAACCATTGCTAAACGTACATACAATTCTGCATATAGCCATGCAATCTCCGGAGACAAACATTGGCAGTACAAGGGTCAGTCTGAAGAGCTCATGGCTATGGTATCTGCTATCATGACTATGGTACTGTGATAGGATGCTATCTTTGCCATAAGTCAGTTTGAACCTTACACTTCACTATCTGGCAGTCTGTTGGAAGAATGGTGTTTCAGATGCTAGAAGAAAGCTACCTACTGGAATGCATAGTACCTTCTGTAAATGTTGTTTTTGGAGAAATGCTTTTTTTTTAAGTGGGCTAGGTCACTTAGTTCCAGTGAAGGGTGAGTTTAATGTTACAGGATACATATATTTATTTTTTTAGGGCAAACAATTAAAAAACAACCCCAGTGGTGTGAGGGTTAATCATGTGGTGGCTGGTCAATGCTTGCGAGTCAGCCATTACATTAAAATGTAAAATGAAAAATGAAAAAAAAAGCCTGTGTGGTCAATATTACCACCATATTATTATAAGGGAGGTAGTTTGCAAGAACTTGTTTTTAATTAGATGCTCCACCTCTTTTACCCAAAACCCATGAGCTTCAAAGGGTAGGGGTCACATTATTATGAAAATTAGAGGGCTGAACTTTTCAGTGTCCACATCCCCAAAATGTTAGGACCATTTATTGGTGTGTGCGTGTTGCCAGTGACAAGGGGTCTCCAAGCTCCAAGCTCCACCCCCTCAACAAAAACAACTACCTACCCCCTCAACCAAATATATTGAGGGGTGCCCAATAAATTGATTCCAACCAATCACTGCACTCTGACAGGCAGATGTCATCTCTCACGAGACTTGCATGGTGGGCCTAATAGGGTACCTGTACCAGTTTCCTACTAGTATCTTACAAGCCCCATCCCATAGGGGCAGCAATAGCTGGGTTTTAAATCCTGTTATTGAATTTTAAGCCTGCATCCAATGCCCAGAGGTGGGACCACATTGGGAGACATGTAACAGGAATGTAATTGGAATTACATGGGGCCTTTATTAACTATGGAGCAGCTTACTGTTTAGTAGACATATTCCCCTCTGTGGCATGGTAGATGGAGGCATAGGGAGATATTATAACTCCCTGATACTAATATGAGTGTAATTTTGACCCCCATAGGCTTTTTTAATAATTTTTTTTAACAGTCACCAAATAAGAATCATAACTAGCGTTGAGCGGACACCTGGATGTTCGGGTCCGGCGGGTTTGGCTGAACTTTGAAAAAAAGTCCGGGTTCGGGATCGAACTTCACCACGAACTTGACCCCGAACCCGAACCCCATTGAAGTCAATGGGGACCTGAACTTTTGGGCACAAAAATGGCTCTAAAAAACTCCTGGAAAGGGCTAGAGGGATGCAAAAGGAAGTAAAACAGGGGTAAGAGTCGGAAAGGTGCCCTGCAAACAAATATGGATAGGGAAATCACTTAAAAATAACATAAAATAAGCAGCTGCTTAGTATATAACTCCCTAATTCCCACGGTATTAGGGAGCTATCTACCAAAAGGCTGAAAGACCTAAATTGGTCTTTCAGCCACATTTACTAATACTAAGTAAAGATTACTTAGTATTAGTATTAGTAAATTCAGCCCCTACTCGCTATAACACGAGTAGGGATGTGTCTAGTAAACAGTGAGCAGCCAGTAGAAAAAAACTATTGCCCCTCCCATGTGCAACGGGTGGGGGCCCTAAATAAGAATGTGGAGGGAGTGACCTACTGTCCTCCCCCTCCGGCCCCTACCCCTGAGCGGCGGGTGGGGGCCCTAAATAAGAATTTGGGGGGACCTACTGTCCTGCCCCTGGCCCTCACCCCTGCGCAGGCGGGTGGGGCCCTAAATAACAATAAGGGGGGGACCTAATGTCCTCCCCCATGGCCCCCATGCCTGCGTGGCAAGTGGGGGCTCTAAATAACAATAAGGGGGGCCCCAGGCCCCCACCCCTGAACGGCAGGTGGGGGCCCTAAAACCCCTAGTCACCCCCCTCTCCCCCAAAAAATTACCCCTACCTACCCCCCTCATCCTAAGCCAATTTGGATGGTGACAGCTAGTGATGCACCGAACGGTTCGCCGGCGAACAGTTCCTGGCGAACATAGCGTGTTCGCGTCCGCCGCGGACGGCGAACACATGCGCGGTTCGATCCGCCCCCTATTCGTCATCATTGAGTAAACTTTGACCCTGTAACTCACAGTCAGCAGACACATTCCAGCCAATTAGCAGCACACCCTCCCTAGCAGACCCTCCCACCTACTGGACAGCATCCATTTTAGATTCATTCTCAAGCTGCATGCTTAGTGAGAGGAGGGAAAGTGTAGCTGCTGTTGATTAGATAAGGGAAATGCATAGCTAGGTTAGGGTATACAGTGTCCACTACAGTCCTGAAGGACTCATCTGATCTCTGCTGTAAGGACAGCACCCCAAAAAGCCCTTTTTAGGGCTAGAACATCAGTCTGCTTTTTTTTGTGTGTAATGTAATTGCAGTTAGTTGTCTGCCAGCTTCTGTGTCAGGCTCACAGTGAATACTGTGCCCAGTGCCACCACTCACTCACTGGTGTCACAATAGCTTGCATTTAAAAACAAAAAACTTTTTTCACTGTTATAGATTGAATAGCAGTTAGTTGTCTGCCACTGCTGCCAGCTTCTGTGTCGGGCTCACAGTGGATACTGTGCCCATTTGCCCAGTCAGTGCCACCACTCACTCACTGGTGTCACAAAAGCTTGCATTTAAAAACAAAAAACTTTTTTTACTGTTATAGATTGAATAGCAGTTAGTTGTCTGCCACTGCTGCCAGCTTCTGTGTCAGGCTCACAGTGGATACTGTGCCCATTTGCCCAGTCAGTGCCACCACTCACTCACTGGTGACACAATAGCTTGCATTTAAAAACAAAAAACTTTTTTCACTGTTATATATCCCTGTTATCTACAGGGATTTAGAGTTATTTACCCTTGGTGTTGTACGTGGCTGGGTGGAGGAAGAGACCTTCAATGACATCAGTGAGGACAAGGAATGTGACATGGCTAGCTTGGTATCCAACCTTGTGCAAATGGGGGGTTTGCGGTTGTGCAAATGGACTGTTTGCGGTTGTTTGCGGTGCGTTAAACGGGGAGTTTGGTCTGTCACTGTGAAGCGGGCGTAACCCTTACACTACCTGATCGATACAACATCATACAGTAGGTCCCCCCCCCTCATTATTTTTATGGCCCCCACCCACCGCTCACGGGTGGGGGCGGGCGGGAGGACAGTAGGTCCCCCCCATTGAGATTTATGGCCCCCACCCACCGTGCAGGGGTGGGGGCTGGGAGGGAGGACAGTAGGTCCCCCCTTATCCTTATTTACTGAATATTCCCCTGTATAACAATGTTTGGCATTTAGTGAATATTCCCTATTCTGCTCTGTGTCAGTGTGTATCAGGGATCCTTAGGATAGGTGTCAATCCATATCTGCCAAGTGACCCTATGTAGGGGGAACAGTCTCTATTCTGCTCTGTGTCAGTGTGTATCGTGATCTCTGAGGACAGGTGTCAATCCATATCTGCCAAGTGACCCTATGTAGGAGGAACAGTCTCTATTCTGCTCTGTGTCAGTGTGTATCATGGTCTCTGAGGACAGGTGTCAATCCATATCTGCCAAGTGACCCTATGTAGGGGGAACAGTCTCTATTCTGCTCTGTGTCAGTGTGTATCATGGTCTCTGAGGACAGGTGTCAATCCATATCTGCCAAGTAACCCTATGTAGGGGGAACAGTCTCTATTCTGCTCTGTGTCAGTGTGTATCATGGGGCTCTGAGGACAGGTGTCAATCCATATCTGCCAAGTGACCCTATGTAGGAGGAACAGTCTCTATTCTGCTCTGTGTCAGTGTGTATCATGGTCTCTGAGGACAGGTGTCAATCCATACCTGCCAAGTGACCCTATGTAGGGGGAACAGTCCCTATTCTGCTCTGTGTCAATATGTCATATGTCAGGTATCAATCCATATCCATTGTGATTTAGGAATGTTAGGTGATTTCTGCCCTTTATGGATTAAGACCAGACTCTGCATCAACTGTGTAATTTTCCATGGGAGTTTTGCCATGGATCCCCCTCTGGCATGCCACAGTCCAGGTGTTAGTCCCCTTGAAACAACTTTTCCATCACTATTGTGGCCAGAAAGAGTCCCTGTGTGTTTTAAAATTTGCCTGCCCATTGAAGTCTATGGCGGTTCGCCCGGTTCGCCGGTTCGAGAACATTTGCGGAAGTTTGCGTTCGCCGTTCGCGAACCGAAAATTTTGTGTTCGCGACATCACTAGTAGTAAGTGCAGGGCGTATCTCAATGTATACATGGAGGTGCAATATTCTATGTTGGTGATTTAAGATGTCATGCTTGACGGAGTGCATGCCTAAAATACGAAATATACCGCTGGGTGCAGAAACAGGATAGGTGTTGTAAGCAGTTTTGTGGAACTCCCTGATAACTAATGTCCAGTAATATGGTGACCACCGGTGCTGTCCACTATTTTAAGTGAGGGAGTCTGAAATCAATGGGCGCAAGAGCTACAGACTCTAACACGTGAGAATTAAAATATTTAAACAATGACCATCAAGGGTCCGTTCATCCGGCCATGTTGCCAGGCAGCGGCGGGTGATGCAAGTCCCCGAGGCTTGAGTCAGCCAATGCCCACCCTGGAGGCTTGAAATGGGGGCTTGGTGTGGAGGTGTAGGCAAGGGCATTGTGGTAACATCTCTGCAGGATGGGTGCAGTGCCGATTTTCTCTCCAGTCCAGTGCCGGTAAGCGGTTCGGAGCCAGTGTGTTGTCCCTGTCCTTTCAGAGAGGTGAGGGGCTAAGTGTCTTGTTGCAGTAATACCGCTGCTTGCGGTTGCTGGGCTGTCGATGCGGGCGTCTTTGTGACATCTTGACCCTCGGCTTTTGGGGCTGTTAGTGAGCGGTGCACTTGCCTGTGTACGTTTATGGTCCTGGATCGGTCCACAGTCCTCCAGGCTATTCGTCTTTCCCTTTGCCCCCGGTGGTTGAGATGACAGTGCTGCATGTCTTTCCTCTAGAGAGGCCCAGAAACAGTCGAATATCTCGTCCAGTCTCTTCAGAGATTGCTGGACACTGTCAGAGTATGCTCTCTTGGGCTGTCAGCACCATGAGGCGGGAGTGACGGGGATAGCTGCATGCCGAGCAGGATCAAGTATAGTGAGCATGGTTCTCGATGAGGCTTGCAGCTGGCTTGCGGTGACCGGGATGACCCCCATTGGTCCTGGGGGGGGAGGGGTAGCAGGTCTACGATGTCCCCTTGCCAGTGGAATGCTGTATGCCATGCGATAGAGCGGCCGCCTCACCCGCCCGGCTAATTCTCCAAGCCCCGCCGGGTTCTCCGACGGTCGTTTGGTTTGGTAGGCAGGTTAATGTGTTGGGATTCCCCGGTGGGTTCCAGGCTGCGACAAACTGCATGGTCAGTCTTTTTTTTGGCGTGCTGGGACGCTTTATAGTCGCTTGATTCTTCGTTTAGGTGTGGAGTTCACATGAAATGCGTCCAGCCGCCATGAAGCTCAGGCCCCGCCCCAAAACAATTAGAATTTTTACAACTGCGCTGTAAGCGCACTATTTGACGCTTCGATTTGACTTTCAGATATGAAGAGAACACCCAAAATGTACTATTTAGCAGTTTAGCACCCAGAAAATAAGAATTTTTACAACTGCGCTGTAAGCACACTATTTGACGCTTCTATTTGACTCTCAGATATGAAGAGCACGCCCCAAAATGTACTATTTAGCAGATTAGCAGCAAAACAATTAGAATTTTTACAACTGCGCTGCAAGCGCACTATTTGACGCTTCTATTTGACTCTCAAACATGAACATATCTCTGAGGCATATGGGGGGGGCAGAGATAGCCTAGAGATCAGTGAAGTGAGGCATATGGGGGGGGCGGAGATATCCTAGAAATCAGTGAAGTGAGGCATATCAAAGAGATAGCCTAGAGATCAATGAAGTGAGGCATATGGGGGCAGAGATAGCCTAGAGATCAGGGAAGTGAGTCATATCCAGGGGCAGAGATAGCCTAGAGATCAGGGAAGTGAGGCATATCGGGGAGATGGCCTACAGATCATCGGCGGGAGGCATATCGGGGGCAGAGATAGCCTAAGCAGATCATCAAAGTGAGGCATGGGGGGCAGAGATAACCTGGCAGATCAGGTAAGTGAGGGATGGGGGAGACAGCCCATAGATCAGGTAAGTGAGGGATGAGGGGTAGACAGCCCATAGATCAGGTAAGTAAGGGATGGGGGAGGTAAAGTAAGAGAAGGAGCAAAAAGGAGAAGGAAGGAGCAGAAAGGAGAAGGAATAGAAATGAGCAGAAAGGGGCAGCAAGGATCTGGAAGGGACAGCAAGGAGCACAACAGGTAAAGTTGGAGAAGGAGTCAGCAAGGAGCAGGAAGGGTCAGCAAGGAGCAGGAAGAGTCAGCAAGGAGAAGGAAGGGTCTGTAAGGAGCAGGAAGGGTCAGCAAGGAGAAGGAAGGGTCTGTAAGGAGCACGAAGGGTCAACAAGGAGAAGGAAGGGTCAACAAGGAGAAGGAAGGGTCTGCAAGGAGCACGAAGGGTCAACAAGGAGAAGGAAGGGTCAGCAAGGAGCAGGAAGGGTCAGCAAGGAGCAGGAAGAGTCAGCAAGGAGAAGGAAGGGTCTGTAAGGAGCAGGAAGGGTCAGCAAGGAGAAGGAAGGGTCTGTAAGGAGCACGAAGGGTCAACAAGGAGAAGGAAGGGTCAACAAGGAGAAGGAAGGGTCTGCAAGGAGCACGAAGGGTCAACAAGGAGAAGGAAGGGTCAGCAAGGAGCAGGAAGGGTCAGCAAGGAGCAAGAAGGGTCAGCAAGGAGAAGGAAGGGTCTGTAAGGAGCAGGAAGGGTCAGCAAGGAGCAGGAAGGATCAGCAAGGAGCTGTAAGGTAAAGCAGCAGAAAGGTAAAGTAGTATGAGCAGAAAGGGTCAGCAAGGAGCTGAAAATAGCAGCAAGGAGCAGGAAGGGACAAAAGGAGCACAAAGGTGAAGTGGGCGAAGGAACAGAAATGAGCAGGAAGGGTCTGCAAGGGGCAGCAAGGAGTAGGAAGGGTCTGCAAGGAGAAGGAAGGGTCTGCAAGGAGCAGAAAGGGACAGAAGGAGCACAAAGGTAAAGGAGCAGAAAGAATCAGAAGGAGCACAAAGTTAAAGTAGGAGAAGGAGCAGAAAAGGGTGGCAAGGAGCAGAAAGGGACAGCAAGGAGCACAAAGGTAAAGCAGGAGAAGGAGCAGAAAGAGTTTGCATGGAGCAGAAAGATCAGAGAGAGACAGGAGCAGAAGGGGGAGCACAATAAGCAGAAAGTAGCAGAAGAAGAAAAAGAAGACTGTGTCAAATGAAGGAGAAGAAAAGGAGATTGGAGCAGGAATGACAAGTGAAGTGAACCCTTCACTTTATTCTGGACACCACTTCATAAGGTTTTGGTACCTGGGCCTGGCAGGGAAACTTTGGACCTTCTCATCTCCCCAGGTAAAAAAAATCAGTGTTAATGTGTTCACTTTTATTTACTGAGTGTCAGGAAGCACAGAGGGCCACTGGGGAGGGGTGTTGCTGATTGGCTAGAGCGGTCAGCTGGCACTATAAGCTAATCAGTAGCTCTCCATTCATAAAAAAGTAAAACATTTTTATGAACCGGGAACTAGCGATTGGCTTAGAGCGTCAACTGATCTGTAGTACCCATGCCTGACGTCAATCTGCACTTTCTGACACTCCTTTCAGAAGCCGAATACCACTGAGCGACCTGGAAATCTGGAGCTGGAGGAAGCCTTTGGGGTTAAACCATTTGAGAGCTGTTTAACCCCTTAAAGGAAAGAGAGCATCCAGGGGCTTCCTGGCATCATAGCATTTTCATTTAGATGCAGTTGTTATGGTGACCAGAATGTTCCTTTAATTTGTTAAAGGAACACTATAGTGTCAGGAATACAAACATGTATTCCTGACACCATAGTTGTGAAAATGCTATTCACCCTGGCTTTATGTGATAATGACTATGCTCCTCCTCTTCATGACACTGTAAAAAAGGGACCAAGCATGGATGTCATTACAATTATGCCCCCCCCATGAAAAATTCCTTCGGACGCCCATGCACATGGTGCAACTAATGTAACCCTTGATTAGTTGCATCAGTTGTGCTTGAAAACACCTGTTTTGCATATTTGTGCTGTTGTAAGGGGATCTATTCAGTAGGTAAACAAGCGGTTCCCAAACTGCCGCGGTGCCCGGGGGAGGGAGAGGAAGCAGCCACAACATGAGGGGAGAGGAGCATGAAGAGCTCCAGACCCCTTACTCACACAGCAGCAGCAGGACTCCAAGTCACCCTCCTGGCACATAAGGTAAGCTGAAAGGAGGGTGGCTAAAGATATAAAAGAAAAAAAAATCACTTGTATGTGTGTGAATGTGTGTATGAGTTTGAATGAGTGTGAGTGTGTGTATGACTGTATGTATGAGTTTGTGTGTGTGGATGAGTTTGTATGTTTGTGTATGTGTGTATGAGTTTGTATTTGTGTATATGTATGAGTGTGTGTATGATTTTGAGTGTGTGTATGTGTGTGTGTGTGAGTATGAGTGTGTGTGTGTCAGGGTGTGCATCTGTGTGTGTGTGTGTGTGTGTGTATATGTCAGTGTGCTTCTGTGTATGTCTGTCTGTGTGTCAGGGTGTGTGTTTTTATGTCAGTGTGTGTATCTGTGTCATTGTGTGGGCATATATCAGTGTTTGTGTGTGTCAGGTTGCATGTGTGTATCTATGTGTGTGTATGTGTCTGTGTCTATCTATATGTGTCTATGTGTCGGTGTCTATATGAATTTGTGTGTATGTGTCGGTGTATTTATATGCACCTGTGTGTCAATGTGCATGAATATCTGTCTAAGTAAGTATGTATGTATGTATGTGGTAGTGTATGTGCATACATCCAAGCAGACAAACACAACATACAAGCACACTCCTGCAATATAACTCAAATATTACATACACACACCCCTGCATTAAAACTAAAAAAATATACAAACACACCCCTTCACTCAAACACAAATACATCACACAAATGTACATCTGCATTTAAAAGTGAACATTATATATAAACACACCCCTGTATTAAAACACAATAACTATATACAAGCACCCCTTCAAACGCCAACACTGTACATTACACTATAGTGCCAGTAAATGCTGCAGCACTGTACAGATACGCAACCTAGAAATTTTGACTTGGGGTGTCTTAGAAAAATACTGAAATATTAATGGCATCTTGAACCTAAAAAGTTTGGGAACCACTGGGGTAAACCATAACGTGGAAGGGTTGAAAAATCAGTGTAGAACTACAAATTCAAGCCAACATAGTTGAGCTGGATGCATAACTAACTTGGTGATTTTTTTTCTTGTTGTCTTCTCCCAAACGGGCTTATCCTATAGCCCTAAGAAAGAGTGATTTATTTAACATTTCCCTCTATATATTTTATGAAATGTATCTGTGTAATGAACACATGTTTGCATATCTATGGTTAAAATTTGCAGGGACTGAAATTTTACCCTGATTTCTGACTAACAATTTATAACAATACTAAATGTGCATTGTTACTTAAATACATGTGATTGACAAGAAAAAAAAATATTTATCTAGCTGAGGAAATGTAATTTAGTATACAAACTATTTGGATTTGGGGGGAATGGCCTGACCAGCATAGTGAACAGCCGCATATGGAGTGAACTCCTCACAAAAACTCCAAAGCTGACAATTTAATTGACCTTTCACTTAGAGAAACCAAGGATACTGGAGCTGGAAACACTCTTCCCGTCCCTCAGCTATGTTTTTAAATGTTTTGTGGGCAGATCGGTGGTCTAATTCCAAAACTCTTTGTTATTCCTGATGGTTAAGGTTCCTGTTCCCCCCACTTGCCGGTGAGGGTTATCCCGACACATGCCCATTAGCCTGAGTCACCTAGGTACGGTGGAGAGGAGACCCGGCAGACACTCTGATACTGCGAGGCCTATTCTACAGCTGTGGTCAAAATGGCTGCCACCATGCATATTCCCACAACACAAGGCTTAATGGAGACAACCACGCTCAGATTGGATGAAGGGCCCCAAAATGGCGGCGAGACGGGAAGCGCCCTTTGCCTCAACACAAAGCTGCATGAAAGAGGGAACCACTACGGACCAGCATCGGAACTCCCAGAACGTCTGCGACACACCAGCTGTTGCTACCAGCTAGATATTGCAGAACACCTGTGGAGCAGAGGGAGACCCTGATCTTGCCCTTCAACTGGAGCAGCCAGTCCATATCTGGACTCAAGGGCCTATGATATTCCATCCTGCCACAGGTCGGTGTTCTGCACCTAGAGGGCATGCAATGAAGCCAACATGCAAAGATTATGACTAACCACCTTAACCCTCTTAGTTTACTTTGATGGGGGCCCCACCTGTCATATTGTTCTGTCCTTTATGTCTTTACTACACTAAATAAGTATGTTTTTGCATCTCATGACACACACCTCATGCCTCTCCTAATAGGCCACCTACAAAGGGGCTTCTTGGGGGTTATACTCTACCACTGTGCTCAAACTTCAATAGTGCTGTTATTGTTATTTTATTTTACAATTGTCTAGCCAGCTACCATTTGATTTACCTTTTCTAACCTTACTTTAAAGTAGCTACACTACAAAGTTAAGCATATTTTCATACATTATTTTTTAGTCTTGCTAATATTTTGCTTACCTTAGATATATGTGACTAACTTGAATATACCAAAACAAAAAAAAAGCTAGTGCTGTACTCTCACTTGTCTATTTCACTGTTATTGTTGAAGTGCTTACCTTGGATGTTGGGGCATTGTAAGCCTATTTGTCTTTTTCCTATATGCACTGCAAGATATAAAATATAAAAAAACAAATCAAAACTATTTGGATTTGTAAGGAAAGACAAAAGCATTTAATTCTACTTTTATAGTGGAATAATAGTTAATCTTAATTTGTGATGCATTAAATACATTTTCCTATAGTCACATGCATTGCAGCCAAAAATGTCTAACCTTTTCCATGTAAATTGCCGGTTGTTGTGTCTTAATGATATGGAGTTTATGGGAAAAGAATGCTTTAACAATTAACTGGTTCATTGAATTGATCTGTTAAACAGTGGGAAATACTCGCATTTGCCTAAATGGACCATTCATTGAATTGCTATAAAGACAAGCTTAAATGTTACTTAAATTCACAAGATCCCATTAAGGGAGAATGGTATTCAGCTTACCCTGTTAAGAACCAATGACCAAACCCGAAGGACCAATGATGGTCTATTCTGCAATCAAAATCTGGTCCTTGGGGATGCTATTGCATCATAGAAAGTCGTTTTAATTAACAACAGCAGGGTACCATAGAGTGGCTGATGCTAAATAAGCAGACCTTTTAAACATAGGCATTGAATGTAATTAGTATCTAAAGTTTATATTTTCTTTTTCTCTTCAAATATAGAGTAATCAGTAAACAGTTTGATTTTTTTACAGCTATTAGTTCAGTAATGAATCATGTTTTTTTGTTGTTGTTTTTTTTTTTACCTATACTGCTTGTTATCTGCATCATCAATATGCATGGTTTATATTCGATCTGTAGGGGTCGCCATGAATCCTCGTGAACATAAGTGCAAATCTTTGTCAAGCATCTGAGGTTTTCCTGGTACCATAAATCCACCAAATTATCTGGAGAAGTTATAATGAGGAAATTAAATTTTCTCCTCATCCAGCAACATATTAGTGCATTTGTGCACATTCTATTAGTTAAAGACTATACGTGCTGACTAAGCCTTATCACCATAATACCTTGTAGTGGTTATGGTGTTGGGTGTATTCCATTAAGTTAGTTATAGCTAGCAAAGTCAATCATGTTTAGCGAGGCTGTAACTGCAATGAGTTGACGCTAATTCTTTCTTTACTCTGTTTAGGATGTGTAGGATCTAAAGGCAGGTGTTAATTGATTATTTTTTCTTTCTTCCTTTTTTCATGGGTGTTATAATGATAGGCCATTAAAGGACCACTATAGTGCCAGGAAAACATACTCGTTTTCCTGGCACTATAGTGCCCTGAGGGTGCCCACACCCTCAGGGACCCCCTCCCGCCCGGCTCTGGGGAGAGGAAAGGGGTTAAAATTTACCTTTTTCCAGCGCTGGGTGGGGAGCTCTTCTCCTCCGATCCTCCTCCTCTCCTCCCATTCGGCTGAATGTGCACGCGCGGCAAGAGCTGCGCGCGCATTCAGCTGGTCTCATAGGAAAGCATTTACATTTTACAATGAGACAGCCACTAGAGGCTTTGAGGGCTGGATTAACCAATTTATAAACATAGCAGTTTCTCTGAAACTGCTATGTTTATAAAAAAAAAAAAAGGGTTAACCTTCGCTGGACCTGGCACCCAGACCACTTCATTAAGCTAAAGGTGGTCTGGGTGCCTAGAGTGGTCCTTTAAGTGTTTTTTTGCATGAGGATGTATATTTCTATGATGTAGAAGCTCTGGAAACTCAGTATACAGTTAATCTTTCTGATATATTTTTTCACCAGTAATATTAATTCACATGGAAGATCATAAAACATTTACAAAAAACTGCACCATATTTTTTCTGTTTCAGGGCTGATAAGTCACTAAACGTCATAGGACATTTTGCAACACATTACAAATAAGTGTTACCCTGTTTGCTACCAGACAGACTATACACACTCTGTCTAACAATATGTTCTAAGTTTCCACAGTTTCAACTGTGTTGCTTCAGTAACATGATCTTGAGCGGAACGAAAGAAATTGAGTTTGCTTGCTAAAAAGCTGATTTAGTCATTGCATTTAGGCCACTGATTTTTTTCTATAAAATAATTATAATGTTGACCATTTTCTATTCTAGTTGTACTGACTGCTAAATTTAGAATATTAGGCAGTCTTGAGAAAGGTCCTGTAACAATTTTTAAGCAAACTTGCAAACTAGTACATTAAAGGGACACTATAGAGTCAGGAATACAAACATGTATTTCTGACCATATAGTGTTAAAACCACCATTTAGGTGGCTTGCCCCCATTTTCCCCTTAAAAGGTATAAATGTACCTTATTTCCAGCGCCGCACGGATCTGGCGGTTTTGGCCCTGCCCCCGATCCGCCGTTTTTTGGGTTTTTTTTATTGTAATTTTATTTATTGAATTATATATCATAAGACATTTTATATAAATAGACATACAAAAAGAGTACAATGATGATTCTTTCTAGAATCAAACATAACAATATTCATACCATAATCACAGATGGATAACTCGTTGTTATTATATCCATTATACATATTGTTGCCAAAGTCACATTCAAACTTTTACAATAATACATGTTACTCACATATAATAAACCAAAGTACTAAAGATATATAGATTTATATTTTCCTTATTTTCCTTTGTGACTCTTATTTTTCTTATAAATCATCTGTATATCTATATAGACTTTCTTGTTGCCCGTACAGTATTTTTCCTTTCTGTGATTATATCCCATTCATTCAAACTGCTACATACATTAGAACTTAGATTGGGTTAATTCTTTAGACATTAAATATATAATTTTTTCTTTTATCTGTATTTTACTTCTCTTTTTCTTTTTTTTTCTCTTTTTCTTTCCTCCCCTTTTTCCCTTCCCTTTTTCCTACCATTGCCTTTACACATTCACCTTTTTAGCCCTCTATATAATTAATATCTGTTATCAGGGTATTATATACCTCTCTTGTTATATTATTTTTATGGACATTATACCAGATTACTCCCTTTTCCATCTCCAATTGGTTCTGAATTTGGCCCTTTAGTTGGTGTATATTAGGGATATCAGTTTTTTTCCATGCTTTTGCAATCAACAGCTTAGTAGCCATAAGGCAATGAGTGACTAGTATTTCGTTTTTTTATCTAATTTATTATTAAACATGTGTAATAGGGCTATTTCTGGAGTAAAATTTAATTGGATACTACTTATCACAGTTATTATTTTAAATGTAAGGTCCCATAATGGTTGGATTCTAGGGCAATTCCACCATATATGTATCATATATGTATCAAATTAAAACATCTCCAGCAGTTAGGAGGATTAGTCTGAGATATTTTGTTCAGCTTCTTTGGAACCATATACCATCTATAACTAACTTTAATAAAATTTTCCAATATATTTAAACAGTGAATGTATTTTTTTAAGAAATGCAAGGCACCATAAGCTGAAATCAACCTTGGTGTCTAGGTCTCTCTCCCAACTTTTAAAAGCTGTGGGGGTACTTGCTCGATTTATATAATTTAGTAAATCAAGTATTAGAGAATATTTATTTTCCGTAGTTTCTATAGAGAGAATTTTTTTGATTAGATTTCCTTTCTCCCCATTGTATTTTATGAGATGCATCTTTAGAAAACTCTTGATACGCAAGTAGTTAAAAATTTCTCTAGGGGGTAAAGTCAATCTTGACCTTAAAATAGGGTAGTCTTCTAGTTGGTCATTAACATAAATATTTTTAATACATATATCGGGGTTAATATACCAGTTTTTCAAGCTTATATCAGTCATAATATTTTCCACAGATCTAAGGGAAATAGTATCTGGAATTAAATCTGCAATTCCCAGTTTTCTTTTTAGAATATACCATTAATTTATTGTTTGTAAAATGATCCTGGATTTATATTCTGGTAAATTAACCCTTTTTCTGGTATTTGCCCATAGTAATGTTTCTAGGTTGGCTATACCTTCTCTATATGCTTGTAGTTTATACCACGCTTGCTCTTTGCAATCTATAGCTTGTAAATTCAAAGCATGTATCGTTATAATTGCTTGGTATGTATTTTTTATTAATGGATATCCTATACCTCCCCGATACGCTTTGTTCGCTAATATTATCGAATTGATTCTAGGTTTCTTACCCCTCCATATGAAATCTGTGAAACTACTCTGGATTAGATTTAACCAATGTACTGGAACTTTAAGAGGGATCATGCGGAACAGATAGATCCACTTTGGGACAATGTAAGCCTTAATCGTATTGATTCTGCCCCACCACGATATTTCTTGAGACCTCCATTCATTTAGTAAACTATTTGTTTCTTTTAATTGATTTAGGAAATTAATTTCCATCAAGCGGGCAACATCGGTTGTCAATAAAATACCTAAATATGGAAGCTGTATAATTGACCAGTTAAATGAATAATTTTGTTTTAGCATTTTTAGCCGTATGTTTCCTATATTTGTTGTTAATGCCAGTGTTTTATTGATATTCATTTTAAAGTTGGAAACCTCGCCATATAATATTATCTCCTGCATTAATAATGATAATGATTGTTCAGGCTCTGTAATAGTCAGTATAACATCGTCTGCATATAAGCAGATCTTAAGATCTTCATTTGGGATAGAAATCCCTGCGCTTTGTCTTATTTTACAAGCCAAAGGTTCCACTGACATAACATATAAAAGAGGTGAGAGTGGACAGCCCTGTCTCGTGCCATTAAGAATATTAAACCATCCAGATCTTAAATCTCTACTCACTATTCTGGCTGATGGCACAGAGTAAAGGGCCTCCGCTGCCCCCGTAAACCAACCTTCAAATCCCATTTTTAGCATAGTCTGTTTTAAAAAGTCCCAGCTGGCCCTGTCGAAAGCCGCCGTTTTGCTAACATCATCAGAATTTATGATTGATAGCAAACCCAATGCTTTCGGGGAAAGAATTAGATTGACTGAAATCGACAATGAGGTGGGGCAGGGGCAGGACTAAACTCTGGCTTCGCCAATCAGCACCTCCTCATAGAGACCGAATCAATGCATCTCTATGAGGAAAATTCAGCCTCTCCATGCAGTGCCTGGAGAAGCTGAATGGCAGTACTGCACACTGTGCACCACTGCCCCAGGAAGCACCTCCAGTGGCTATCTGAAGAGTGGCCACTGGTGGAGTCCCAATTAAAACACTGCTTTTTCTCTAAAAAGCCCGTGTTTACATGAAAATGCCTGCAGGGGAATGATTATACTAACAAGAACAACTACATTAATTTGTAGTTGTTCTGATAACTATATTGTTCCTTTAAAAAGCAGATTCTACAGTTATAGTAATTTAATTTAAAAGGTCCTGGCAAACTTCAGTCTGCAAAGTACCTGACCTATGTACAATAAAAGTATACAAATAAAAAGCTAGGTGTACAAACATATAAATATAAAAACTTTCTTTCTTTGGAAAAAGGAAAAAAATAGTGGCAACAAAGCATTCTTGACATTTTGTTTCCACAAAAAAATGCTAATACACAAGGAAAATAAAATCATTACAGATCAACAAATCATTTGTTTTCTGCAAAATATGTATATGTATTCTAAAATACAATTTATTTAGCTTATTTCTATATTAGTATTACAAAAGAAAAAAAAAACGTAACCATTAAAGAAAAGTGAATTCAGAACATTACTCCCCTTCCTCATCATCATTCTGGGAGTCAACTGATTTTATTCAGGCCACACACTGCTTTTATGCACAGACCCCTAACATGGGGTCTCCAATACAACATTGCAGGGTTTTCCTTCCCAGGGTCATTTGTAACTGAGATAATTGCGTGAGAAAAACTATAATTCAATTATCTCTCAGATACAAAAAAAACTATACAAAATATACAGTACCCCAAAAGTACCACCATCATTACTAGGAACCCCACAAAAGATATATATCCCTGGATAGCCCTGGTCTGAGTGTATAACATGTCCAAATACTACTCGGTTTGGTGGGATTGGTTTGCCACCGGGGTAAAATTTTGACTGTCCAGACAGTTCCAGGGAAATAGGTGCCCTGGCCAGTCACTGTTTGAAAATTATGCAAGGGATTCTCTTGATTTCAGTGTATGAATGCTCCCCCCAGTCGGTAGTTCCCATCTCCCAAACGTTGTTTGCATAGTTGGTACGGAAATAGAGATGGAAGTGGGATAACTTTTACCAGGGTTTGTGTGAGTGCCTAGCCGAAAAGAGTTCCAGGCACGACCAAGTGCGCTGTCCATATTCGGGAGACAAAATGTCTGCCACTCTTTTGCCGACCACGTGCATTCTGTTATCCGAAATGGCAGCCACCCAGGGTAGCATTCACTAATTACTTCCCTCGTGGTTTCACACTTAGGTTACAATGTGAGAATATTCTAATTTGGTACTGGGGTGGTCCTCGTTCGGGAGTCGAATGCAGGGTGTTCGTATATCATAACTCCCGAATCGATAAAAAGGGAAACATACGAAATGAGCGGTATGTTCCGCCACACTGACCTCAGACCAGCAGGGCAAGTTTTACTGTATTGTCCAATAGAGTTCATGGCAGCACTTAGCTCAAGGGAGCTTACAAAAGCATCTTGCAGGAGCTTCCAGACTCCAGAGGAATGGATCACTGGTGAACAATGGACGCAAGGTAAGTTGTCAAACTGTTTTAAGATGGTTTAACAAATTACTCAGGTCTCTCCTGGCAACACAACCACTATAACCGACTGTACTGGTTATGGTGCGTAGAGTGTTACTTTAACTTTAATTCTTGATAGCTGAACACTCTTAGCCAATGAATGCAATTTTGTCCATAGAAAAATGCAAAGAATTGATATTAGTCTGCCCTTGTTTTGGGCTGGCTGATGACACCTCTGTCAGAGGAGGAGTGATACCTCCGTAAAGCAGAGGGGTTAACTCCGTAAGTGCAGTGTTTCAAAGCCAAAGGCTGCACTTACAGACTCTAGGCACCATAACCACTTCAAATCACTGAAGTCATTGTGCTTGGAATATCCCTTTAGTCATACATAGTACTTCAAAATATATTTTTTTATTGATGAAATAAAAACAGTGATGCAGTACATGAATATTACAATAATATGTACAGAATTCATTGGTACAAGATTTGCTTTTATTAATGATGCTATGTGTAAATGGCAGTGAGCTTTTAAAAACTTAACCAGGTGCCTTATGGGAAATCTGCATTTAACCCTTTCGTAACAAGGGATTAGTCAAATCTTTATATAGCATGACCTAGTAATTCAAGTGTTTAAGAAGGGTTTAAAATATATGAATGCAAACCACCAAACCACTGCATCCTGCAAGTCTTAGAAGAGTCATAGAAGAAGTCCATTGAACAGACTTTGTGAAGCCACTCAAACAGGTTTCAAATTTAAAAGAGAAAAAAAAATGAAACAATGTTCTTGAAATAGCAATAAGTTACATACTGAGCGTAGTCTCACCAGGGGAGTATATTAAAGCCATAAATTCACAATCTCCCTTTTGTGATCATTTGCTACTGCATAACTTGTTTGGAATCATCATACCAGTATTGTACAGAATGCCTCTACATTGATATTTTGCAACACTAAAAAAAAGATGAATTGTAATATTTTCATGTTGTTTTGTCTCTGCTGTTAACAATGAAAGAACTTGTGCTAGTGTAAAATGTAAAGGATTATGACAGACAACCACACAATTTAAACCTTATTTTCAGAAATGCCAATGTATTGGTTTTGAAACTTGCAAATTCACTTAGTTATGTCAACACAGATATGCTAGAAAGATATATTTTACATAAATTTAGCATGTCAATTGTGAAACTATGTGGTGTCTTGCAACAGTTTTTGCAACTTTATATAGTTTACAATAAACAAGAATGAGAATTGTATTTTTGTTATGTTAAACAAAAGATAAAGTCTATTTAAAAAAAACATTCATTACACTTAACAAAGTAGTTTTTTAGAAACTGGGCCTTTTTAATTCATGAATTGCTAAACACGGTGGCGTACATACCGTGGTTACATAGGTCGCAGCTGCGACCAGGTCCGTCACTCCAGGGGGCCCGGCCACTCTGCGGACCCCTGCGGCCGGGTGCCTGCCGCCATGTGTTGCGTCCCCGGACCGGTATAAGCCACACGTTAAGGGGCCCATCGGGTGGCCCATGCTGTTAGGGCCACCCAATGGCCATGGATTTCCAGGGGAAATCCAAGATTCCCCTTTAATGATGTCGCAGATGGGAGGAAGTGATTGCCCCGCCACTCCTCCCAGCTTACAATGGGAGCCGCGTGGGTGGAAGAGAAGAGGGAGTTTGAGTGGGAACTCTGACTCCCATCAGGCTGAGCCACCACTGGACCCCATGGAAGTCACCCTCCATCTAAAAGGTAGGAAACAGGAGGGTGACTAAAATATTTATTATATGTGTGTGTTTGTTTGTATGTATGTGTGTGTATCTGTATGAATGTTTCTCTGTATGTGTGTGTCTGTGTGTATGTATGTGTCTGTGTGTATGTATGTGTGTGTATGTCTGTGTTTGTATGTGTGTGTCTGTATAAATGTGTGTATATGTGTGTGTGTATGTATGTATGTGTGTCTATGTATATGTGTGTGTATATATGTGTGTTTGTGTGTGTTTGTATATTTGTGTGTTTGTATGTATGTGTGTGTGTTTGTATGTATGTGTGTGTCTGTATATATGTGTCTGTGTGTGTGTGTGTGTGTGTGTGTGTGTGTGTTTGTATGTATGTGTGTGTCTGTATGTATGTGTGTTCATTTCATGTGTTTATTTTTTACCATATTAATCCTTCATTTAATAGCACAGAGGATCCTGGAGAAATTATGAAGTGCAACGCCCACCTGGGCTGAGCAGGTGAGGTCACTTACCAGTGACTGGAGGGCCTCACGTCTGGGCCAAGGATGCAAAACCCCTTTAGGCTTTTTGTATTTTGTGCTGGCAGGCTGTTGCCAAACACATCATTCTTGTGGTGCAATGCATGGATTGATCTGCTTGCTAGATGTTCTTATATAAAAATATGTGAGGCTGCAAACACATGTCATGGTGGGCACCATATGTGCTCAGATGTATTGAGTATGGCTTGGCTGGAGCTGAAAAAGTCTGGGAGAAATGTGAGGACCGGCATAACTTTCCCCTGTGTGTGTGACCTGGCTGGAGAAAGTAGTTCACACATGTGATTTCCTGCTGGCCAAGTGCCTAAGGGGGTAAAGAGCAGCTCTAGTATAAAGCCATGAATAAAACAAACATAAATAAGATGAAGAAGAAATTGGAAAAGGTACACAGGGAGCAAGATGTGGATTTATACTTATTAATGAGCTAGGAACCTTAAACCATTCACTCCCCTCTCTCCTCCCCCATATTAAATTGATTCTCCAAGTATTATAACTACTACAATTTCTTGTAATAATGAATGTGCAAGGAACCTATGTGTGACGTTCCTCGGGTTTCATTGACCCGCAAACACACTTTATGTAAATGCAAGGTTGTATTTGTGTGCAGAAAGTGTGCATGAATGCATTGGGGATGTGTTTATATTTTGTGCTAATGCATGTGTTTCAATTCAGGGGTCATTGCCATTTCAAAGATTGTTGGTTTCACAGGCAAAAATGCATTTTGAAGATGGTAAGATGTGACAAGTTTTGTTAGTGTGGCTATAGGCAGGCATGTGGCTAAGTAGGTGAATGTGGTTAGGATGGTAAATGTATTTCAGTAGGTGGGTGAATGTGACTGTAAGGAGGTTTGTGACAGGGTCTGTGGCTAGGGGAATGCAACTTAGTGAGAGTATGTGACAGGACCCATGACATTGTAAAGGTAACTGAATGGGGCCTGGCTGCTTAGAGACATGGGGTGGGTTCACTTTAATGCCATCAACACTGTTAACAAGCTAGTTGGAAGACCAGCTGTAAAGAAAATCCATAGGATTTTCAGACCAGATAATTCTGCATTCAAAGATGAAGGGCTGGGGGTGCACCCCTTACATCACACTTGTGTGAAGCCAGTTATGTGTGAATAGCTATTAATGTATGTGACACATAATTGTATCGCTTAGGATCTCAAAAATGGTGGTGGCAATGGTGGCCCTGTCAAGTGGCAACCAAGGACTAATATTTGTCTGACCTCTTAGGCATCAGTAAATCAGAAGGGAGGGTATTAAGCCTTTTACTATCCCATTGGTTGGTCCATTACATAGAACCAGAGCAAAACTAGAGATTTCTATACTTTTCAGAATGACATTGGGATAGACAAATTATCCAGTTGTTCATCTGTTTCTGGGGCTCAGTCAAAAATTCATAGATGCTACTTGCCATATTTTGAGAACCATTATCCTAATACTCAGCCTTTTTGAATAAGAGGACCCTATTAAACCTGAAAACCCCCTCCTACCTACCAGCAAATGAAAAAGATATATTGGGGGACTGCAGAGGCAGCCATTAATACATTTGAGTAACTCTCTAAAACTTCTCCAAAGACATCATAAGTGATGAACATTAAACAGTCCAATGGCACATGTTTTCCAAGTGAAAGCCATGCAGGCATATTGAGGTCATTTTTAGCAAATATGTTGTTTGTTGACATCAAAGTCACATTGTAGTTTTATTATTGGTATTTATATAGCACCAACTTATTCCGCAGTGCTTTACTAGCTTCATTGCATGCATGACTTGAGTGCATATTCTGGTTTACTCCTTTACATTTGTAAGTATCTGACTGCCAAGCAAAAAAGATAATGGATGTGTTCAGAAATGTAATATATGTGCTAAAGAAAGCTCATATGAAACGTTTCTCTACTATGGTACTCCCTGATTTGTTTTGCCTTGTTTAGTGTTTCAACCAGTCATAATAATCCTCAAAATTGTAATTTCCTCTTGCAGTATCATCTGATAAACACCATGCATAGGAGGATGTTAGAGGGGACAGTTAACAAATGGGAGCCTGTACCATATAGTCTCCAGACTTCGGGGTAGAGAAGAAATAACATATTTAGGATTCTGCTTACCAGCTGTATACTAGCAGCTTTCAATCCTCCTTTAATAACTAGTACATAATCATTTTGAATCACACTTCAGACCTTTTCCAGAGTTTCAATGATAGAATCCTATCCCACTAAAACTCATATAATTATGTGGGGAGGGTATTGTTTCAATAACTTTAAATATAACACATGAGATTATTCACAAAATAGAATAATAAGAAGTGCATACTTACAGAAAGAAAAGTTATGGAACTAAATGGAAGACAAAATTCCTAGCCCTAGAACTTTATCATCTCAGCATGCAATAATGATCCTGATTTTAATGCAGTGTGTTCTGGACATGGTAAAAAATGGTTTAATGATTATCGTAATCTAAAATTTGATTGCTAGTAGCCAGACACCTTTCAACAACTAGTTTAATTAATTTTGCACCTGTATTGACTGATGTAAAACCTGAACGATTCAGCTACAAATAAAAGAAGCATTTATCTGCAGCTGTAATTAAGAAGCATTGTATGAGATTGCATTACAGTTGCTGAGTTCACTAATTGCTATAAGGGCTTAAAACCACAAATCAACAAGTTTTGTAGAGGTATCCAGTATTGCTGATTGCATTCTGATTAAATGGCCTGAAACCACATATTACCCTTATAAGAAGAGCAATACACAGCAATGAGCCTATTAAAGGGACACTTCATATGAGTGGTGCAGTGTCCCTGGCGTTTTAGACTTAGTTCTCTGATATTTGCGTCAAATGCTGATCACAAGGAAGTACTAGATTCAAAGAAGCATTTGATTTGCCACACATCTCGTTCCATCGCTTCTCAATGAGAAGCAGTAGGTTGGACGAAAAACCAGGAAGCAACGCCTCCATGATGACGTCGTAAGAGCACGAATGGTAGTGCTGGAAAAAAGGTAAATATAAACCTTTTTCTATATGTTTCGATTTAATTTAGAGAAAGGTGCATTTAACTAGTGAGGAGAACACTATAACATTAGAAATATTAATCATATGATTTTGCTGCCGGAGGCAGGAGGCCCTGCATACCAACAAAAAACGCATATGTTGGGCAGAACTTGGATGTCTTTTTAAGCTCAAGGTAAACAGCTCCATTGTCCAGAAACTGCAATAACAAACTTGCATTAAATAACAAAATGGTCCCCACAGATTATAGACATATCAGGAGACTACTGACCCCAACTCACAATGCTTTAACTAACCTCCTATATTTATTCCAAACTGAAACAGGAAATATTAGGATATTTGGAGGGGTTTAGTGCTGTGCCTATATGGAGTGGAAGCATCACACCTGCAAACGGGTTTTATATCTAGAACTTCCATGCATAAAGCCATGTGAATGAACCTCATTGAGCATCTGTCAAATTATGTTATATGGAATTTTAATGTGCACTGCGAGTAACTGTCTGAGTTAGACAAAATGCTGGAGTCACATTGAATGGCACAATGTTAAGTACTCAGACTAAAAACAAAAGATAGAGCAATAAAAGTACAGTAAAGTGCCTGCAAAGGCCTGGCAATAGTTTTAGGACCCCTGATAATTAGTGATGTCGCGAACCCGAAATTTTCGGTTCATGAACGGCGAACGCGAACTTCCGCAAATGTTCTCGAACCGGCGAACCGGGTGAACCGCCATAGACTTCAATAGGCAGGCGAATTTTAAAACACACAGGGACTCTTTCTGGCCACAATAGTGATGGAAAAGTTGTTTCAAGGGGACTAACACCTGGACTGTGGCATGCTGGAGGGGGATCCATGGCAAAACTCCCATGGAAAATTGCACAGTTGATGCAGAGTCGGGTCTTAATCCATAAAGGGCATAAATCACCTAACATTCCTAAATCACAATGAATATGGATTGACACCTGACATATGACATATTGACACCTTGACATATGGATTGACACCTGTCCTCAGAGCCCCTGATACACACTGACACAGAGCAGAATAGAGACTGTTCCTCCTACATAGAGTCACTTGGCAGATATGGATTGACACCTGTCCTCAGAGATCATGATACATACTGACACAGAGCAGAATAGAGACTGTTTCCCCTACATAGGGTCACTTGGCAGATATGGATTGACACCTGTCCTCAGAGCCCCTGATACACACTGACACAGAGCAGAATAGAGACTGTTCCTCCTACATAGGGTCACTTAGCAGATATGGATTGACACCTGTCCTCAGAGCCACTGATACACACTGACACAGAGCAGAATAGAGACTGTTCCTCCTACATAGGGTCACTTGGCAGATATGGATTGACACCTGTCCTCAGAGCCCTGATACACACTGACACAGAGCAGAATAGAGACTGTTCCCCCTACATAGGGTCACTTGGCAGATATGGATTGACACCTGTCCTCAGAGTCCCTGATACACACTGACACAGAGCAGAATAGAGACTGTTCCTCCTACATAGGGTCACTTGGCAGATATGGATTGACACCTGTCCTCAGAGCCCCTGATACACACTGACACAGAGCAGAATAGAGACTGTTCCCCCTACATAGGGTCACTTGGCAGATATGGATTGACACCTGTCCTCAAAGATCATGATACACACTGACACCGAGCAGAATAGAGACTGTTCCTCCTACATAGGGTCACTTGGCAGATATGGATTGACACCTGTCCTCAGAGCCCCTGATACACACTGACACAGATCAGAATAGGGAATGTTACCCCAACATCGGGTCACTTGGCAGATATGGATTGACACCTGTCATAAGGATCCCTGATACACACTGACACAGAGCAGAATAGGGAATGTTACCCCAACATAGGGTCACTTGGCAGATATGGATTGACACCTGTCCTCAGAGCCCCTGATACACACTGACACAGAGCAGAATAGGGAATGTTACCCCAACATAGGGTCACTTGGCAGATATGGATTGACACCTGTCCTCAGAGACCCCTGATACACACTGACACAGAGCAGAATAGAGACTGTTCCCCACATAGGGTCACTTGGCAGATATGGATTGACACCTGTCCTCAGAGCCCCTGATACACACTGACACAGAGCAGAATAGAGACTGTTCCTCCTACATAGGGCCACTTGGCAGATATGGATTGACACCTGTCCTCAGAGCCCCTGATACACACTGACACAGAGCAGAATAGAGACTGTTCCTCCTACATAGGGTCACTTGGCAGATATAGATTGACACCTGTCCTCAGAGATCATGATACACACTGACACATAGCAGAATATAGACTGTTCCCCCTACACTTGGCAGATAAGGATTGACACCTGTCCTCAGAGCCCCTGATATTCCCTAAATGCCAAACATTGTTATACAGGGGAATATTCAGTAAATAAGGATAAGGGGGGACCTACTGTCCTCCCCCCCGGCCCCCACCCCTGCACGGTGGGTGGGGGCCATAAATCTCAATTGGGGGGGACCTACTGTCCTCCCGCCCACCCCCACCCATGAGCGGTGGGTGGGGTCCAAAAATAATGAGGGGGGGACCTACTGTATGATGTTGTATCGATCAGGTAGTGTAAGGGTTACGCCCGCTTCACAGTGACAGACCAAACTCCCAATTTAACGCACCGCAAACAACCGCAAACAGTTCATTTGCACAACCGCAAACTCCCCATTTGCACAGGGTTGGATACCAAGCTAGCCATGTCCCGTTCCTTGTCCTCACTGATGTCATTGAAGGTCTCTTCCTCCACCCAGCCATGTACAACACCAAGGGTCCCCAAAAGGTGACAACAAGCCCAGTGGGATGCCTGCTGTGTTTGGTCTTCCACCTCCTCAAAGCCACCTTCCTCCTCTGACTCCTCTTCTTCAGACTCCTCTCTCTGCGTTGCCTCTCTCTGCGTTATTATAAGGTGTGTTAAGTAGTATTATTCTTATCAGTTTAATCCCTGTTATGTGCCTTTATTTTGGTTTGGTTTTTGAAACCACAGTGCAGCACCAGAGGCCCGAAAAATTAGGCATGTACACATGCCTGAAAAATTAGCAGCGGCCAGAAGAATTGATGTTTGTTTCCCAAGCAGTGCCCTAAAACAGTGTTCCCCAACCCCCGGCCACGGACCGGTACATGGATCAAACGTTTACCGGTCTGCGGCGATAAAAAGGTTGGGGAGCACTGCCCTAAAACATTGCGGCTTGAACCCTAGTTGGTGGCGGATAAGTCACGCAAGTCAACTGGCATTCAGAGCTAAAATACAGCAGCGTGTGGACCATTTTTAGCCCAAGGCAGCTCATCTCATCAGGCCTTTTTTAATCGGAATGTATCGCCCAGTGTCAGTCCCTTCGGGATCCATCCCTCATTCATCTTAATAAAGGTGAGGTAATCTAGACTTTTTTGACCTAGGCGACTTCTCTTCTCAGTGACAATACCTCCTGCTGCACTGAAGGTCCTTTCTGACAGGACACTTGAAGCGGGGCAGGTCAGAAGTTCTATCGCAAATTGGGATAGCTCAGGCCACAGGTCAAGCCTGCACACCCAGTAGTGAAGGGGTTCATCGCTCCTCAGAGTGTCGATATCTGCAGTTAAGGCGAGGTAGTCTGCTTCCTGTCGGTCGAGTCGTTCTCTGAGGGTGGATCCCGAAGGGCTGTGGCGATTCGTAGGACTTAAAAAGCTCTGCATGTCCTCCATCAACAACACGTCTGTAAAGCGTCCTGTCCTTGCCGGCGTGGTCATGGGAGGAGGAAGATTACTTTCACTTCTTCCCCTGTTAGATTCCCGTTGTGCTGTGACATCACCCTTATACGCTGTATAAAGCATACTTTTTAATTTATTTTGCAAATGCTGCATCCTTTCCGACTTGTTGTAATTTGGTTACATTTCAGCCACTTTCTGCTTATACCGGGGGTCTAGTAGCATGGACACCCAGTACAGGTCGTTCTCCTTCAGCCTTTTTATACAAGGGTCCCTCAACAGGCACGACAGCATGAAATACCATTTGCACAAGGTTGGATTCCCGTTCCTCTTCGTACAACACCACGGGAACCAGATAGGTGACAACGAGCACCCTGGGATGCCTGTTGTGGTTGGTCTTCCTCCTCCTCCTCAAAGCCACATTCCTCCTCTGACTCCTCTTTCTCACAATCCTCTTCCAGCGTTGCCGCAGGTCCAGCAAGCGATGCTGATAAGGTTGGTTCTCGTGGTGATGGTGACCACAACTCTTCCTCTTCCTCTTCCTCTTCACGCTCATCTACGGCCTGATCCAGCACCCTTCGCAGGGCACGCTCCAGGAAGAAAACAAATGGTATGATGTCGCTGATGGTGCCTTCGGTGCGACTGACTAGGTTTGTCACCTCCTCAAAAGGACGCATGAGCCTACAGGCATTGCGCATGAGCGTCCAGTAACGTGGCAAAAAAATTCCCAGCTCCCCAGAGGCTGTCCTAGCACCCCGGTCATACAAATATTCATTAACGGCTTTTTCTTGTTGGAGCAGGCGGTCGAACATTAGGAGTGTTGAATTCCAACGTGTCGGGCTGTCGCAAATCAAGCGCCTCACTGGCATGTTGTTTCGCCGCTGGATATCGGCAAAGTGAGCCATGGCCGTGTAGGAACGCCTGAAATGGCCACACACCTTCCTGGCCTGCTTCAGGACGTCCTGTAAGCCTGTGTACTTATGCACAAAGTGTTGTACGATCAGATTACACACATGTGCCATGCATGGCACATGTGTCAACTTGCCCAACTTCAATGCCGCCAACAAATTTGTTCCATTGTCACAAACCACTTTGCCGATCTCCAGTTGCTGCGCAGTCAGCCACTTTTCCACCTGTGCGTTCAGGGCGGACAGGAGTGCTTGTCCGGTGTGACTCTCTGCTTTCAAGCAAGTCAAACCCAAGACGGCGTGACACTGCCGTATCCGGGATGTGGAATAGTACCTGGGGAGCTGGGGGGGTGCCGTTGATGTGGATCAAGACGCAGCAGCAGAAGAGGACTCAGCCGAGGAGGTTATGGAAGAGGATGGAGTAGGAGGAGTAGAGGAGGTGGCAGCAGGCCTGTCTGCAAGTCTTGGCGGTGTCACCAACTCCTCTGCAGAGCCACGCATTCCATGCTTGGCAGCCGTCAGCAGGTTTACCCAATGTGCAGTGTAGGTGATATACCTGCCCTGACCATGCTTTGCAGACCAGGTATCAGTGGTCAGATGGACCCTTGCCCCAACACTGTGTGCCAGACATGCCATTACTTCCTTTTGCACAATCGAGTACAGGTTGGGGATTGCCTTTTGTGAAAAGAAATTTCGTCCGGGTACCTTCCACTGCGGTGTTCCAATAGCTACAAATGTTTTGAACGCCTCAGACTCCACCAGCTTGTATGGTAAAAGCTGGCGGGCTAATAGTACAGACAAGCCAGCTGTCAGACGCCGGGCAAGGGGGTGACTTTCTGACATTGGCTTCTTACTCTCAAACATGTCCTTGACAGACACCTGACTGTGGGCAGATGAGCAGGAACTGCTCAAGGCGAGAGACGGAGTGGCGGATGGTTGAGAGGGGGCAAGGAGGACAGCAGTGGTTGACGTGGCTGAAGATGCTGGACCAGGAGGAGGATGGCGGCTTTGAGTTTGTGTGCTGCTTGTACTCATGTGTTGATCCCATAGGCGTTTGTGATGTGCGATCATGTGCCTACGCAAAGCAGTTGTACCTAGGTGGGTGTTGGACTTCCCACGACTCAGTTTCTTTTGGCACAGGTTGCAAATGGCATCGCTGTTGTCAGAGGCAGACACACAAAAAAAATTCCACACTGCTGAGCTCTGCAATGACGGCATTCTGGTGGTGGACACAGCATGCGTTGATTGGCGTGCTGTCGGGCTGACCCCGGGTGCCGATGCATGCTGTCTGACTGTGCCACTAGCTCCTTGCGACGACCTCCCCCTGCTTCCAACTCGTCTCCTCCTCCTCCCTGTCTCCCCATCTGAACTTTCGCCCTGTTCTTCTTCTTGCCGAGCGGGCACCCACGTGACATCCATGGACGCATCGTCATCATCAACCGCTTCACTTGTATCTGACAACTCAGCAAAGGAAGCAGCAGCGGGTACAACATCATCATCATCACACCGTACATGTGTAATGCTGCCTGATTGAGACATATCCCTGTTATCTACATCCTCTGTCAATAATGGTTGCGCATCACTCATTTCTTCAAACGGATGTGTAAATAACTCCTCTGACATACCAAGTGAAGCGGCTGTGGTGCTAGTGTTGGTGGTGGCGGCAGGCGGGTGAGTGGTATCTTGAGAGGTGCCCGAAACTAAGCTGAAGGAGAATGTTGTGTCAAGGTTCTGAGCGGAAGCTGTAGAAGATTGGGTGTCCTGTGTTAGCCAGTCAACTATGTCCTCAGAACTTTTCAAGTTCAGGGTACCTGGCCTCTGAAAACTGGGCATTATTCTAGGGCAAAAGGGAATCACAGCACCACGACCACGACGGCCCCTGCGGGTGGCCTGCCTCTGCCTGTCATTTTTTTTCCGATTAGTGGAACTATGCGTGCAAGCTACTGTGACACCAGATATGAGTGGCACTGTGAACTGGGAGAGGTTGGCAGAGTACACGCTGTAGGGCTGACACACCCGCTTTGAGACAACTATCTGCTATTCAATCTATAACAGTGAAAAAAGTTTTTTGGTTTTTAAATGCACGCTATTGTGACACCAGTGAGTGAGTGGTGGCACTGGGCACAGTATCCACTGTGAGCCTGACACACCCGCTTTGAGACAACTAACTGCTATTCAATCTTTTACAGTGAAAAAAGTTTTTGGGATTTAAATGCAAGCTATTGTGACACCAGTGAGTGAGTGGTGGCACTGGGCACAGTATCCACTGTGAGCCTGACACACCTGCTTTGAGACAACTAACTGCTATTCAATCTATAACAGTGAAAAAAGTTTTTTGGTTTTTAAATGCACGCTATTGTGACACCAGTGAGTGAGTGGTGGCACTGGGCACAGTATCCACTGTGAGCCTGACACACCCGCTTTGAGACAACTAACTGCTATTCAATCTATAACAGTGAAACACATTTTGGGTTTTAAATGCAAGCTATTGTGACACCAGTGAGTGGTGGCACTGGGCACAGTATCCAATGTGAGCCTGACACAGACGCTGGCAGACAACTAACTGCTATTCAATCTATAACAGTGAAAAAAAATTTTGTTTTTAAATGCAAGCTATTGAGACACCAGTGAGTGAGTAGTGGCACTGGGCACAGTATCCACTGTGAGCCTGACACACCCGCTTTGAGACAACTAACTGCTATTCAATCTATAACAGTGAAAAAAGTTTTTGGGGTTTAAATGCAAGCTATTGTGACACCAGTGAGTGAGTGGTGGCACTGGGCACAGTATCCACTGTGAGCCTGACACACCCGCTTTGAGACAACTAACTGCTATTCAATCTATAACAGTGAAAAAAGTTTTTGGGTTTTTAAATGCAAGCTATTGTGACACCAGTGAGTGAGTGGTGGCACTGTGCACAGTATCCACTGTGAGCCCGACACACCCGCTTTGAGACAACTAACTGCTATTCAATCTATAACAGTGAAAAAAGTTTTTTGTTTTTAAATGCAAGCTATTGTGACACCAGTGAGTAAGTGGTGGCACTGGGCACAGTATCCACTGTGAGCCTGACACACCCGCTTTGAGACAACTAACTGCTATTCAATCTATAACAGTGAAAAAAGTTTTTTGTTTTTAAATGCAAGCTATTATGACACCAGATATGAGTGGCACTGTAAACTGGCAGAGTACACGCTGTAGGGCTGACACACCCGCTTTGAGACAACTAACTGCTATTCAATCTATAACAGTGAAAAAAAAGTTTTTTGTTTTTAAATGCAAGCTATTGTGACACCAGTGAGTGAGTGGTGGCACTGGGCACAGTATCCACTGTGAGCCTGACACACCCGCTTTGAGACAATTAACTGCTATTCAATCTATAACAGTGAAAAAAGTTTTTTGTTTTTAAATGCAAGCTATTGTGACACCAGTGAGTGAGTGGTGGCACTGGGCACTGTATCCACTGTGAGCCTGATACACCCGCTTTGAGACAACTAACTGCTATTCAATCTATAACAGTGAAAAAAGTTTTTGGGGTTTTAAATGCACGCTATTGTGACAACAGTGAGTGAGTGGTGGCACTGGGCACAGTATCCACTGTGAGCCTGACACACCCGCTTTGAGACAACTAACTGCTATTCAATCTATAACAGTGAAAAAAAGTTTTTTGTTTTTAAATGCAAGCTATTGTGACACAAGTGAGTGAGTGGTGGCACTGGGCACAGTATCCACTGTGAGCCTGACACACCCGCTTTGAGACAACTAACTGCTATTCAATCTATAACAGTGAAAAAAGTTTTTGTGGTTTAAATGCAAGCTATTGTGACACCAGTGAGTGAGTGGTGGCACTGGGCACAGTATCCACTGTGAGCCTGACACACCCGCTTTGAGACAACTAACTGCTATTCAATCTATAACAGTGAAAAAAGTTTTTTGGTTTTAAAATGCACGCTATTGTGACACCAGTGAGTGAGTGGTGGCACTGGGCACAGTATCCACTGTGAGCCTGACACAGACGCTGGCAGACAACTAACTGCTATTCAATCTATAACAGTGAAAAAGTTTTTGGGTTTTAAATGCAAGCTATTGTGACACCAGTGAGTGAGTGGTGGCACTGGGCACAGTATCCACTGTGAGCCTGACACACCCGCTTTGAGACAACTAACTGCTATTCAATCTATAACAGTGAAAAAAGTTTTGGGGTTTTAAATGCAAGCTATTGTGACACCAGTGAGTGAGTGGTGGCACTGGGCACAGTATCCACTGTGAGCCTGACACACCCGCTTTGAGACACCTAACTGCTATTCAATCTATAACAGTGAAAAAAGTTTTATGGTTTTTAAATGCACGCTATTGTGACACCAGTGAGTGAGTGGTGGCACTGGGCACAGTATCCACTGTGAGCCTGTCACAGACGCTTGCAGAAAACTAACTGCTATTCAATCTATAACAGTGAAAAAAGTTTTTGGGTTTTAAATGCAAGCTATTGTGACACCAGTGAGTGAGTGGTGGCACTGGGCACAGTATCCACTGTGAGCCTGACACAGAAGCTGGCAGACAACTAACTGCTATTCAATCTATTATAGTGAAAAAAAAAATTTAAATGCAAGCTATTGTGACACCAGTGAGTGAGTGGTGGCACTGGGCACAGTATCCACTGTGAGCCTGACACAGAAGCTGGCAGGTAGGCAACTGCAATTACATTACACAAAAAAAAAGCAGACTGATGTTCTAGCCCTAAAAAGGGCTTTTTGGGGTGCTGTCCTTACAGCAGAGATCAGATGAGTCCTTCAGGACTGTAGTGGACACTGTATACCCTAACATAGCTATGCATTTCCCTATCTAATCAACAGCAGCTACACTTTCCCTCCTCTCACTAAGCATGCAGCTTGAGAATGAATGTAAAATGGATGCCTTCCAGTAGGTGGGAGGGTCTGCTAGGGAGGGTGTGCTGCTGATTGGCTGGAATGTGTCTGCTGACTGTGAGGTACAGGGTCAAAGTTTACTCAATGATGACGAATAGGGGGCGGATCGAACCGCGAATATGTTCGCCCTCTGTGGCGAACGCGAACATGCTATGTTCGCCAGGAACTATTCGCCTATGAACTGTTCGGTGCATCACTACTGATAATTAGAAGTAGCTTGAAAATAGCACTTTCTCTCAATTGACCATTGGTAGCATTAATGTAGACGGCCCTTGTACAAGACATTCTTTTGGACCCCTCTCTAGCGAAAGAATGATCAAAAGGAAGATCCTCGGGGGAGCGTGTCCTGGCGGTGGTGCTGAGCGGACGCATGCACTGAGCGCTCCGTTCCGATGAGGCCCAAAGGAGTAATTTGGCAAGCACGGACGAAAATAAAACAAAGGCAACAGTACCCCAAGCCAGCATGGCACAAGCTAAGGGGAAGAGGCAAGCAGACAAAGCGGAAAAGACAGCATTTTTTGCCTCACAGACACCGCAGGGGAAGCAGGCCCTGGTGGAGGAAATCCAAGATGGCGCCGAAGAACCGGCGGTACAGTACAACAAGTCCCCAAACAGTGAAACCCCATTCACACAGGAGATGCTGAGGGCATTGCTGGAGGAGATGTCTGCTAGGCTGGAAAACAGCTTTAAAACCACAATGGGGGCCATGCATAAAGACATCCAAGAGCTGGAGGTGAGAACAACTGGGACGGAAAACAAAATGGTGGAGCTGGAGGAAGCCCACAGAGGGCTAGAAGAAGAGGTGACCGAGATACAAAACCAAATGAAAACATACGCATTAAAACTAGCTGACATGGAAGATAGAGCCCGACGAAATAACCTGAGGATACGCGGGATAAAAGAGGAAGTGGGGCAAGCAGAATTGGCAGCATACCTGCACGACGTGCTGAAAAAGCTGGCATCTGATATACCACAAGACCAGCTACTTATGGACAGGTACCATAGAACGGCCAAACCCAGCTTCCTACCCCAAGATACCCCGAGAGACGTCCTCATAAAAATGCACTACTACCACGTGAAAGAAGTGGTGCTCCAAACGAGCCGGGCGAAGAAGAAACTTCCAGACCCCTATGGGGGATTGATGGTGTTTGCGGACATATCAACGTATACGCTAAAAAGAAGGAGAGAATTTAAAAGTGTCACAGAACAGCTCAGGATAAACAAACTACCATACAGATGGGGATACCCGGTGAAAGTACTAGTGTCCAGAGGAGTGTCTACCATAACTACACCCGAGGAAGGAGCCTGGTTGCTGCAACGGTGGGGCATGTCAGAGCCGAGCCAGCGGCGGAGCCCACAGAGGATGGGCGGCACCTCCACGGACTGGAGAAAAGCTAAAGAGAAGGCTTGAAAGACGCCAATAGATGACAAGCAATACCGAGAGACTATTGAGAGACTGGTCATGATAAACTGACCATGGAGGAAATTAAGGGTATCGTATACTGTTCATTGACATGCTGAGGGTATGCCACAGTTAGGCATTTTTGTATCATAAAAAAAAAAAAAAAACGTACCTGGCGGAACACCAATAGGAGTAGCCTGGGCTTAGACTACCAAGACGCCATGACCACCTTAAAAGATACTGTAAGGGCCAAGTCGGGGAAAGCACCCCACCGAGAGGAAGTTAACACTTCCACCCCCAGAGGTACTAAATAGTACCTAAGCCGCATATGGCAAATCAGATACACACGTTATGTTTATTAGCCCAGTTATCCTCCCCAATTCCCCCAGGTCCAGCTGGGACCATTCACGTTACAACCCCCCCAGGTACCCACAGGACACCTATACGGCAAGCCGAGCCTGGAGGGCTCTCACTAGCATTAAGGTCCTAAAAGGTACCCATTCACCCATACGTAGGCGAGAGAGGTGTGTCCCAATACTACCCTCAAACAGGGGAAAGTCGCTCGACTTGATGCTGCTGGGGCGAGCGAACCCCCCAAATTGGTGCTTGCCCTTGGGTACGACCCTCACGAAACAAACAGGGTACAAACCCCCATGAAAATCTATTCCCTAAATGTTAGAGGGTTAAACCTGCCGGTTAAGAGACACCAATTGTATAAAAAACTTAAACACGCAGATGCGGATGTCATCTGTTTCCAAGAGACACACTATAGAACAGAAAACTATATTTCCCCATCCGTGTCCGAATACCCACACCAATACCATGCGACATCCCCCACGAAGTCCAAGGGGACCTCCATACTAATATCTAAACGAGTAGCATTCACCTTGATCTCCATACAATTAGACACAAATGGGAGATACGCTATATTGAAATGCACTATTAACAACATGACATATACAATCACGAATCTCTACTCACCTAACGCAAACCAGAGCAGGTTCTTACAGCATCTGCTACAAAAACCAGCTACAATACAAGAGGGAGTGTCTATTATATGTGGGGACTTCAACCATGTTTGGGATCCCAGACTAGACTCTAATATCTCACAACATAGTCCTAGATATAAAATACTCCACAGACAATGCAAAAAGATACAGAACCTCCTTTCCCTCCACCACTACTTTGACTCATGGAGAATATCCCACACATCGGAGCGGGCATACACCCACTTCTCTCATGTCCATAACACGTACTCGAGGATAGACGGGATTCTAGTCCATGGGCAGGGACAGCGACATCGGCCAAATCACCTGGTCGGATCATGCACCAGTGTCGCTATCGGTCAAAGACCAATACGATTATAAACACCGCAGCCCATGGAGGCTGAATGCATCCTTGTTGCATGACAGCACATTTAAAAAAGAAATAGAGACCTCCTTACATGACTACTTTACAGAGAATGCCACTCTGGGAATGCCCCAGGGCACAATATGGGCAGCCCACAAGGCGGTAGTTAGAGGGGTTTTCATTAAAAGAGCAGCATACCTACACAAACAATCCACAAACGCAACTCACACAATGGAGACGCGACCTATACCAACTGAACACCCGAAACCAAATCTCCCCATCCAACGACCTTAAAACACAAATATCTAACATTACGGCCAAAATACACCAGAGGGCACTAGAGCAGACAGGATACATGCTCCAAAGATTAAAAATAAGACAATACACACAAGGGAATAAAGCTAGCAGATTCCTAGCCAGGAGACTACAAGAACGAAGGGCAAATCAAAAAATAGCTTTTCTCGTGTCCCCAACGGGGGAAAAGAAAATGATCCCAAAAGACATCTGCAATGAATTTGCAAACTATTACGCTTCCCTATACAACATAAATAAAAACAACAAGACTTATCAGTCCACACAGGAACACATTAATGCATACCTGTCCACAATAAACCTCCCCACGATCACACCCCAACAGACGAGAGAGCTCACAAAACCAATATCAGAGGAAGAAATCAATACCGTAATAAAGAACCTGCCAAACGGCAAAGCACCAGGCCCAGATGGCTTGAACAATAGCTATTACAAAACATTTACACATCTACTAGCACCTCAATTAGTACACATGTTCACGGAGGCGACCAACACACAAGCTCTCCCCACGGACTCACCACTGGTCCATATCATAACACTACAAAAGCCAGGGAAACCACCTACGGCCCCCCAAAACTTCAGACCCATCTCATTGCTAAATACAGACATGAAAATATTTGCCAAACTGTACGCAATGAGATTGAGCATTCTCTTCCCCCGGCTGATTCACTCAGATCAGGTTGGATTTGTGATGGGGAGACAGGGAGCGGACAACACGCGCAAAGTTTTAAACATACTGCACAGTCTACCTAGATTACACAAAGGGGTAGGACTTGTGATATCCCTAGACGCAGAGAAGGCCTTCGACCGCCTGCACTGGACATTCCTTGAAGCGGTCATGGCAAAGTTTGGGATCCCAAGCAACTTTAGGTCAGCGGTAAAGGCGCTGTACAGCGCACCGAAAGCCCAGGTACTAAATGCGGGATTCCTGTCTAGCCCCCTTAGCATCTCGAACGGAACGAGGCAGGGGTGCCCTCTGTCACCCCTGCTTTACGTTCTAGCTCTGGAGCCATTGGCCTCTAAGATTAGACAACACGACTCCATACATGGAGTCCACATAGGGGGGAAGGAATACAAGACCAATCTATTCGCAGACGATGTGCTCCTGACCCTGACCCAACCACTAATATCAATGCCACACTTACTACAAGTAATAAAAGAATATGGAGACAGTTCATACTATAAACTAAACGTAACGAAAACCTAGGCGATAGGAATAGGGATACCCAATGACATAATGCAAGTACTACGGGGGAAATTTGAACTGGACTGGAGGACAGACAGTGTCACCTTTCTAGGAATTAAACTAACCAAGACATTAGGAGGCCTATTTAAGGCCAACTACGAATCCCTGCAACGGGAACTAGAGGTCAGTTTGGCCTCATGGAAAGATAAATACCTATCTTGGCCGGGAAGGATGGCGGCTTTTAAAATGTCTCTCCTCCCCAAGCTACAATACCTATTTAGAACATTACAAATAGACCTGCCATCCACATACCTGAATAAAATACAAACAATGCTCACCAAATTTGTATGGGCACAAAAGAGAGTGAGCGTAGCGACAAAATTCCTATACAGACCTATCACCCATGGGGGCCTCGCGTTGCCAAATATCAAATCCTATTACCAGGCGACACTGCTGGCCCCAATGGTGGGGATACACACTTATAGCAACACCCCCCAATGGTTAGAAATTGAAGATCACTGTTTACAAGGAGGAGACCTTCGGAAACTAGTGTGGGTACCTAAAAAGATGCGCCCAACCCAACCTCACATACTACCCACCACCAAAACAATGCTGAAAGCCTGGGACAAAACACAGAAGGCAATGGTGTCCATGATACCATGGTCACCGGCGACCCCATTAACCAGCCTACATGTAGCCAACAACACTTTTGACCACAAGGAATGGACAAAGAGAGGGTGTACACATGTGAGAGACCTCTTAGAGGCACACAACCTGATACCATTCCCCACCCTCCAAGAAACATTTAACCTACCCCCCAGACTGATATTTCTGTATCTACAAATTAAATCAATGCTAGGTGCCCAAACACCCACAGCGAAAGGGGGGAGCACACTTACAGTGTTAGAGAGAAAGTGTCTGAACCAAAAACAATCCAAAGGGACAATATCTATGTGCTACTCGCTCCTAAACGTGAGTACCCCTGTACATCTGGATAGATTCAGTCAGGCCTGGCAGGGGGATATAGGAAAACAATTTGATGAAACCCAATGGGCAAAAGCAGTAACAGCACACAAGGGGAAGACAACGTGTACAACGCACCTAGAATTAGTGAGGAAAGTGTATTATAGATGGTACATGGTGCCAGCCAGACTGGCAAAAATATACCCAGGAACATCAGCACAGTGCTGGAGATGTGGGGTGGCGGAGGGCAGGATGTACCACGTATGGTGGACGTGCGAGGCGATCCGACCCTACTGGGGGATGGTAGAGAACATTATTAAAGAGGCTGTAGACGACAGCGTCACAATCACCCCAGAAATGTGCCTCCTATTTATGGAATTGGGCCAGTACAAAGGAAGTGGGGCAATACTGATCTTCCACATACTAATAGCAGCCCTGACGCTCATAGCTAGAGAATGAAAAACCATAACGGCACCGACAAAACGTGCCCTGATAAAGCAGGTCTCTACTAACATACAATATGAAACGGTGGCGAGAAAAGCTTATGGCAACAGCCAGAGATTTGAGGAAGCTCAACTTAGATGGGAAATCATACACACCCCCATGAGACAAGAGGACAACGAATAGTCCCCAAACCAATAGAGCGACCCCCCAAGGAGACTTAACAATACAGCGAGTATATCCCCCCAGGAGTACAAGATGGAGCCCAAGGGACATGAACCAGAGTGGACCGAGAAGATAGATAGGGGTATAAATAGTACAAGGGTATAGAGAGAAATATAACGAAACAAACAAGAGGACAGAACCGGTAGGAGGGCAACACACTGAACTCTCAAACCCACTCCCCTTCCTACTTCCCTTCCCCCCCCCCCACACCCCACCAGCTATTTTACCCCCCCCCCCCTTACCGGGATACTTGAGAAGAGACAAGAAAGGCTTAAAAGTGGGATAACCTAAGGAGAATACAATGAGAGGTGCAATCGCTGCAAGCAGCAATGCCCAGTCCGTTAGGGACCATAGGGGTACTCTTACAGGGATAAGGAGCAAGTAGGCCCCAGAATCTCACACCAGAGGGCAAGTCTAGACAAACAAAATTTGTAACATGTCATTGTACACTATGGCACCATGTAACAACGGATAAATTGTATGATGACAATGTATGATGTCCCTTCATGCCTCCCCCCTCTCTCTTCTGTATCCCAACTTTATCTTATTTGAAAATAAAAATTGTCAAATTGGGAAAAGGAAGATCCTCAACTGTATTGCAACTCCCATGATGCTTTTCCAGCTAGGGATCTACTATTTGCCCATCCTTGTAGGATCGTATTTGTTTTTGTATGGAGTAAGTGTATGTAAATGTAGGAGTGTATTCGCATGTGGTGTTGCTATTTGAATGCAGTATTGCATTTGTGTGTAGTGTTTCCATTTAAATGCGGCACTTTGTATATAATGTGATGTTTGAATACAGGAGTGTGTTTGTATGTAGTGTTGACATTTGACTGCAATGCGGGTGCTAGAAAGTATGTACATGTATACATATACTGCCACATACATACTGCAACAGGTACACATTAAAAACCAACATACACACAGATACACACTGACACACAGCTACACATACTGCCATGGTGGAATAGAAGGGCAATAAACATAAGTGTGGGTATGGAGATTCTTTCAGAAAAAACAGAGCCATGCAGTTGTCCTAAGTATGCCCAGCATATAAAATTCAACATATAAAATTATTACCACACCAAGAATGAGTTTGGGAACCCTTGTCCATGTTACTAATGGCAAAGGGGTTTTGGATCTGGGATCTGGGTATCCCTTTGGTTCTAGTTTCTTAAGCAAGTGACAGCAATAGGGTAATTTAAAGAAAAATTTGGCTGCATTGAAATACCAAATCACCACCAACTGGATTTACATAGAAACACAGAGTGTTTCAGCTCTCATGGCAGCCTTTCTCAAGGCTTGAAAAAAGTTAATATTTTAACCAAGCATTGCTCTGTGTTTCCATTAAATGCACCTGGCTGTGATTTGGTGTGCCTGGTTCCTTTTCTCTTTGATTTGCTGCTTAGGGTTTGGTCGCTAGAGAACATTGATTACCCTGTCCCATTACTACACAGTAAGGGGTATTAATGTGCAGCCAAAGATACGTCTTAAAGGATCACTATAGTGTCAGGAAAATAAACTCGTTTTCCTGACACTATACTGTTCTTAGGTCCCCCCCACCCTCAGGGCCCTCCTCCCGCTGGGCGCTGATGACCTCTCCTCCCCCTCCGACGTCAGCTCCCAGGTGGAAAAAGCCCATAGGAAAGCATTTGTCAATACTTTCCTATGGACTTTCTGCGTGCTCAATGCAATTTTCGCATTGAGTGTCGCGGGAGCGCCTCTAGCGGCTATCAGGAAGAAAGCCACTAGAGGCTGGATTAACCCTGCAACTGCTATGTTACAGCTGCAGGGTTGAAACCTGGAGGACCTGGCACCCAGACCACTTCATTGAGCTGAAGTGGTCTGGGTGGCTATAGTGGTCCTCTAAGGTATAGCAGACAAAAATTACAATGCATTTGTACAAATTAAACGTTCAGTTTAGTATCACTTTGCAGCAGTAGACATGGAGAGATGGTGCAATCTAGAAATTTCATGTTTAGGTAGGATCAATTCGGTTAAAATGAATATACTTTAAAAAATATTATGTTATATTAGAGGTTCACCCCTTACTATTCCTCTATAATTTTTTAGAAAAGTTCACTCTACACTTTTGACATTTTTGCATATTTGCAATAGGAAACCAGCAAGAATTAAGTTATTTGTATTGCAATAACCTAGGGTATGTTGGGGTATGGGTTTGCCAGACTTTGCTCATAATTATCACGCTACCAACGCAGCTGATGCATTGACATTTATTTTAGATACTGGACAACCCCAATGGCTCGAGATGGAGACAACAAAAACTTTCCCACATCTTATTAAAGAAATAGTATGACTTCCTCCATGTTGACGACCACGTTACATAAATATGTTTCCATTCACCAAAATTACTATAAAATCATGGAACATATTATATAAAAAAATTAAACCCTTAGCAATTTAGTCGAGGGCAACTCTATTATCAGTTTTAATTCATGACATCCCAGACTTAAATTTAGATTACTGGACATCACATTCCATCACACACATTGATAATTTCTTTACATTAAACAAAATTAGCAAATTTGACCAAATGAAAACCAAATTTGATTTAAACATTTCTCTTGAAATAATATACAACAAAATAATAAATCTTACTATTTTTAATTGTGGCCTTTTAGGACAGTATCCGAACCAAAGCAAACTGAAATTATCAAAATTATAAAAAATATACTATTTGGATCCTGCTCAGAAAGGACCACTTCTATATGCTACACTTATTTGGCAGGGGAACTAAATAAAAAATTTGATTCAATGATAAAATGGGAGGGAGAACTGGGTAAAACATTTAACATCACAGAATGGATTAACTTTGTAAATGCATTGAGGAGTATTACATAGTGTGTGGCACATTTAGAGTTCCATTATAAAATGTTTTACCATAGGTAACTTACTGTAGCGGACCAAGGGTAATCCGGCTTGTTACCTCCGCTAATACCTTCACTCAGCCACTCTGGAACCATTAAAATAAACAGACCCATTCCCCCAGTAACCAGACGAAACATAGGCCTTGACTGTTAACTGAGGTTTATTGGAACACAAACGGCTTCTATGCCCAGTCCCTTACATGGGGTCTGCAATACAAAAAAATAGGGGTTTCAATCCCAAGATCTTCTGTGCCTGAGAGATAGTTTAATGCGAAAAAGTCTCTATTCTCATTATCTCTCAGGTACAGAAAATCCAACAAAATATTCAATATCCCAAAAATGCCCCCACCGTACTCAGGAACCCCACTAAAAGTACATTCCCTGATACCCCAGATCTGAGTGTACAACATATCCAAGCATCATTAAGATCGGTTCAGTGAAACAGGAATACCATCGAGGTAAAGTTTTGACCGGCCAGAAACAAGGCGGTAGCTCAAAACAGTTCCAGGAAAATAGGTGCTCTGGCTGGTCTCTGTTCGTGAGGTTCCCGAAAACACCAAGCAGGGGAATTGTTTCATTTAGGGATACGAATGCTCCCCCTGTTCGGTAGTTCCTATCTCCTGAACATCGTTCATGTAGGTGGTCGGGAAATAGAACGGGCAGCGGTCTAAGTTTTACCGGGTTTCACGTGCCTAGCCGAAAACAACCAAGTACCGCTGCCCACATTTGGGAGACACATTTCGGTTATACCAAATGGTGGCCACCCAGGGGAGCATTCATTAATTACTTCCCTTACGATTTTTCACTTAAGTGACTAGTGTGAACATTCTAATGTGGTACCGGGGTGGTTCCCGTTTGGGAGAAGAATGGACTTTGTTTGTATAAAGTACTCCCGAACGGAAAAAGGGTAAAACACACGAAATAAGGGAAAAAACAGACTAATAAGTAGTAGGTCTGCCACACTTACTCCCTCCAGATTAAACAAATTGAATTCATCACATACAAATACATGCTGGAGGAGGTGTGGCGAAAGGAGATCTTTGTGTCACATGCTGTGGTCGTGCCCTAAAATTAGACCTTATTGGAATTCAATACATAAATTAATTGAAACTGTTGACAATTCAATTGATAATTTGACACCAGAGTTTTGTCTCTTCATGCAAATTCCCATAAATTTACCAAATTATAAAAAAATATACTAGGCCATGTTCTAATTTCTGCATTGACAATTATCCCCCAACACTGGAAAGCCATTAAATCACCACACATAAATTAGGTCATACAATACATTTTTAAAAATAGACGTTGCGAACTAGCTTTCCACTTACCAACACCAAAAACTGAGATGCTTTTATGGGAAGAAAACATCAGAATCAATTATAATCTTATTTTGTAGTTCGTTCCTGACCGGATGATGATTGCTAATATGTTGTATGTATTTGATTGTATATAATAATATAGTGTATGTAAACTGATAGTTATTACTCGTATCCCATTGGATGATTGTACTTATAGAGTTTATCCTCTGTTTTATTATTATTTTATATATTTTCTGTATTAATTAATATTGTTATTAATATTATTGTATCTTATAGTATAAATGTTTACATTGTTTTTTGAAAAATCTTCAATAAAAATATGAATAAGAAATTGTGGATATTGTATTTGCTTTCCATACAGCCTGAAGTGTTACTTACTTCTTGCACATTGACTGTGCACAGCATAATAACAAAATGTGGATTTTGTTTCTACATGCTGCACTATTTTCCAGGTGTTGTTTGTCGAGTTAGGCCTGTCAAACCGCTCATATTTATGTTTCAGTGATGAAAATACTATTTTCATTTCATATGCACTGAGCTGTGCCTGTGTTAAAGCCCATAAACTTGCCCATCCTTAGATAAAATACGTATTGACAACCGAAAAGATATTTGAATGGTTTATATTATTTCCCTGGAGGAAATTACTTATTTTATATATTTCTTTTAGCAGAAATAGCTATATCACAACTAACACTTTGTTTTTATATAAATGACATATACCATAAATATATATGTAACTTCACAGATAATTATTAAATATGTATTTTAATGGATGAGCGGGAAGATACAGTATCATACCGATTTAAAATCTAATAACAGTTAATAAAAAATAGAGATATAGTTCCAAAGTATGGCTAAATAGTATTTTAATGTTTGTAAAAAAATAATCTTTAAGTAATGACTTCACTTACTAGCAACCACATTTTTAATATGCTAGTTTGTGTGTCTTTAATTGTTTATTTTCATGTTGCATACTATATTTTTTTATGTTTAAATGTTGATGATAGGAAAGCATAGTTGAAGTTAATTTGTTTTTATTTTTTTTCTGACTCTAGACAGAATGTTATTTTATAGTCATTGATGCAATCAGTTATAATCCCCCATAAAATGTCCATACTTTTATTGAATCAGATGGACAAATAAAAAAACCGAGACAAACAGGCAATTGAACAGTGACCTAACCTTCTGACTCTAAGAAAATGGAATATGTGTGGATTGTAGAGCTTGAAATATAACAAAATATTTATTTATGTGTGTGTAAATATATATATATATATATTATGTTATGTCGCGCATATAAATAAATATATTGTTTTATTTCAAGCTCTACAATCCATACATATTCCATTTCATTATATATATATATATATATATATATATATATATATATATATAGTGATCAGCCACAACATTAAAACAACTTTACTAATATACACCCTGTTCCAAATTATTATGCAAATTACATTATTCTCATTTACCTAAATAATTGATGTAAATAACAGTCAGCATAATTCTCATGTTATCAGCTATTAAGAGTACAATTCAAAGCATTTATTGAGCAAACCTTCTAATGATAACAGTATTTTCTTTAAACATAAAAAACTTACAATGCACTGTTCCAAATTATTATGCACAGTAAGTTTCAAAACAATTTATAGGTTGTAAAGAACTGAAAATTGTAATTTGTTGTGTTTGCAGCATATGTACTGAAATAAAAAGCTATTTCAATCAATCTTATAAAAACATTTTGACTTTTTAAACATTTTAACAGGTCACGTTACATTTTAACATAGGACCCCTTATTTGATAGCAGCTTCACAAGTCTTGCATCCATTGAACTTGTGAGTTTTTGGGCAGTTTCTGCTAGAATTTGTTTGCAAGATGTCAGAATAGCCTCCCAGAGCTGCTGTTTGGATGTAAACTGCCTCCCACCCTCATAGATCTTTTGCTTGAGGATGCTCCAAAGGTTTTCAATAGGATTGAGGTCAGGAGAGGATGGAGGCCACATCATGACTTTCTCTCCTTTTATCCCCATAGCAGCCATTGATGCAGAGGTATTCTTTGCAGCATGAGATGGTGCATTGTCATGCATCAAGATGATTTTATTACAGAAAGGATAGTTCTTCCTTCTGTACCAGGGAAGAAAGTGGTCAGTCAGAAACTCCACATACTTTGCAGAGGTCATCTTTACACCTTTGGGGACCCTAAAGGGGCCGTCCAGCCCTCTTCCCATGATTCCGGCATAACATAACTCCACCACCGCCTTGCTGACGTTGCAGCATTGCTGGAACAGGGTGGCCACCAACCATCCACTACTCCATCCATCTGGACCATCCAGGGTTGCACGGCGCTCATCAATGAACAGGACTGTTTGAATATTAGTCTTCATGTATTTTTCTGCCCAATGCAGTTGTTTCTGCTTGTGAGCATTGGTTAGTGGTGGCCGAATAGAAGGTTTATGCAAAGTTGCAAGGCTCTGGAGGACTCTACATCTTGATGTCCGTGGGACTCCAGAGGCACCAGCAGCTTCAAATATCTGTTTGCTGCTATGTAATGGTATTTTAGCAGCTGCTCTCTTGATCCGATGCATGGATCTGGCAGAAATCTTCCTCAATGTGCCTTTATCTGCACGAACCAGTCTGTGCTCTGAATCAGCCACAAATCTCTTAATAGTGCGATGATCACGCTTGAGTTTTCGTGAAATATCTAATGTTTTCATACCTCGTCCAAAGCATTGAACTATTTCACTCTTTTCGGCAGCAGAGAGATCCTTTTTCTTCCCCATATTGCATGAAAATGGTGCTCTGCTTAATAATGTGGAACACCCTCCTTTAGTAGTTTTTCCTTAAATTGGGCTCACCTGGCAATCTAATTATCAAAGAGCCCTGAGACACAATGCCATCCATGAGTTAAACTAAAAAACTAAATATTTAATCTTTGTGACACTTAAATAGTATATGCATAATAATTTGGAACAGGGTGTAGTGTAGATCCCCCTCATGCTGCCAAAACATTGAAACATAGGATGTGACGGCAGATAAGAACCATTCAGCCCATCTATTCTGCCCAATTTTCTAAATACTTTAATTAGTCCCTGACCTTATCTTAAGTCTAGGATAGCCTTATGCCTATCACATGCATGCTTAAACTCCCTCACTGTGTTAACCTCTACTACTTCAGCTGGAAGGCTATTCCATGCATCCACTACCCTTTCTGTAAAGTAATACTTCCTGAAATAATTTTTAAACCTTTGCCCCTCTAATTTAAGACTATGTCCTCTTGTTGTGGTAGTTTTTCTTATTTTAAATATAGTCTCCTTCTTTACTGTGTTGATTCCCTTTATGTATTTAAATGTATCATATCCCCCCTGTCTCATCTTTCCTCCAAGCTGTACATGTTAAGATCCTTTAACCTTTTCTGGTAAGTTTTATCCTGCAATCCATGAACCAGTTTAGTAGCCCTTCTCTGAACTGTCTCCAAAGTATCAATATCCTTCTGAAGATGCGATCTTCAGTACTGCGTACAATATTCCAAGTGACGTCTCACCAGTGTTCTGTACAATGGCATGAGCACTTCCCTCTTTCTACTGTTAATACCTCTCCCTTTACAACCAAGCATTCTGCTAGCATTTCCTGCTGCTCTATTACATTGTCTGCCTACCTTTAAGTCATCTGAAATAAATACTCCTAAATGCCTTTCCTCAGATGTTGAGGTTAGTAGGGTATCAAATATTCTATACTCTGTCCTTGGGTTTTTATGCCCAAGATGCATTATCTTGCACTTATCCACATTAAATGTCAGTTGCCACAGCTCTGGCCATTTTTCTAATTTACCTAAATCATTTGCCATTTGTCTTATCCCTCCTGGAACATCAACTCTGTTGCAAATTTTAGTATCACTGATGCATCGAAGCATAGACTCCCCAAGAACTCTGAATGTGTAATTACAATAGCAGCAGATCTTTTAAGTTCTGCAAGTTGCGAGGTAGGGCCTCCGTGGATTGGATTTGTTTTTACAGGACATCCCACAGATGCTCAATCGGATTGAGATTTGAGGAATCTGGAGGCAACACCTTGAACGCTTTGATCAAGTTCTTCAAACCATGCCTGAACAATTGCTGCAGTATGGCAGGGTGCATTATGCTACTGAAAGAGGCCACTGCCATCAGGGAACACAAATATACATGGTCTGCAATAATCTCTAGGTAGGTGGTACATGTTAAAGTAACATCCATATGACCCATGGATTCCAGGCAGAGCATTGCCAGAGCATAACAATGGATTTCCTTAAACACATATGCACCCAGCCACCCACCTGATTGAAAAGAAAACATGATTCATCAAACTAGGCAACCTTCTTCCATTGCTTCATGGTCAGGTTCTGACACTCATGTCCCCATTGAAGGCCCCTTTAGTGGTATACAGGGGTCATCATGGGCAGGCTGACTGGTCTGCAGCCCTATACACAGCAAACTGTGATGCAGTGTATTTACTGACACTTTTTTTTATCATGGCTAGCATTCAGTTATTCAGCAGTTTGTGCTACAGCTCTTCTGTGATCAGACCAGATGGGTTAGCTTTCACTTTGGTAGGTACTAACCACTGCACACTGGGAACAAAATTGCCATTTTGGAGATACTTTGACCCAGTGTCTAGCTATCGTTCAGATCTTATTTCTTGCCTAGTTTTTCTGCTTCCAACACATGAAATTCAAGAACTGACTGTTTAGGTGCTGCCTAATATATCCCATCCCTTGAGAGGTGCCATTGTAACGATTTAATCTATATTATTCACTTTATCTATCAGTGGTTTTAATGTTGTAGCTGAGCAGTGTATATACAGTGTGGGCCAAAATTTAGAGTAGGATTGACAGGTAAATAACTTATTTGTTAGTACCGTAGTTCATTTTTGTTGTCGTAGGTACATATTACAACTGAGTCTTAGGAGATTAATCATGGGTAAGGAACAAGAAGAAAAAATTGTGGAATTTTATTTTCCAAATGGCAAGTCAATTATTTTGACCCAAAAAAGAGAATACCACCACCACTGCAATTAAGGAAATGGCCTTTCAGCTTTCTGTGGGGACATCTGAAGGAGCAGGTGTATGTGAACAAACCACATTCACTTGAGATCCTCAAACATTAACTAATGTTATGAAGAATGCAATCTAAAAAGCCCGACTTTGCAAGTCATGAAATGGAGCACATAAGATCATCTTCAGTATCTAGTCAAAAAATCCCCTTATGTTAATGTGTTAACCATTCATTGTATGTAATATCATTTTACTTGATGAAGGAATAGAGGCTATAGGGGGACTGGACTAGCCAGCTCCCCTGCCACTATAGAGGTTACCAGAGGTATAAGGGGCTTAACCCAGTGGCAAATTTAAACAAGGAAAGAAGTGGACGGAGTAAAAAAACCCTCACAAATAGTGAGCGGAGTTCATTCTCCTCCATAGACTCTTAAATTCAGTGTAACATAGGGTGGGGGGGAAGGGAAAGAAAAAATATATCAATCTTTATTAGAAAGTTTAAAAATTTCCTCCAATCTTGGAGAGTAGTATAACAAATTCTCAAAGATAAATGTACCAATGTACCGACTCGATGTGAAAATAGATTAAGGTATACTACTCATATATGGAGTAATATCAAAATAGCATGATACTATATGTATATATAAATGTAGATTCCCTATGAGTGTATACTTAAGGAGGCCCTTTCTATGGGGCAATAAAATAAATATGTCAACAGAAATTGACAATAATCCCAAGTTTATAATGATAGGGATATGTATATTGCCTAGTAGCAGTAGTGAGACCAAAGGGAGAACAGAGCTTAGTCACTATTCCGGGCAAATGGTTACCAAGGATAAATGTTCACTGGTTTAGACAGCAAGAGATATATCCATCTACAAAGAGGTATTATCAGTATAAGCTTCATGTAGCCCAGTCTCTCTAACAGTAGCTGCTGCCCACAAGGGTATACATTGCATAAGAAGAGAGAAAATTTAAAGCTAATAATACTCAGTAGATTTCAAAAGGGGTACTCACAGGTATACCCACCAGAAAAAACCTAACTTGCTCTGGACTAACTGTCTAACTCACACAGTGGTAAACTCTACTACACTGCTACTTCAAGGCAGCCTCCACGCTTTCCCTATCATAACATCAAGTCTGTGCAAAAAAAGAGAAAGAAATGTAATTCAGAAAAAAATAATATATAGAGTGAAAGAGTATAAAGTGCCTAAAAAAGACATAATAAAACAAAAGCATCGGCAAAAAGGGAAGCCGGACGCGAGTTTTGGTGTTTAGATCGGCGGACGAAGACAACATGCCTATAGTAACTCCCATCTTCCAACCCCGGGGAGGAGGAGGGGCGTGGCAGTATTTCGATCGATAGCTTGACATAAATTCGTCCCACACTTAATCCTCCAATGAGGTGCGGAGGGAGGGGCATAGAAACATGTCACTCAGCCCTACTGGACTAGCTTGGTACATATCCTGCCACTGTCCCAGTGCCTCTCACAAAATGCCCTCCAATGGAACATGGAGGGAGGGGCCTAATGGTATGCCACTCAACCGAGTCAAAACACAAAGGTGGTGCCTCATAAATGCTACAAAATAATGTAGCAAAAGATGGTTACAACACTGTTACAATTTGATATTATTAAAGATGCCTTTATATCATATCGATATGTATCTTTAGACCTAAATGACATGGGAAAGAAATATGTAATAAAGATGAACTCTGTATATGGCCAGTTAACATATTTAACCTATTATACTCAGAGACAGGTATAACTCCAAGTCCTATTGTTGAGGTGTAGAGGGATCATTAAATATGATCAAAAAAATATTCCTGAGGAGAGTGTACAGATGAAATTATTCAGCACAGTATAAAGGTCCATTTCGCCATATTTGCTAAAAGTTACAGCAACCCCCCAGAAATGTTACATAAATTTATCATTTGTTCTAGATTTCAATAGACAAAATTTAAGGAATATAATTAAACGAAACAGCCGCATAGAAAAAAGGGAGATTAGTAAAAGAAAGCGAAGAGAAAAGGGAAAATCCAAATATAAATTATTCTATTATATACATGTTTAAATAAAAGGAGAGAAGGAGAAGCCTTCATTAAGGCTTCTTGGGTTCAAGGTATTTAGTTTATAAATCCATCTGCATTCTTTTTGGCGTAAAATTTTATCAAAATCACCCCTTCTTTGTTCCCGCATGATCCCCCATGGTGTTCTTTAAGATGTCTGGAGATTGGAGTCTCCAGACGATTTTTGGTACATCTCACATGTTCTTTGATACGTTCCTTAAAGGGCCGGAACGTCTTTCCCACATACAACAATTTGCAACTGCAGGTGAGAAGGTATATCACCCCTTCAGAATTACAGTTGAAAAAGTGTCTAATTTGAAAAGACTGTTTGCCTTCACTGTCACTGACTTTCTTTGAGTCCCTTAGAATGTACCTACAAGCTACGCACCTTCCACAGCTGTAGGTGCCTATGGGGATATGGCGCCCCAACCATGTAGGTTGAGAGCTTTGTTTGACCGAAAAATGGCTGGAAACTAAGATGTCACGTAGATTTTTTCCTCTTCGAGCTGTAATTGCAGTGAACATTTATCCTTGGTAACCATTTGCCCGGAATAGTGACTAAGCTCTGTTCTCCCTTTGGTCTCACTACTGCTACTAGGCAATATACATATCCCTATCATTATAAACTTGGGATTATTGTCAATTTCTGTTGACATATTTATTTTATTGCCCCATAGAAAGGGCCTCCTTAAGTATACACTCATAGGGAATCTACATTTATATATACATATAGTATCATGCTATTTTGATATTACTCCATATATGAGTAGTATACCTTAATCTATTTTCACATCGAGTCGGTACATTGGTACATTTATCTTTGAGAATTTGTTATACTACTCTCCAAGATTGGAGGAAATTTTTAAACTTTCTAATAAAGATTGATATATTTTTTCTTTCCCTTCCCCCCACCCTATGTTACACTGACTTTAGGAGGTATATGTCTGTGGAGGAGAATGAACTCCGCTCACTATTTGTGAGGGGTTTTTTACTCCGTCCACTTCTTTCCTTGTATCGTTTAACTTGGTTCATTAATAAAAAGTTATTAACTCCTCAATCCCTAATCTGAATTTATATATATATATATACATATATATATATATAAACATTTCGGGTTTGCATTCACTGTCTCCCATCTTGTCTGCCTCAGTGCTCGCAACTCCAGCTAATTAAATAGTATCCTAGAAAGAGGGAACTCAAATGAGTAAATACTCATAAAGTAAACAGTCCATTTCAGTAACAGACTGAAACTTTGATGGGTATTTTGAATACTGCGCGATAAAACAGAAATAGTTACACCATTACGAATGTTCTTTGGGTGCGCTCTTTCTAAAACACTAAATATGTGTATATATATATAATTATATAAAACCGAAAAGTAGGAAAATAATATATAATCATGATAATAAGAAAAATATAAAATATATATCAATCATAATAAAGTGCATAAAAATAAACAATAAAAATAACACATACATATAACCACTATGCTACAGAAAATATGCATAAGGTTTTAGACTTGTGCATTTGTTTTCAAATGAATCACTGTACGGACGATTTTAGTTCGATTGGTGAGTGATCAGAAACTCTAAGATTATAGATGGGATGTTGATTTTATGCACAGATCAAGTGAGATGTGATAAATAGAGGTAAAAAGGAGGAGCAGTAAAAAGAAAATAAATCTATATCTAATATTATTTATTTTAAACAAATTTGTCACTTTGGGGGGTCTTTGCATTTTTTGCAAAGTCCCTTGAATATAACATTTCCTGATATGGTTAGGTGGCCGACGGTAACAGGGAAAGTTAGGTATAGTTACTTGTCCTTTACGGCCGCCACTATCTTCTTAATTTAAGTCTTCTTTGGTTTCTGGCACTTAATTTGCCAGGAGCTGCATCAGTGCTGCATGCGTGAGAGTACAACACTAACATCTATGGACAAACCCGCAAGACAGCTGAAGCTTCTATATAGATGATGTCTTACAATGAGTGAGACCACGAATGAATCTTACAGCCATTACTTGTGATGGCTGCTGGGGTTGGACAAAAGTTGATGGCGGAGCTCTGTTAATTTTTATCAACATTAAATGTACTATAAGACAAAGTAGACCCTACTTTGTCTTATGGTATCTTTGGATTACATTGGAATTTCAATTAAATTCCCTTTCAGTCATCATTTAGCAGTCAGATTGTATCTTTTTGAAATACTGAGAAGTGACCTCTTACCCTAAAAACAAAGCTACTTCATTTCCTCCTGTCACTGCAATTTTAAAGCCAAATTCTACAAGCCAGCAGAAACGAAATCACTGCAACTTTAGGGTTCGGACTGAATTCAGCAAGTCCATAGTTTTCTCAATGCTTTCCTATGGATGCTGGCGTCTTCTCACTGTGAAAATCACAGTGAGAAGCGCGGAAGCACCTCTAGTGGCTGTCAATGAGACAGTCACTAGAGGCTGGATTAACTTATTTGTAAACATAGCAGTTTCTCTGAAACTGCTATGTTTACAGCAGGCAGGGTTAATCCTAGATGGACCTGGCACCCAGACCACTTCATTAAGCTGAAGTGGTCTGGGTGCCTATAGTGGTCCTTTAATATTTTGGCAACAACCAGAGAGATATATCAATCTGAGGAAAAAAGGGAGATATTTCCTAAGCGGGTGTTAGAAATATAAGGAAAAGAATATGTGTATAAAGGGTCCTATTAACTGCTGCAGCAATATAGTGCTCGCTAAATAGAAGGTAATAGAAAGAGATTACCTAAGTAGAGGTGTAAACAAAATAACATCAGTGGTAGGAAGGACTATTAAAAAATAATGATAAACACTGTGCCTTCAAGGGCACCTATTAGTGCAAGCCTAATGAAGAATGTGTTAGTAAATAAAATGGAATTAACACGCTACCTGAGTAGATAACTGTCCATACAGAAAATGATTGATCACTAAAATACTGACGCTGGACAGCTTATGGGATAGAAAGATAGCTAAAGTAGTACATGAGTATACCGATACAGTAAAAATAAAAATAAAATATGTAAACTCCGCAATAAATTGGGAAATCAGTTACTGTACCTAAAAACTAGAGTATGTAGTAATAGTTTAGAATAAACTAAACAAGAAAGCTGAATAGATGTCTGTAAAAAATGAAAATAATAAATCACTAAAAAGGAGTGTACTAATTATTCCTGACGGTAAGGGTTTATCATTTAAGATCTGGTACAATAAAAATAGAATATATGAACTCCTCAATAATTTGGGAAATAAATTACTGTACCAAAGCATAGTAGGGAAAACAGTTAAAACGTGTAATAATTTAGAATAAACTTAACATACAAGCTGAATATGAAAATAAATCACTGAGAAGGAATATACCCCTGATAGTGGGGATTGTGTGTCATATAGTCAAATTGAGATCTTAATATGTATACTCAGTACCAATAAGTAAGTAGAAATACTTAAAGTCAATCCTCAAACTATAAAATGTAACAGAAAAAAGTAGGGGGTAAAGTAATATAACAAAAATAACGAAAAATAGAGCAAAAAAAAGTATTGTATATATGTGTAATGAAAAAAATCAATTAATAAAAAAATACAGATTAACTGTAATAATGAGTAGAGAAAATAATAATCAAATAAGATGAACTTATAAGTAGTCTGAAACGTGCCAAAAAAGACTGAATTACTTATTAATGTATGAAAGAGGTGTAATTAAACTCCTCATTTAACCCCTGAGGGGCTAAGGTCTTAAAGGCGTAAATCCATTGTAATTCCTTTTGTAATAGTTGTATGTTAAAATTGCCTTTCCTAGGTTTGGACATGAGTTTCTCAATAGCCTGGAACTTAAGATTATCCATTCTACCTTGATGGAAATTGGTAATATGTCTGGCAACTGGTGTTGGTGTTATGGTGTTGGTGAATGAACGAACATGTTGGAGAATCTTGCGTCAAAATTGTTGGAACATCTAACTAATGTATTGTATGCTGAAACTCCATGTGATCAAATATATAATATGGTAGTGCTGCAATTTACCAATGCATTGGTATCCACTGTGATATTTGACTGGGTGGATCTAGTGGATTTGGAGTAATGTACTGACAAGCCTTACAATGGCCACATCTATAAGTACCTTTAGTTTGAGACAACCAGTTAGGCTTAGTTGATTCAAGGTGACTCCTTACAAGGAGGTCCTGTAGATTCCTGGATCTCCTAGCTATAATAGATGGGTGGGTAGGAAGTGATTTTTTAAGTACGGGATTATATAGTAATATAGGCCAGTGTTTGGTTAAACTATGGGTCATGGTGGTCCAGCCACTGTCAAAGGTGACTATACACCTTGGAGTCAAGGCATTTTGTTCAGTTGTTGTAGAGTTCAGTCTCACAATTCTGTCAACTTAACCTGCCGTCACTAGCAAAAAATACCAGGGACATCATAGATACTCATTGCAATGTGGCAACTTGGTCAGCCTCAGATATCGCATTCTTCCCGTGAATTTTTCAATTGGCCAGAGCCACAACTTACTTGCCAGCCATCCCATGCTACTGGCACATTTGAGCACCTGCCACCTTGCCAGCTATCCCATGAATATTTGTCATATTATATAAACAAGTCTGTAAAGATTAGAACCACCTTGACTGAAGTGCCTTATAAAAAGGCTAAATTATAAATGTTTTAAAGAAGTTATGCCTTACTAAATTTTTGTTTAATTTCACCACACAGTTTTTTATAATTTCTTCCTACTAAGTGTTTAATACTTTTGTTTCTCTGGAACATTCACACCACTGCCCTCGATCTCACTTGTATATTCAGCCTTACTACCTTACTCTTTAATGGGACACTAATCTATAATCACTAATTGAAGTGGTCTGGGTGCAGTGTTCCTGTAACCTTAAAAGTGTAAGTGAAAACAATGCAGTTACAGTTACAGAGGTTAAGACTCCCAGACATCCATTAGAGGAGCTTCCTGGACCTTTGCAGAGTTTAACTCAATGAAATTACAGTGGATGTCCTCAGGATACTATAGTGTTATGAATACAGTTTCGTATTCCTAACAGTACAGTGTTCTTTGAATATGTTATGCTATATAACAGTCTCTTTAAAATCTACTACAGGTTTTCATGTGATATATCCTATCTGAAAACAACAATTTAATACATTAAAACTGAAAATTTAAATTTCAAACATATTTTAGCATGCTCATATTATTGCCAGTTTGAGAATATATGCTGAGTGTATATGAGTGAAACTTTTACTTGTGTGCTTCTTGTTTGATTTGTTTTTGAAATGCACTCCCATAATATTAGAGTATAATGCATGGGTCGTCAACCTGGTCCCTACCGCCCACTAGTGGGCATTTCAGGATTACAGGTGGGCGGTAGGGATTTCCTCATTTTGAGAGATTGGGCGAACGGGTGCGAGCTGGCGGTACCCCTGCGACCGGGTACCGCCATCACCATTTGCGCTCCCCGGGGCCGCCGTCCAAGGGGTTCATCAGGTGGCCCTGGCAGCATTGGATGTGTATTGTAAGGGGTGACTAAAATATTTTGTGTGTTTGTTTGTGTGTATGTGTCTTTGTATGTATGTCTTGTGCGTGTGTATCTTTGTATGTATGTCTTGTGTGTGTCTGTCTGTATGTATGTGTCTGTATGTGTGTGTATGTGTCTTTTTATGTATGTGTGTCTTATGTATGTGTCTTTGTATGTATGTGTGTATCTTTGTATGTATGTCTTGTGTGTGTGTGTCTGTCTGTATATATGTGTGTATGTATGTGTGTCGTGTCTTTGTATGTATGTGTGTCTTATGTATGTGTCTTGTATGTATGTCTTGTGTGTGTGTGTGTCTTTGTATGTATGTAGGTGTCTTTGTATGTATGTCTTGGGTATGTATGTCTTGGGTATGTCTGTCTGTATGTATGTGTCTGTATGTGTGTGTATGTGTCTTTGTATGTATGTGTCTTTGTATGTGTGTGTCTTTGTATGTATGTCTTGTGTGTGTATGTGTGTGTGTCTGTCTGCATATATGTGTGTATGTATGTGTGTTGTGTGTGTATGTGTCTTTGTATGTATGTGTGTCTTATGTATGTGTCTTTGTATGTATATGTGTCTTGTGTCTGTCTGTATGTGTGTATGTGTCTTTGTATATATGTCTTATGTGTGTGTATGTGTGCATGTCTGTGTGTGTGTGTCTTTGTATGTATGTGTGCCTGTCTGTTTGTTTGTATGTCGTGTGTGTGTGTGTGTCTGTATGTGTGTGTGTATGTGTGCCTGTCTGTGTGTCTGTATGTGTGCATGTATGCCTGTCTGTTTGTATGTATGTGTCTTTGTATGTGTGTATATGTGTCCTATGTGTGTGTCTGTATGTATGTATGTGTGCCTGTCTGTTATAGTGGGCTATAGTAAGTAATAGTAAGTGAGCTACCTAGCTCAGCCTTCCTACTGGGCATTGCTATAAAGAAGGTTAAAAAATAGAAAAAAGGAAAAAAAAAGGTGGGGAGGGGAATTGAGGAGGGAGAGGAGGGGAGCTGACGCACAGATGAGAAATTATATTATGCGCAAACAGAGAAGTCGTCTGAATATCACCGAAAGAGGAGACCTTTGTTTGTTCCTTACGAAAATCGAACCAGATATCAAATATTTAGTCTCGCAGCATCTACCTCAAGGATCTCATTAATCACTAGTAAAGGTAATTTCAATTTACTTTATTGTTTTCTTATTAAACTTTATAAAGTTAAAAACATTATAAACATGCATTAAGTAGAAATAAAAAGATAAATGTACGTAAATTTTTTTTAAAACACCCTCCTTTCTAAAAAATATTCCGCACTTGCGCGAAATCTGGTGGGCGGTAAGGAAATTTTTCCATCAAGAAAGATGCATTAGTGGGCGGTAGGTAGAAAAAGGTTGACTACTACTGGTATAATGAAATATAAATTTACATGCATTCATACTTATTCCAAAGCTGCAAGTGCAAGCACTCTTCTTTCTGACGCCATGCTTTCCCGACAATTCCATCGCATGACTTCTGCATGATCAAGAACACAAAAGATTAATGGCTTTCAAATTGTTCTGGAGCCTCTGAAAAATATACTTTGGGAAAAAATAGGACAAATAGAGAACAGATTGAGGACTGCTACAAATGAAATTAAATACAACTTAAAAGCTATTTCTATTTTACAATGGTCCAATTCAGTCTTCAAGGCACACCAGCAGTAAGGATTTAGGTACCAAGTTGTTCAAATGTAACCGCCAACAAATTTGAGGATCTGGTTTGACATCCTAGAATTGTTTCCTGATAATCAAGTTATCATTCAATTCAATTTTGTGACTTGTCGTTCAATTATCAGCATTTTATGACTTAAAACTGTTAGCAGAACTACAACAAGAAGCTTTGCTGCAGGTTAGGAAGAAGTGCCAGAAAGACATATGGAAATACTGTAAATAAAGTAACCAGGAGGAACTGTATTTAAAAACATGGTAGCCTATCAATATGAAACTCAAAAGAGGACATATACATGTTTATGGTATTTGTTACTATAAGGCAGTCATGGAACACATAACACTTTTTTGAGGGTTCACATCGGAACTGAGCGCTTTGGCTCTAGGTCCATACCTTTTAATAATTCAATACAGAGAAAATGTAAAATATTGATGATACAACATTCAGGCAAAGTGGGTAAGGAGGGATGATTTAATTACAATATTCCTAACAACCACCTAATTAACATATCTATATGCCAAATATTCAAAGAATAACTTAACTAGATAACACAGAACAAAATCAATACTCTGTAAATTAAAGTAAAGATTATATAAGTTACTATAGCAAACATACTATAGATTATATATTAATCAAAAACAAGTCAAGGGGGCGTGGCCTGGAAGCCCGAGGACATGGTCGCATGAGCGTTGAGCTCCAGACCCTGACCAGGAAATTTAGGGGAAACACGGCTCATTAAAACTCCAATGGCATAGAAAAAGCAGCGTAATGCAACGGGGGATGCCCCCACAGCAGAGGATGTTCCCGAATTCCAGCGGGCACTGAAGCTCCCACCATCCGAAGTGGAAGACTGGACAGGACTAGCGGCCAACCCGACAAAACAGCCCCCACAAAAGCCCAAGTGGCAAAGATCTCCGAGATCTCCGCAGGCAAAACCACCCCGGCATAGACACAAGCGCTTCAACCAGGGAAGAACCAGCCTGCGTATAACCGCACACTCATATCCCATATGCCCTACTTTGCTTATTTTTCTTTCCTATAATCGATATTATGCCGTATATACTCACCTCAGAATGCCATGCCAATGGACTTAAGTAATCCCCACACCATGTAACCAATATTGAACTACTATGTTATCTTATGTTTTATATAGAAACTTCAAATGTAGCCGTTACCGGGCTCTGTGGCCCTACAATATGAGAATAATCATAATAATCAAACCTGATGGCCTTAAGCGGCCTGGCCCACGGGGCACAAACCGAGGACACTCTTACCGCATACCCCACAAACCCCTCCGATTAGGTGGGTAAGGGGAAATAGTACGACACATCCATGATTGCCCCGATGGGACCCCTGAGTACCCCCAGTCGGGCGATCCAACCACTACCCCCAGAGAGGCGGTCGAACCCACTTGTGGTCACGAAGAGTTACCCACAAGTGCAGCACTAATCTCACCACCCGAGATGGCCTTCCCATCTCAAATCTGTGTAAATTGTTTATGGTTTTCCCCAGTTCCCACCCCCCTGCACTGGCCCTGCCACTACCATCTTATTAAGCACTTCATCCACTGGTAAAGTCCTTGACTCACTAGATAAGCTTCTGCCGCCGGACCCACTACCATGACCCAAACAAAACTAATGTCCCTAAATGTGCGGGGACTAAATTCCCCTATGAAACGCACAATGTTAGCACAAGAAATAGACAGACAGGGAGCCGAAATAATCTTCCTACAGGAGACACACTTCAAGGGAGAGTTTAAGCCAAGAATTCACTCCAAACGAAACAATCTAGCATACTATAGTAATAATACGCAAAAGAAAACCAGAGGTGTAGCGATACTGCTAGCCTCCAATGCTGCTTTCATAGAAATGGGGGTTAAAATTGATCCTAAGGGCAGATTTGTGTTTGTTAAAGGGGTATACAATGGTTCTCATAACGCTAGCAAGTATATACGCTCCCAATGCAGACCAAGCCTCCTACATACGGTCATGTCTGACTAAATTGGACGCATTTGCGGAGGGGGTCGTAATAGCAGGCGGGGATTGGAATATGGTCTTAGACCACTCAATTGATAGCTCCTCTAAATCCGCAGACCCTAAACAACACCAAAGATTGGTATTTCCCACTGCCTTACATGCCCACCAGCTCGTGGACTGCTGGCGTATATTACATCCCCAAGACAGGGACTACTCATTTTACTCTCAGACAGCCAAAAGCTACTCCAGAATAGATATGTTTCTAATTAGCCATAGACACCTCCCCCTATTACACGAAGCATCCATAGGTAACATCACGTGGTCGGACCACGCCCCAATATCCCTGACGATCACCCTCCAGAAAGAGCCCAAACCCACTACACACTGGCAACTTAACGAAACCCTCCTGGACGACCCCAGAGTACTAGACTACCTGCGAAAGACTGTAGATAACTATTTCTTAGACAATGGGAACACTGAGGTATCAGATCCTTGGGTTTGGGAAGCCCATAAAGGAGTTATCAGAGGTACCCTTATCAAATGGGGTTCTAGAATCAAAAAAGAAAGGACCCACAAAATGGACTCCCTCATAGCAGACATTCACTCAGCTGAGGCCACACACACACAAGATCCCACAAATGATAACTTTCAGAAACTAACAGCCCTTCGCATGGAATTAAGATCACTACTAACCGCAAAGGCATATAGATCAGCTCAACTGACAAGAAGCTCTTTTTATGCCCATGGCAACAAAAGGGGAAAACTATTAGCCAGAGCCTTGAAAGCCAAACGGCAGAGATCATTCATAGACAAAATATCAGATGACCCTCGACGCCCCCTATCTAAAGTTTACCGCATCCTCCAGAGTTCAGCTGAGGAACATAAACCACTGTCATTCCAACGGAATTGCATGAAAGACCTCCGAATACATATCTCTGACAAAGACTGGTCAGGGACAGGGCCGGACTGGCCCACCGGGATACTGGGAAATTTCCCGGTGGGCCGTCGGCACCTGGGGCCTGGCAGCCAGCTGGCTGACCTGCGGCCGCAGAGGGAGCTCCTTTGGCGGCCGCAGGGGGAGCTGGCTGTTCTTGCGGCCGCAGGGGGAGCTGGCTGTTGTGTCTCTGCTCCCCCTCCCCTGCGCGCCGCACAGTGAGGCTGGGAGCCAGAATATGACGTCATATTCCGGCTCCCGTCTCACTGTGCGGCGCGCTGGGGAGGGGGAGCAGAGACACAACAGCCAGCTCCCCCTGCGGCCGCCAAAGGAGCTCCCTCTGCGGCCGCCAGAAGAGCTCCCTACAGGTAGAAATTGTGTATGTGTCTGTCTGTGTCATTTGTGTGTGTGTGTGTGTGTGTGTGTGTCTGTCATGGTGTGTGTGTGTGTGTGTGTGTCTGTCTGTCATGGTGTGTGTGTATGTGTGTGTGTGTCTGTCATGGTGTGTGTGTGTGTGTGTGTGTGTGTCTGTCATGGTGTGTGAGTGTCTGTCTGTGTCAGCAATGTGTGTGTCTGTCATGGTGTGTGTGTGTGTCTGTCATGGTGTGTGTGTGTCTGTCTGTGTCATGGTGTGTGAGTGTCTGTGTCAGCAATGTGTGTCTGTCATTGTTTGTGTCTCTGTGTTATGGTGTGTGTGTGTGTGTGTGTCTGCCTGTGTCATTGTGTGTGTCTCTGTGTCATGGTGTGTGTGTCACTGTCTGTCATGGTGTGTGCGTCTGTCTGTGTCATGCAATGTGTGTCTATGTCATGGTGTGTGTGTGTCTGTCATGTAATGTGTGTCTGTGTGTCATGGTGTGTGTGTGTCTGTCATGTAATGTGTGTCTGTGTGTCATGGTGTGTGTGTGTTTGTCTGTGTCATGTAATGTGTGTCTGTCACGGTGTGTGTGTCTGTGTCACGGTCTCTCTGTGTCGTGGTGTGTGTTTCTGTTTGTCACGGTCTGTCTGTGTTATGGTGTGTGTGTGTGTGTCTTTTTTAAGGTGTGTGTCTGTCATGGTGTGTGTGTGTGTGTGTTTCTGTCTGTGTCACGGTCTGTCTGTGTCATGGTGTGTGTCTGTCATGGTATGTGTGTGTGTATGTGTGTTTTTACTCACCTTTTTTTTTCCCCACGTCGTGCTGGTCTCCCCTCGACTGGCCCTGCCTCTACGGCTGAGATCATCAAGCTTGATGATCTCAGCCAATCCGCACTGACACAGGAAGCACCTCTAGTGACCGTCTGAGTGTCTGTCACTAGGAAGCAATGTAAACACTGCCTTTTCTCTTAAAAGTCAGTGTTTACATTGAAAAGCCTGCAGGGACAGGCTATAGACACCAGTACCACTACATTAAGCTGTGTGTGTGTGCACGCGCTTGCTTGTGTGTGTGTGTGTGTGTGTGTGCCTGCTACTGAGTGAGCTTGTGTTTTTATGTCAATAACCTTATGTATGAGGCTGTGTATCAATCAGCTTGTCAGTGAGATTGTCTGTGTATGCATGTGAGTATGCTTACTGTATAATTAAAAATTTTACTCTGAAAGGACCAATATTTTATATTGGAAAAAGATTATATATATATATATATATATATATATATAAAAAATATTGCCAGAGATAGATGTCCTGATGAAAGCTTGAGGGGATCAAGCTGAAACGTTGACCTTGTGTTGTTTTAGTGGAGGTAATAAAAGTTATATTTTATATTAGTCCTTAGAGTGCTATCTCTGGCAATAATTTTTGCATTTTTGGCTGACAAGCACTGGGCATTGAATATTGAATTGGTGGAGTGCAAGAGCCGTTTGGTTTTTTATATATATATATCTCAATCATCTAGGGTTGCAAGACATAGCCTTACATATTACATGCGACAATATATGGCGCAATGACTTATGGGGCTGGCATAGATTTTTTTTTCTAGGGCTGCTTTGGAATCCCCAGTCCGGCCCTGGTCAGGGATCATGGAAATGGAAATCAAAACCCCAATCTGTGTAGCACACAGGGAGACCTTCTATAAAAGAGTCACCAGGTGGTATAGGACCCCAACCCGACTACACTCAATCTGGCCCTGAATCAGTAACATATGCTGGAGATGTTCCAACGGTCTAGGGAATATAGAACATATTTGGCGGAGCTGCCAAGACATACAGGGTTTCTGGCTCCTCATACTCTCTGAAATAACTACAATACTGAAACCACCGAGTCGACTAACCCCTTCCCAGGCTCTACTAAGCTGGCCCCGCACATTTGCGGAATCCCACAAGCAACAGTTGCTACACCTCCTACTGGGGGAAGCAAATTATTATTATTATTATTATTATTATTTTATTATTTATATAGCGCCAACAAATTCCGTAGCGCTGTACAATGGGTGGACTAACAGACACATAATTGAGATGAGACCACTGACGTACAGGAACAGAGGGGGTTGAGGACCCTGCTCGATGAGCGGAACACCAGCACGCCATCCATAGAGCAGTGGGTACAAAGAGTAGAATGAACCAGAGAATTAGAGGACATCCACTGGACCTCAATAGGGAAACAACAGAAATATCTCCAGAGATGGGAGCCCTGGATAGGGTTCTGTAAGACCACTCAAGCTCTCCTAGATTAGACACCTAGAGATCTAGACAATAAAGCAAACGCAGAACCACCGAATACACGACAGAACATAAAGGACCAAAGACTAACCACCATACCAGGCAGGACCCCGTTAGACCCTCACCTCCCGCCCTCCCCCACAACTCCCTAACCTTCCGACTAGTTAATAACCCTCGGTTGCTCCCTAACCTCCTATAAGGCTTTAGATAGAGACAACAGCACCATCTGACTGGATCTAAACCAAGATCATCCAGCAGAACCACTGCCAACTACAACAGGAAATGTACTAGAACTAAAGTAGCGGTAGAGGTATATGCATATGCACATGATGTTATGAAAACCCTACTTGTAACAACTAAATGCTTCCCTCTTCTCTTCTGTACCCCATAACCTTGTCTTTACAAAATAAAGAAAAACTGAAATTAAAAAAAAAAAACAAGTCAAATAAATATTTTTTTCCTTCTGTGATAGTTAAAGGACCACTCTAGGCACTCAGACCACTTCAGCTTAATGAAGTGGTCTGGGTGCCAGGTCCAGCTAGGGTTAACCCATTTTTTCATAATTATAGCAGTTTCAGAGAAACTGCTATAATTATGAATGGGTTAAGCCTTCCCCCTAATCCTCTAGTGGCTCTCATTGACAGCCACTAGAGGCGCTTGCGTGCTTCTCACTGTGATTTTCACAGTGAGAGCACGCAAGCGTCCATAGGAAAGCATTGTAAATGCTTTCCTATGCGACGGGCTGAATGCGCGCGCAGCTCTTGCAGCGCGTGCGCATTCAGCCGGCGGAGGCGGATCGGAGGAGGAGAGGAGGAGGAGAGCTCTCCGCCCAGCACTGGAAAAAGGTAAGTTTTTACCCCTTTCCCCCTTCCAGAGCCGGGCGGGAGGGGGTCCCTGAGGGTGGGGGCACCCTCAGGGCACTATAGTGCCAGGAAAACGAGTATGTTTTCCTGGCACTATAGTGGTCCTTTAAGTGTTTATCCTTTGCATATTAATTATGAACCAAAGTGCTTACAATCCATGCATGATGCTAAATCATCATGACACAGTATGAAGGTAAATATCAAAAATGTAAGCAAGCACATGTTCGCGCATTGCTGAATAGTAATCATCCCACGTTTTTAAATGTTAAACCAAAAAAATAGGAATTGCAATCAGAACACACTTAGATCAGTCCCATCAATACCCATCTTGAACTAATGTAAAAAGGTGACAGTTTGTTTGCTGGGGAAAACAGCTTGAGCACATGTGGGCTATTAAGTCAGTGATTTAACTAAAAAAAAAACATTTAATTAAGAAGGTAAACCCTAAAAAGCAAGTTTGCTTAGTTTCATTGTAAAAATATATACTTGGGTTAATATCATCACTTACCAAAGCAAATTGCAAAAATATGCAGTCAAACCTCAAGATCTTCAAGTAACACCCTAATAAAAATGTTTTTGTCCCTTGTGTTCCGTTTTCAGCTTAATTTTAAGATCCCCCCTTTTTAAATTAAAATAATTTTAAATGTCATTGCCATAAACCTAAAAAACTAAACAAAAACAAAAGAAAAAAAATGTGTTCCTAACTAACGAGGGAGTCATTCAGTAACTGAAGACAATAAAACCTAACCTTAGTTAATACACAAGAATCTCAAACAGTGTTCAATCCGTAATAGGAATAATTCAGTAGTAAACAAAGACTGATTGATAGCAATTGGTCTGTTCAAATTAAATAAGCCAATAAGCAGTCATCTGTATGGTTAAAAAACCCTACTTACCATAGCCTAGTTCCCCTCTGATGAGCCACTCTGATGAAATGCGCGTGCCAGGGGATCGATATTTTCTACATGTTATCAGTCTTTATTTACTATTAAATTATTACTATTATGGATTGAACACTTTTTGAGATTCTCTATGCCCTTATTTGATTGTAATTGGCTACTTATATATGTACATTGCTTGGTTTATGTGTGTCTGGGATATTTCTCCTATTAAGGGGGGGGATCAGATACAGCTTTATTTAAAGAGTGCCCTCAAAGTAGGATTAGTACTCTGTTACTCTCTATCTTGATTTGAACATACTTATACCTACTAGGTCATCCCATTCCTCTTATTTTTGGGCATTTTATATGCTTGGTAGCTAAGAGATATCCTACAGATACCAAGTACTTTTTGTACACTTCCTATTACAACCCGTCTAAGGGGAGTTTAAGATGAGTTTTCTTTTCCCAGATAGACTCTTAAGTATATGAGCAGCATTCCTTCCCAGTTTGCTTTATACTAACATCTACTCTGTATCAACATACACTACTGGGAAAAGTGTTGTTACTTTATACCAACCCCTAGACCTCACCTAATACACTTTTAAGTTGGTAATTACAATGCCATTTAGATTAATAGATTTTTTGGTTTTATATTATAGTATGTTCCCATTCAGATTTTTAATATGAATAAAGATTACTTTTTTTTGTCTTCACATACTAAATGACTCCCTCTTTAATTAGAAACACATTGCTTTTTTTTTTTTTTTCTTCTTACAATTCACCATTTAGGGGCTATCCACATTTTTTGTGTTTCTTTTTGATATTTTGTCTCGTCTTTTCTTTTGTTTATTACTTGTAATCCAGCATCAATACTCTTTACTGTAGCCTAACCCTCCTGTGAAGTCATGAAGCTTGATGTTTTTTGCCCAATCAAATGCTTGTCATAGTGAAGCATTGCAGACACATGGGACTTATGCTGCAATTGCATGATTTGCCAGTCCAATGCTCTAATATGAAGAGCATTGAATCCATTGCCATTTCATGCTAAAATAGGATATGAGGATTGTCATAGATGTCATAGATATATTGTAGATTTTTTTTATTGTTGGTTTTTTTTTTGTTGTTGTTGCTTTTTCTCAGTAAGAGTTTAGTGTAGGTTATGTTAAAGTAGAAGTGAGTTATAAAAATGTCAAATCTAAAATAAAGGGCACCCCTGTCACTTTTACTGTTTAAGCTGTACCATTTGAAAGAGGGCTTTGCTGACACCATTTCTACACCACAATCCAACATAAAATGTTCTCACTAAAACAACTTTAATTAAATACAATGTACTATGCACACCATTAATTTGCAAATACACAGCTTCAAAAAAATCCTCACAAAAATGCTCTAAAGTTTTTTAAAAATTCAGCATTATACAATTAAATGAGTTTTGTGTCAAAACACACTATTTCTCAGTGTGGCTGTATCAATGCCTGACATATGATCTCAGTTCTTCATTAGGTTCCAGCATTTCTCCAGAAGAAAACATCTTCACATATTGACTTCACAGTTTGGATTGACCTTTGCCTGTATATCTGATATTGTTTCTGGACTGTCCCTTTGCTAATTATCATTCTGAACTATGACACATTGGTTTTGGTAATCTAGTCTATTCTGGAACTGCAATTCTGTATCTCTGCTACTGCTCTTCCTGAGATTGACCTCAGTTTATGTTACAGGGATATTTTCTTTTTTTCAACAGTATGGCACCTACTTGTAGAGTAGACGTTTTTGGATATTGCTTTGGTTAAACAGCATGGTCCCTTGTTGCCTGCTGAACCACTTCCTCAGATAGCTCAAGTCAGACTCCTTGTTAAAAGAAAATTAATATTGATATTAGTCAAATAAGTACTATTAACTACTTGTTTCCTGTTCTTATTAAACTAATATCAGTTCAAAAGCCGCTTGCTTCTTCTTCTGGTGGAAACTACATGCATTCTGAAGGATATCAACAGACTTGTGCTCAGTGAAAACATTTGGTTCATCCAACTCAATTAATCAGAAAAAAAAAAAAAAAAAATTTAGTTTGGACAAACTGAATTTTGTATAGGCCTAAAGCCTGTCACAGTAATTTGATGACTTAAGCTTTCAAATCGTGGGAAGGACATAATAAAAACTTTGAACCCTTGCAGGGCTAACTTGTATTATTATTTTGAGTTGCATCTTATTTCTTAAGCACAATTTTGTTTTTTTCAAATCAGTCCCCTCATGCCATGATTAAATAGTTCCGACCTGCCATCGATGGTTTTTTTTATTTACATAGTTACATAGGCTGAAAAGAGACATGTGTCCATCAAGTCCAGCACACTTCCTCACATTTGTTTTTTGCTGTTGATCCAAAAGAAGGCAAAAAACCAACAATTTGAAGCATTTCCAATTTTGCAACAAACTAGGGGGGAAAAAATCCTCTTAACCCCAAAATGGCAGTCAGATGTATCCTTGGATCAATAAGCTATTACCCTACAGTTAAAAAAAAATATAATTAAATATTATGTTATTGCAAGTATGCATCTAATTGCTGTTTAACCCCTTCCAGATGGAGTCAATAGTGCACGTTCTGATCAAAACTAAACGGAACTGGAATTTGCGCTATATGTCTGTTCAACCGTAATTCACTGCTGTCACATTAAGTGCACCCACACTTATTATATATCATTTTGTTCAGGAGAAACAGGGCTTTAATTTATCATTAACTATTCATATATGGAACATAATTTATTATGAATAAAATAAAATAAAAATGTGAGAAAATAAGATTTTTGTTTAAATTTGTATTTCCGTTTGACATTTTAGCTGTGAATGTCATAATACTGTTAGGTTTTACTGCAAAAAAAATGCACATATTTGTAATCAGCAATATCTCACGAGTACAACAGTACCCCCCATTAACAGATTTTATGGTGTTTTGGAAAGTTACAGGGTCAAATATAGTATGTTCCATTTTCAAATTGAAATTTGCCAGATTAATAATGTTACCTTTGAGACGGTGTGGTATCCCAGGAATTAGAATTACCCCCATAATGGCATACCATTTTAAAAAGTAGACAACCCAAGGTATTGGAAGTGGGGTATGTTTAGTCTTTTTTAGTAGCCACTTAGTCACAAACACTGGCCAAAGTTAGTGTTCATATTTGTTTTTGTGTGAAAAAAGAAAAAAACAAATATTTGGCCAGTGTTTGTGACTAAGTGGCTACTGAGAAAGACTGGACATACCCCACTTGCAATACCTTGGGTTGTCTACTTTTGCAAATGGTATGCCATCATGGGGGTAATTCTCATTCCTGGGCTACCATACGCTCTCAAAGGCAACATAACTAATCTGGCAAATTTCAATGTCAAAAAAATGAAATGCAAGCCTTATATGTGACTCTCTAACTTTCCAAAACACCATAAAACCTGTACATGTGGGGTACTGTTATTCTCGGGAGACTTCACTAAACACAAATATTAGTGTTTTTAAAAAGTAAAACATATTACAACAATAATATAGTCCATAAAAGTGCCGTTCGTTTGTAAAAAATGCAAAAAACTTCACTTTTATTTAAAATATCATCGTTGTAATACAATTTACCAGTTTGAAACACTAATATTTGAGTTCAGCGAAGTCTCCTGAGTAAAACTGTACCCCCTATGTACAGGTTTTATGGTGTCTTGGAGAGTTACAGGGTCAAATATGATGCTTGCAAATTAAATTCTCTGCACTTTCTCCCTGTGTTGCCAGGCATTTCAATCAAATTTTAATTAATCAAATCACATAATTATGTTGAAAGATTACTTAAATATACATGTAGAATTTTAATATATATGCATTTATAGGTATTTAAATTCTACGTGTATACTAATGTAATCTTTTATGTAATTATGTATTTATCTATACATATATATATTTGCGGTTATTTGTATTTTATATATAGATAGTTATATATAGAATGTCATTCTAAGTGTATTTTGTTACCAATATATATATATATATTAATAACAAAGTACAGTTAGAATGAAATTACATATGAATATATAATTTATATTAAATTTTGTTTCAATATTTTATTTATTTATTTTATTATTTTATTTATTTATTATTGTAATTATACGTATATATATATATATATATATAATATATGTGTATATATCTATTATATATATAATATACATATATTAGATATATGTAACGTCATTCTAAGTGTATTTTAATACTAATATATGTACATATTATATGATTGACATTGGACATGGTTGCATAGTTTGTTGTCTACAACAATTCCCTCTGCAGCAAAGTATTATCTTGCTCACATTGTATTACTTTACAGAGTTGTGTGTCATCTGCAAACACTGAAACATGACTTTCAATGCTTTTTTCAAGATAATTTATAAACATGTTAAATAGAAGGGGTCTCAGAACAGAACCCTGAGAACACTTATCATCTTTGTCCAGCGTGAAAATTTGTCATTAATGACAACTCTCTGTACTCTATTTTTAAGCCAATGTAATACCCAAGAACAATAATTTTCGTCTAGACCAATTTCTTTGAGTTTGGACAATAATCTAGCGAATGGAACTGTATCAAATGCCTTGGCAAAATCCAAATAGATCACATCCACTGCAACACCATAATCTATACTTCTACTTACTTCTTCATAGAATGCAATCAAGTTAGTTTGACAAGACCTATGCTTCATAAAACCATGCTGATTTTTGCTGATAACCACATTTTTCTCAAGGAATTCTTGGAATTATCCCTTAATAACTTTTGAAATAATTTCCCAGCCACAGACGTTAAGCTCTCAGGTCTATAATTTCCAGGCAAAGATTTTGAACCCTTTTTGAACATAGGAACCATATCTACCTTCTTCCAATTCTCTGGTACACTTTCTGAAAGAAAATAATCTTGAAAGATTAAAAACAGAGGTTCTCGGCGGGGGGCGGAGCCTGACAGCGCATGAGAGCAGTCGCCATTCTCCCGAGCTCCGACAAAAGAGAGCAATAACTAGCATAAAACAAATACACCGAACCCCAACTAACCACACGAGTACCAGAAAACAACAGGGTACGACCCGCTGAACACGTCGATGCCGTTCTTACAACCCGCGGCAAGAAAAACCCGCAGCCGCGGCTCCAAGGCCTACCGCGCGGGAAACCTCAAGCTCGAAGCACACTGTGCTCCCCGCATGTGGAGCGACCTTGGCCTACCAGACCCGAACACACGCATAACGGAGGAGATGGGTCGGAAGTCCCAGAAACAACCCACAAACACTCACCGTGATATTGGCCAGATGCTGCGAACGCCAGGGCCAAACACGGCTCAGAATCAACAGGTGGATGGAGGGGAGTCTTCCCGCGAACAAACCCCAGCAGAAACCAGGAAAACGACCCCACCCAGGGCAGAAGACACAGCCCCAGCAACAAAGGGGGACATACAGGACATGCTAACCAACCTTCAAAGAAACCTCTGACAAATGTGGGAAGCTGACCTGGCAGCACTGAAAACAGAGGTACAAACACTAAATGCTCGCACCGAAACGAATGAGACAGACATACTTACCCTCAGACAGGGCCTCAAAGCACTAAACGAACAGATGCATCAAATACAAGCCCAACAAGTCAACCTCACTAACCAAGTCAGCATAATAGACGACAGGGGCAGAAGGAAAAACATCAAGCTCAGAGGAGTCTCAGAGACAGTACCCTTAGAGGAACTACCACACTTCATTAGAAGGCTGATGTCTTCCCTCATCCCAATGTGACAGGCTAAACACTTTACCTTCGATGGGGTATACAGGATATCTAAATCCCCACAAGCTTCCACCACAGCACCACGGGACATCATCCTCCGTTGCCACTCGCTAACGGACGAAATAGGCCTGCTAGCCGCCCTTAAAGGGAAAACCCTGTACAAATTTGAAACCAGCACCATATCAGTCTTTCAGGACTTGAGCAGATCTACACTGTTATGGAGAAAGGGAATGCAGCCCGTCACGAAACTCCTCCAAATAGCAGGACTAACATATAGATGGTCAACACCCAGCACTCGCCCACACAGCATAGAAGACTCCCCTAATCTCACGGACGGAGAAGAGGAAAGAGGCCAAGCAACCTGAACTCACAGAACGCGCATGTTATTTACGTTAATGTTTTACCTATGTTTACCTATGTCTTAAGGTTCGATTACACACTACTACAAACACACTCTTTATGTCGGGCTCACACCACGTAGCGGCAGCTCCGCGACCCGACTACACAACTCCCTCCCCCCCCCTAGTGCCCCAGGGTCAAGGGACACAACCAACCATGGAGCGCTACACCCTACACCGGGAACCAGACAAACAGGGGACACATAACCAACGCACGTAGCCATAACAGGCGAACCCCAAGAACTAAATAGACACCCACGCACCGAACCACAACCCATTCCCATATAGAAGATGACCTGTTCGCTAGGCGAAATAACATTCTGAATCAACCCTACACACGGGGGACGTGGCAGACTCTACCGGCACAAAACGATAAGGGTACACTAGACCACTACGACGGAACAAACTTGTTAAACTACCCCACTTCAGTAGGCACTCTGAGCCACAGAGATAAGGGACACCAGACGTAAAGAGGGAACTATACACCCACCCCAGCATACGAGGTGACCCAACACATAGAATGACGGGTAGTGGGACAAATGCCCTAAAAGCCTCAAGGCCAAAACGGTCACCGCACCCCCATAATGTTCATAACGGTGAGGAATCACCGGATCACAATCTCTCGCCTAGCAACTATCAGTACTCTAGTAGGCACCTCGTTACAACCCACCAGACCACTATACAAAAACGTGCATTTAATGTTATAGCCAAACCACTGTATGGACATGTTTGTTACATTAACTTAACCTTATACAATCGTGGCATAAGCTGAAATGTCTGTATCACTGTTGATGCACTGAAAAATAAAGAATTTACAAAAAAATAAAAAAACAGAGGTTCACTTATTTCCACACTAGTTCCTTAAGTACACCTCGATGAATACCATCAGGCCCTGGAGCTTTGTTTATATTAACTTTATTTAGTTGCTGCAGCACCTTGTCTTGAGTCATCCAATTAATTTTTTTCTGCAGCAATCATTTGCATATCTATTGCCATAGGTTCTTCCTTAATATATACTGAGGAGAAATTGTTATTTAAATGTTTGCCTTTTCCTGGTCTTCATTAACTAACTCCCTCATTTTTTGATTTGAATTTATGTACTTAAAAAATGCTTTAGAGTTGGTTTTGCTCTCTTTGGATATCACTTTCTCAATTTGTAGCTTAGCGAATCTAATCACCTTTTATACGCATTATTGGCTTCCTTATATCTTTAATAAGATGCCTCTGATTTGTCCAATTTAAAGGCTTTGAATGCCCTTTTTTATTTTTAATCTTGTTTTACTTCTCTACTAAGCCACATTGGTTTCAATTTGTTTCTTTTACATTTATTACCCACTTGTAAATACTGAGAAATGTACCTTTCTAAAATGTGTATATTCAATTTATCCTCAGTGTTCTTTTCACGAAAGAGTTTATGTCAGTCAATATATTGTAGAGCTGCCCTTAACTTATTTAAATTGGCCTTTTAAAAATGATATGTTTTAGTGTTCCCCATGTGTTTTTGTTTTTTTGAGTTCATTTTAAAGGACACCATATTTCCCAAGTGCTCACCTACTTTAATGTTGGTCAAAAGATCAACATTATTTGTTAGAACCAGGTCCAAACAAGCATACCTCTCCATACATCAGGGTTTCTCTGTAAATATACTAAATATACTACAGTGAGATCAGCAGAGCGATAGATGTGTCTTTGTTAAAAAGTATACACATCCTGTTATGTGAACTGTGCAACATTATGAAAGTTCACATGGAACATTCAGTGACTGCTGTAAATTACAATCCAGCAGAATTGTGGAATGAAAATGCTAGCAGTGGGAAAGTTCCAGTATGTCACAGAGAACAGGAAGTTGATGCTATTTTAAACTAAAACTCTCTCATTATTTTGTTGAAAAGTTGTAAATTGCTGTGTTGTTTATACATAGAATGAATGATTCACAATATAGATTATTTTTTTCTATAAAGACAATAACAAGTAGCTTCTTCTTAAATTCAAGCACCATACTGCTTGCATATATTATGTCTCATTCTCCTTTCATGTACACATAACTACAAAAATGTGTGCTTTTGAAACGCACCCTATAATCTTTGACACCATAGGTGAAGCACAGTCTTGACGTAGCTTCGAAAAAGGGTATTCTGACGCTCTGTTTACAGGCTACATCAAGGAATAAATCACCTAGAAACAAGCTCAGCCGAGATATAGGTGTTAAGCTAAAAATTCTCACCCCAACTGTAAGTCTAATTAAGTTCCCTTAAAATGCAAAATCAAATGACTGGCATACTTTAACCACCTTCCCCTCAAAATAAAAAATCCACTACATATTTTAGTACCCCAATTTTACTATTCTATTTGATTTTATTATTCTATTTTCAAATTCTATTGAATGAGATCTGCTGAGCTACTATTTTTTATGAAATGGTTATGGTTAGAAGTCCTTTAGTTATGGCAGTGTGCAGCTCTGGGGGTACTAGGAGGGGAGTTAGGAAAAGGAGAATTTTTTAGTTTTAGGGGTAACTGCTTTCCAGATTTGTAAACTGTAACCCTAATGTAATGATAACAATTACAGTCCAGAGCACCTTAAAGGCAGGTATTCCAAACCTATAAAGCTCAATAACCTTAAGCCCTGCTTTACTTAAACGGATCATACATAACCCTTAACCCATCAGACAGGCTATATTACTGTACCATGCATCATTACATCATCACGTACAGACATATAGGCCACAATTTAATGAGGTTCATCATTAATGATGCAAGGACTGCCATCAGAGAGGTATAGGCAGTACTCAAGGAAGAGGGCCCACTAGGGTACATTATTGCTATATGGTTTGGCTAGGTAGAAATTTAAATCTCCCCAACCATACCACAATGGCAGTGCTTGAACAGGAGGGTGGCTATAAACTTTTTTTTGTATATTTAATTTTTATTAGAGCATTTCAGGTAGACATATCATTCAAATACACATTTAGCGTACCCCACATTGCGCAGTATCATGAGTCCAAAGGCATATTGGCGAGAGTCGCCCTTGCTATAAGCGGTGAGGAGATCATGGAATATCGGCAATGAAGTGTGGGGTTGTGTGACGGTGATTAGGACATAATCCGCAAACATGTTAAGTTTATAAACTGCTTCATCCCTACCTGTATTCCCTTGATGTCCGGGTTGCCTCTTATTAGTGCTGCCAGAGGCTCTAGAGCCAGTATGTAGAGCAGGGGGGACAGGGTCCCGTTTGTTATAGGGAAAGGGCCCGATAGGAATCCGCCGTTAAAGACTCTGGGGAGGTGCTATACAGGGCCTGGAATGCTGCTAAAACCGTGGGGGGGAGTTGAATGTATGCAGGACATCCCCAGTGCAGGCCATCAAATGCTTTTTCCGAATCAAGGGATAGAATCACACTGCCCTGGTTTTGCTTATGTATAATGTAAAGTATATTTAGTGCTTTATGTGTTCCATCAGTGCCTTGACGGCTGCTGACAAAGCCAACTTGGTCGGAGTGGATTAGATGGTGGAGTATAGCTTTGAGCCTGTTCGCAAACAGCTTGGCAAAGATTTTGGCATCCACATTGAGCAGGGATATGGGGCGGAAGTTGGGGCATTTAGTTGGAGATTTACCAGGCTCAGGGAGGGTTGCTATATTGGCTGCCAGGAAGTCTCCTGGTAGGCTTTCAGAGTCTAGGGCTGATTGGAAGAAGGCAGTCATGTACGGCGACAGAGTTTGGGAGAAGCGTTTGTAATAAAAGTTTGTATAGCCGTCTGGACCAGGGGCTTTATGTTGGGGGAGATTTTTGATGATGTGTTCTATTTCTTCCTGCTGGACTGGGGCATTGAGAGAGTTATATTGTGTTTGGGATAGTGAGGGTAAAGACACTCTATCTAGAAAGTGATCTATGTCGGTGTGCGATGGTTGGGGTATGGAGGTGTTCGATTTAAGGTTGTATAGTCTGCTGTAAAATTCAGCAAATTTGTTACAGATGTCTTGGTGCCGGAGTATTTTTTTACCTGTCTTTTTGTCTGTTAGGATAAAGGGGATATTGGTGGAGGATTGCCTGTCCTTTAGAGTGTCGGACAAAGCTCTGCCTGCTTTATTATTTACGAAGTAATCTTTGGACTTTAATTTCTGGAGCGTATGGGTAGTTTTGAGAAGGTGTATGTTGTTGATTTGCTTGCTTTCTTATAGTCTTGTCCAGGTCTTCCGATGGGTGTAGGAAGTGGGCCTGTGACGCGTCTCTCAGTTTCCTAAGTAAAGTGAGTTAGTGGGTTTGGGCTTGTTTCTTAAGGAAGGAGCCTCTGCTAATGAGGAGGCCTCGTATCACCCTCTTGTGGGCCTGCCAAATGGAGGCTTATGACGTGTCCTGGGGGGTGTTACGCATGAAGTAGTCGCCTAATTCTTTATGTAATGTGTCAACGTAGGACGTGTCCTGGAAGAGTGAGTTGTTTAAGCGCCATGGGTTACTGCCTCTGAATTGGAAATCATCGGCTAAGGTGATAAATGGGGGGCGTGGTCTGACCATATGATGTCGCCATATGAGCTTTGGTGTACGGCATTTAGTGAAGAGCCCTGAATGAGGCCTATGTCAGTTCTGGAGTGGGAGGCGTATACTGCTGAGTAGTGGGGGTATTGTCTATCTGAGGCGTGGTATGTCCTCCACACATCGTAGAGGTTGTGTCTACACAATAGTTTTGTAAGGGCTTGGCTGGCTACCTTCACTCGCCTCTTCCTGCATGCCCTAATTGGCGCAGAGGAGTCAAGAGACGGGTCTAGCATTTGGTTGAAGTCGCCACAGAGCAGCAGGGTCTCTTTTTGTATGGGAACGGTCTTGTTAAAGATATGTTGTATAAAACTGCACCTTGTTTGCAATAAGGAAAATCTAGAGGCCAAGGCAACATCTTGAACTCCTTGTCATGTTCCACCCACCATTCCTAAACAATGTTTGCAGTGTGGCAGGCCTCTGCAATCAGGGAACACTATTTTCATGGAGGAGTGTTGGTGGTCTGCTACAAGCTCTAGTTAGGTGGTGCGTGCCAAAGGAACATCCACATGAATGCCCGGATCCAAAGTTTCCCAGCAGAAATTTGCCCAGAGCATAACTGCTTCTGCCAACCTGCCTTCTACCTCTAATGCATCCTGCTGCAATCACTTCCCAAAGTAATTAGGAGCTGTTTTTTTTATTGTGTCAAAATAGGAAGGGAACCTTAGATTTTGCATGGGTTTTCACGGTTTGTATAGGGTAACCATGAACAGCATTTATACTATCCTGCTAATCACAAAGCTAGTTGACAAAATGAAAGGTCCTAAGGTGTTCAACAAACTGGATTTGTGAAGTGCCTATAACTTGGTCAAGATAAAAGAGGGAGATAAATGAGAGATGGCATTTAACACCAGAAGAGGGCATTACTAGTATGCAGTCACGCTTTTTGGACTCTGTAATGTCCCAGCTGTCTTACAAGATCTCATAAACAATGTTTTAATATAGTACCTACATGAGTTATATAATAATAAATTTGTTATGATGTATCTTGAAGACATAACGATTCCCTTTCCTAATTTTCATAATCATCACCATGTCAGAATGTTTTTGAAAAACTATTAGACAACGGGTTATTTTGCAAAACTGAAAAAAAAGGTTTATTTGATCAAACATATGTACACTTTCTAAGGTGTGTGATCTCTGGGTTTCAAATAGAATAAGCCATTCTCAAATAGCCTTTGAAATCCAAAGATTTATTTGATTCTCAAACTACTATTAGAGGTTTATCAAGAGGTTCTGTTCAAAAGTAGCCCCAATCCCGAACATGACAACTGTAAGGAATCCTATACTTACCTTGGCAGTACACCGATCAGCTGTTCCTCCAAGCAAGCAGACAACCTCCTTCAGCCTTCCTACCCAAGGGCAGTACTTTGGGCGGGATTTACAAATGCCCTCTTACGTTTTGGGGGCGTGACTACATTAATCACGTCCACAAACATATAAAAGCTCACTTGGGGGGCGGGGCCTGGCAGCCAAAATGGACGGAGGTGCTTTCTGTGGGCTCCTGCACTAGCAGACATAAAAACGACTTTCACAACTACCCAAACTGTGCCAGCTACGCAAGAAGCCTATAAACAGAACCAGGACCACATGGGGAACAGAACGATACCCATCCGACAATCAAACACAACGCAAGCACCTAAACCGACCATGCGGCCTACACTAGAATGGAGCCTGAGGCCTGGGGGAAGGGGCTGATCCCCCCGGCACAGAACCTCCTCAAACACTGCCCTGCTACCCCCCTCTTTACCGGCAGGGGATATCCCAGTCCTCGCGGGGGCTGACCACCCCCACAAAGTGACTCACACAGACAAACAAACTTGCAGCCGAGCGGGATTATGGGGGCCCAAGCACGATGGCAGCGCGGACGCAACCGGCAACAAACAGTATCCTCACCACACCACCTACGCACACCCTGGAGTTTTTCGACCGGCTCTATGCCAACTTACGGATAAAACTCCGCACCAAGGGTCAGCACCTCCACCAGGTCGTGAGGGACATACGCCCGGCCACCCGGCGCCACCTATGTCACTACCCACTCCGACCCCCCAGAACGGCCTCCAGCCGGGGGAAAAGCAGGAGACCAGAGTGGCGGGAAACAGCAACATACCCCACTCATCTTCGCACAGAGCAGAGTGAGTCCACTAAGCCTGCTCGATCCACTCACCACCAGGCGGCACCGGAATCCTCCGCCCAACGCAACGAGACCCCGCATACAAGGACTGACACCGCAAGCCATGTGGCGCACCCCACAACAGCACAGTTCCTTACCAGTGATAGACACGGGCGGAGAACACCTCCAGGTCCTGCAGGTGTAGACGCATGGTCGCAGCACCACATCAAACGTTGCATCTGGCCCGCCTACCAAGTCCCCAGAACTGGCAAGGGGTAATCAAGAGGGAAAGCACTGGAGGCAGACTAGGCCCCTACAGGTCCATAAGCAGTGATAATACATAACCTCACCAAACAGACTATAACTGAGACACTGTTTCCAGGACTATCCTTAAACGTTAAACTGCATAACTTAGCATGTAACCTAACAAATTGTATCGCAGACAGCATGTATGATATATTAGTATATGATTATACCCATCCGGTACCTTAGTAACCCGTAGTACTATAACGCTGCCTACCAAAGATCAAACCGTTACTTTCATCAGATCGTGAAAATGTTAAGCTGTTTTCACTTTTTCACCTACTAACCTCTGCTTTTATTAGCATGTAACCTAACAAATTGTATCGCAGACAGCATGTATGATATATTAGTATATGATTATACCCATCCGGTACCTTAGTAACCCGTAGTACTATAACGCTGCCTACCAAAGATCAAACCGTTACTTTCATCAGATCGTGAAAATGTTAAGCTGTTTTCACTTTTTCACCTACTAACCTCTGCTTTTATTAGCATGTAACCTAACAAATTGTATCGCAGACAGCATGTATGATATATTAGTATATGATTATACCCATCCGGTACCTTAGTAACCCGTAGTACTATAACGCTGCCTACCAAAGATCAAACCGTTACTTTCATCAGATCGTGAAAATGTTAAGCTGTTTTCACTTTTTCACCTACTAACCTCTGCTTTTATTAGCATGTTCCTATAATATATAAAAATGTGCACTGCCTATATATGCTATGACACTATTCATGTCTGTTATTATCAAGTATGGTATCGCTGTCGTGGCGCACCCAGCTGTATGTTACTACTTGCACAATAAAATAAAGAATTTAAAAAAAAATTAAAAATAAAAACTCACTTAACCAATGTTTCAGTGCCTTGTTGTGGTTCCTAGCTTGATAGTGTCCCAAGAGTGTGTTTGTATCTGCTTTAGTGTTTATCTGCTTTTGACTCGGCTTCTTCCCTGACTATTCTGATTTCTGGTTCCCTTGACTTGGCTCTGATATTTTGTATTTGCTGTTTTCTGGTTCCCTTTGACTTTGACCAGTTTTGACTATTCTCTTTATTTTTTCCTTTAGTCTGGCCATTCTAAGGTCCGGTTTAGGTAATTGTCTTTTTCCCTATCGGAGGGTTAATATTCTGTGTGTTGGGTCACTCCTTATTCATGACAACAACATTGGTATAGATATCCAAAAATAGACTCCAAGGGCTTTAAAACCCTTATAGAGTTTCAAATATGCACTGTCTCAGTGCCCTTTCTTAAATATACTGGCTTTTCACATCCATTTCGCCTTGATGTAGATTCTCCTGAGACAGGCATTGGCACTATTTTGTCCCAACACAAGGCTCCAGACCAACATCTTCATCCCTTCTCCAACAAGCTCACTGAAACTGAAAGAAGATATGAGAAAGAAGGTTTAAAATAGGAGAAATAATTACTCACCAATGTCTTGTCCTCCTCAGTGCAAAGAAAAGCTCATGTCTATCTACCATATATTTAAAATAGTTTACCAAGTAGGTAGACTATTCTGGTGGCCTTCCTTTCATAAGGATGTAAAATACTATGTTTATGTGTGCCACACATGTGCCAGTTTAAAACTCCATGTAACACACACATTCTTTCCTTGCCACACTTTAATACACCAAAAACTAAACAAAACAAAAAACAGAGAAAACATACATAAAACAAGGCATAAAAAGAAAAGACAATAGTACACAACAATGCCTACACACAAACATGAGGAACACGAATCGGAAAACCTAATGGGAACACTACACCCCACATAAGGGAACAAAACACTCGCATGTGGTTGCTTTGTCTTTCATTATTGTTTGTGGTTTACAAGACAAAATGTCATGCTTTATCTTAGGATTTGCGAGTCCAATCTATGCAAAGTCAACAGATTAACCATTATCATCCCTATTAGAGACCTGGGCGTCTCATTATATAGATGCTCATTTTCTCTATAGTGCCGTAATGAAAAAATAACAAACACCAATAAAAATCATATTTACATAAACCTCCTTGTAACTTACCCTTTGGGTTTCTTCAGCCTTTATCCATACCAAAATAATTATTATCTAGTCTATCCATCAATTTTAATGTGGATCTCCCTCCATCCAATAACAACACAACTACATTGATAGCCGTAGATAGATTTTCTAAAATGTCACATTTTATACCTTTGAAAAAAGATCTACATCCTCTGAGCTAGCCAAAATCTTTGCCAAGGAAGTATTTTGCCTGCATGGCATTCCTATGGACAGGGCCGGATTAACAAAGGGGCTGATGGAGCTGCAGCTCTGTCTAGGTCCACAACTGTCCCCATGTCTCCCAGTGTCCCCAAGTGTCTGTCTCCCAATCAGTGTCCCTTGTGTCTCAGTGTCCTCATGTCTCCCAATGTACCCATATCTCCCAGTGTCCCCTAGTGTCTTAGTGTCCCCAAATGTTTCAGTGTCCCCATGTCTCCCAGTTTCTGTGTCCTCATGTTTTGTGTCCCCATTTATCTGTGTCCCTAGTGTCTGTGTCCCCATGTCTCCCAGTGTCCCCATGTCTGTATCCAGAAGTGCCCCCATGTCTCCCAGTGTCCCCATGTCTCCCAGCCAGTGTCCTCAGTTTTCCCAATGTTTCTGTGTGCCTAGTGTCTCAGTGTCCCCATGTCTCCCAGTGTTCCTAAATGACCCAGTGTCCCCATGTCTATGTCCACAACTGTCCCCATGTCTCCCAGTGTCCCCTAGTCTCACAGTGTCTGTGTTCCCATGTCTCTCAGTGTCCCTAGTGTCTTAGTGTCCCCAAATGTTTCAGGGTCCTCATGTCTCTCAGTGTCTGTGTCTCCATGTCTCTGTGTCCCTAGTGTCTGTGTCCCCATGTCTCCCAGTGTCCCCATGTCTGTATCCAGAAGTGCCCCCATGTCTCCCAGTGTCCCCATGTCTCCCAGCCAGTGTCCTCAGTTTTCCCAATGTTTCTGTGTGCCTAGTGTCTCAGTGTCCCCATGTCTCCCAGTGTTCCTAAATGTCCCAGTGTCCCCATGTCTATGTCCATAACTGTCCCCATGTCTCCCAGTGTCCCCTAGTCTCACAGTGTCTGTGTTCCCATGTCTCTCAGTGTCCCTAGTGTCTTAGTGTCCCCAAATGTTTCAGGGTCCTCATGTCTCTCAGTGTCTGTGTCCCCATGTCTCTGTGTCCCTAGTGTCCCCATGTCTACCAGTGTCCCCGTGTCTCCCAGTGTCCCCATGTCTGTATCCAGAAGTCCCCCCCATGTCTCCCAGTGTCCCCGGGTCTCTCAGTGTCCCCTAGTATCCTAGTGACATGGGGACACACTGAGACATGGGGACACTGGGAGAAATCGGGACACAGACACTGGGAGACTAGGGGACTGGGCGACATGGGAACACTGACACTGTGATACATAGGGACACTGAGACACTGTGTGACTTGCAAGACTGAGACACTGGGAGACAGGGAGACACTGGGAGCAATCAATCTATACAGCAGAATCAAACTGTGAGTAGTTTGTTGGGGATTTTACAGAATTTTCTCTTATGTCACTCCTTGTGATTTGCATCATGTGATGTCATGCATAACTAATTAATTATACAGATGATTAAGGCTGGTATTTTTTTCCAAGAAAGGTGGCAACCCTAACTACTCTTCACATACTCTTGCTTAAAAGAGCACTATAGGGTCAGGAACACAATCATGTATTTCTGACCCTCTTATGTTAAAACCACCATCTAGCCCCCTGGCCCCCTCTTGGCTCCCTAAATATAGTAAAATATTATTTGTATTCAAGTCTGCAGCTGCTGGCTCTGCCTCTGAACTGACTCTGTCCACTGACATCATCAGAAGTGGTGGTCTGAGTAAATTTCAATACTTCCCCATAGGATTGGCTGAGACTGTCAACTGGGCAGAGCCAGCACAAGTCAAGCATAGGCCTGGTCAATCAGTATCTCTTCATAAAGATAAATTGAATCAATGCATCTGTATGAGGAAAGTTCAGTGTCTGCATGCAGAGGGTGGAGACACTGAATGGCAGTGCTGCACACTAGACAGTACTGCCCCAGGAAGAACCTAGCAGCCATCTAAGGAGTGGCCAGTGGAGTTATTTTCTCTGAAAAGACAGTGTTTACTGCAAAAGGCCTGAATGGAATGATTCTACTTACCAGAACAAATACAATAAGCTGTAGTTGTTCTGGTGACTATAGTGTTCCTTTAAGTTTGGAAGCTTAAGAGAGATGTATGGGAACAAAACTTGTGTGGACTAGCTGACAAAATTAGTTTAGGTAATGCAGACATTGGTGTCTCTAACACTGTGGCATGTCCCCTTTCTTCTACACTCACTACATACACCTTTTCTCTGTCCCCGACTATATATCAGCAGCTTCTGCCTGCTATTAATAAGGTAAGGAGACAAGTGGACCAGCGAGTGCTAGGGGACAGTCATTAGACGCATTTATGCCAAGCTCAGGGTGCTGCCTGCATAGTATGCCATTAGTTGGACAGCCTGCATGATTGGCAGGGAGCCTGGCATGCATTCATGCCAGGCTGGCCTTCCAATTCTTTTGACAGACATGACCCCTTTTTGGGCATGTTCACCCCTTTTGGCAGGTCTGGTCACTTGATTCGCACCAGTGGCCCACCCTTTTACCCTGCCCATTGACTTCCTGCTTCACTGGATACTGCTGTTAGGGGTTATGGATTTACTTGAAAGATGAAAGCATAAATTAGAGAGAGATTAGCATAGGGTATGTGTTTTCTTATAGCTGCATCCTGTGAGTTTCCTTCCAGCACCATCTCCATCAGATACATGATGCTTGGGAGGTATGATTGTTTTAGTGTTTTTGGTCAATTAGATTCTATAATTATGCCCATCATAATTGTCAGCACCAGGCCCACTGGGCTCTTAATCTGGCCCTGCCTATGGAGACTGTGTCAGACAAGGGTACACATTTCATTTTCCAATTTTGGAGAGGATCTTGTCACCACTAGTTATCAAACTGTGTTTCTCATCTCCTATTACCCACAAACTACTTTCTAACAGAACATCACGACAATTGGGCTAACCTGTTCCTATGTGCTGAATTTGCTTGGAAAAAACAGCTAAATATCATCACAAAACATAGCTCTTTTTCATACAATGCTCCCAGCAACCGTTTCTTCATGGGGAATGCCTTCCCTTGATCAGCACCTAAAAGGAATTCAGAAAACCTGGGGATTTGGTCCAGCGCATCCTGACTAAATGGACCACTGCTAAAGACTTTGCTGACAGACACAGACAGGCCACTCCTACTTATCAGATAGGAGATAAGAGTCTGGATTAGCACCAGAAACATTCCTTTAAATATAGCTTCCACAAAAGGTGTTCCAAAATACATAGGGCCATACAAAGTACTCAGGAGACAGAATCCAATGTCTTACATATTTAATTCACCTCTTACATTACATATATTGAATGCCTGCCATGTTTCTTTGTTGCAACCTCTGTGCAGGTGAAGATTCACTAGCCTAGGTCATACCTCTGCCTCTTGTTTTACGTTATTACCCTATGTGCGTTTTTTTCCTGTTTTTATATTTTATGAACAGGAGTGAGTCAAGCACAGATTTTATTTCAGATCTAAGGGTAATTTGTATTGTGTTATTTTATTTAGTGTGCTCTCACCTATCTTTTATTGTATGTTCCTTATTTGTATGTGTTTTGAGTGACTTACATAAGGTGATAGGAGCACCTCTTTTGTATTTGTTTATTTTTTTAGCCTTATATTATATTTTATTGATTTTATGTATAGCATAGAGGTATTCAAAACGTTTGGGTAGTATAGGCTACAGTGTTGAACATATAAGATAAGGGTAATTTGTATTGTGTTATTTTATTTAGTGTGCTCTCACCTATCTTTTATTGTATGTTCTATGCTATACCTAAATGTGTTTTTACTACTCTGATCTGTCGCTGATATACAGAGTGCATGTCTCTGTGTGTAATTGTACTGCTTTATTTAGCCAAGTATGCTAACTATACATCACAATAGGATGTTTTCCATGTTTTAGTACAAACTAGCCTGTCTCCTCATAAAGTTGAAGTATGATATCCCTATTCATGTTCAATAACCACGCTTGCCAGACTAACAAACCTACTAGTGCTAACAATACTTAATAACCCCTGGCATAAATGGTACCATCTTGTTTCTTCCTATGTGTCTACTTAAATATAAAATGTGTGCAAGTACCTAAGAATACCCCATTGTTACCGCTGTTTTGCCAAAGCATGAGGAATGCTGTTGGGGGACCTCACGCGTGTATGTTAATTTGAAGTGCACTGCAAAAAAAAAAATATATATATATATATATATATATATATATATATATAAACAAAGCTCCAGGGCCTGACGGTATCCATCCACGAGTACTTAAGGAACTAAGTGTAGAAATAAGTGAACCTCTGTTTTTAATCTTTCAAGATTCCTTTCTTTTAGGAAGTGTGTGTGTGAGGGGTACAGTGTGTGGAGGGTGTATGGGGGGCAGTGTGTGTGTGGGGTACAGTTTGTGTGTATGGAGGGGCAGTGAGTCTGTATGGGGGGTAATGTGTGTGTATGGGGGTAATGTTAGTGTATGGAGCAGTGTGTGTGTGTATGGGGTGTAGTGTGTGTAGTGTGTGTAAGAGGGGTAGTGTGTGTGTATGGGGGGTAATTGTGTGTATAGGGGGAGATATTGTGGGTCTGTGGGGGCAGATAAATATATGCTTTTATTTATTTTTTTTAATTAAAAAATATTATTTTTGCATACACCCCCTCCCTTCTTATCTTTGCCTGGGAAGGGGGATAGTACAAGGCCATCACTGGTGGTCCGGTGGCGAAGCCCTGGTGGTCTAAGTGGTGAGAGTGAACTCTAGCAGCCTCAGGAGTTGCTAGAGTTCACTCTCATGAGATTCGGAGGGTGCTGCGGCACACAGTTTGGGAACCGCTGGTGTATATCATTATTTTAACATGCAAACTATTGAAATATTATTACAGATTTTGTCAGTCTTAATAACTTTTTTGTTTGGCTGTGTTATAGTAGTTACATCACATGCCAAGCTGTTTGGTCACTTATTAAGATTCAGTTTATTTAATTACTTGAGGGCACCATTTTATTATCTTTGCTTTTTCAGTACGGAAGGAAGATAATGAACAAGCCATTAGTATGGAAATGTACGAGGAGAAATATCAGCAATGCACCTTTTTAATGGTCTCATACGTTTCTCCTGGCATGATTTCCAAGAAATCATATTCTTGAAATTAGATAAACTCACTCAATTTGATATATTTTAAAATGGCATTTATGGACAAAAATAGTGCTGTTTTTAAAGGATCACTATAGGGTCAGGAACACAAACATGTATTCCTGGCCCTATAGTGTTAACACCACCATCTAGCCCCCCTGTGCCCCTCATGCCTCCATAAATATAGTAAAAATCTTAGTGTATTCAAGCCAGAAGCTGTAACTCTGCATGCTGTTAGACTCGGAAAAACAAGCAGTCTGCTGACATGTGGTAGCCTGATCCAATCACAGTGCTTCCCCATAGGATTGGCTGAGACTGACAAAGAGGCAGATCAGGGACAGAGCCAGCATAATTCAAACACAGCCCTGGCCAATCAGCATCTCCTCATAGAGATGAATTGAATCAATGAATCTCTATGAGGAAAGTTCAGTGTCTGCATGCAGAGGGAGGAGATACTGAATCACCGGATGCTGTGCACAGTGCTGCCCTGTGCTCTGCTGACACCACAGTTCTGAGTGGATGGAGGCATATTATGCCTCCATCAACTCCGAAGTCCCTCTGGTTCACTCTGAGTGACTGCAACTGGAGTTGTTCCTAGCTTTCAATGTAAAAACTGTATTTTCCCAGAAAATACAGTGTTTAAACAAGAAAGGCTGCAGTTGAAAAAAGCTGCATTAAGCTGAAGTTGTTCAGGTGACTATAGTGTCCCTTTAAGTATCGTTCATTAGGATTGACAGTGGAATACATTTATGTTCCATAAAATGAGACTATGCAGTACAGTTTCAATCAAATGGTTCCTAGTCATCACAGAACATATGTTTTGGGCATTGGTATAAAACCTAAATCATCGAAGTAATATACTAGTAGTTTTGTGCATTCATTTTTATCATGGACAGACAGGAACCAACTAGCAAAGATAAGGAAAGCAAATACTAATAAGAAAAGAAAAGGAATTACCAGACCTTAGAATAGTACAAGACCAGTCAAGGTCAGGGATACAGAATAAACGTTAGGAATAGACAAAGGGCAAGGACAATCAGAAGGTAGAGTAGTCAAGGAATTGCCAATGTCAATAAGCCTGAAATACAAGAATAAGAAACAAGCTTTCGGATAAACCAAATAGATGGAATTTATGAGTATTTTCTTATGAGTCGTGAGTTGGAGTTCCATCAGTGATGCCAAAAAAGAGAAGACTGATTGATGGTATAGCGGATGGCCCATTATGTGGATTTTGTACACATGTCAAGTGAGAAGTGACTAAGAGAGAGGGAAAAGGTGGAGCTTTAGAGTGCTTGGTGGAAATGAAGTTACTCTATTGGTTTTTTTTTTCTGTCAGGATAGATGGATGCAGGCATCTGAACAGGCAAAGTTGTGAGCAGCCACATAATGGACAATAGGACATCATCAGTGAACAAATTGATTGCATTGTCTGTGCTGCTACAAACTATCCCACCAATGTCTGGAGATTTCCTGATATCAGCTAATGTTTCCATGTATATAGTGAAAAGTTATGGTGGCAAAGGGCTACCATTTTTAATATTTATGGAAGAGGATAGGACTCCCATTATGTACATTCGCACCACTGGAGACACATAAAGGCACTTGACTGCTTAAATAGATATTTTAAATAAGCCTAATTCTCTCATAACATTCCTACAAAACGGTACAATCCACCCTATCATATGTCTTCTCGGTGTCCAAATCTAACAGCATCAACCCAAATTTCTCAAAATTCTATCAGATTGAGCTTTCTCCTAAATGCATCTGGGTCATCCCTTTTAAGAATAAATCCCAACTGATCAGGTTGTATTAACAAAGCAACAAGGGCAAAAGTCTGTTCTCACTAACACTTTTGCATACATCATCAAAATTTATGAGGGATTCAGGTCTGTAATTCTGATATCTTGATACAGCCTTACCTTCTTTTGGAAGAACAACAATTTTCACTTCAAGCTTCTCTTCTAATCCTTTTATCACATTATTGAATAGCTTTTTGAGTTGTGGTGCTAATTTATATTTCTTACAGAATCTTGTCATGGCACCTTTTTATTCTTCAGATTATTTAATCACATTATTGACCTTTTTTACATCTATCGCCTACGAAAACGGTGTGACCCTCTTAGGGTTGAACTGTAGAGGACTTGTCCAGAAACCCGTGGATAATTTTGAATTTTTTCCCCTTTGGACCACTTATGATTATTATAGAGGATCTGATAAAACCAACAAAGCTCTCTGTTATCTCTTGGGTCCACAAATAATTTTTTCCCTTCATTAATTATTGGTATATATAAAGTAGCTAGAACAGTGTCCAGATTATTTGCTTTATCCAAAAAAGTCTTTCAAAACCCATATTTAGGAGTAATCTCTTCTGAGAGTTTATTAACTTGTTGCCTTTTGTTCTGAATGAACTTTAGAAATTTTTTATTCTTGGTTTCTTGATGTGATTTTTTTAGGGTATCCAAATCCAATTGTAAACTGCTTTTTTGAGTTATAAATTGATTTTCCTTTTTACCTCACATCTAATCATTGTCCTCCTAATAAATGCTTTGAAGGCAATCTGTTCTGTGCTTTTCAAAGTAGAGGTCAATATCCCTCAAAACTTTCTTGTGGTTTGCAAGATCATGTAGTAAATGGTTTTGCATCTTCCTGATTCTATTCCTCTCCACCAGCAGGCATACATCTCTTAGTTTGAGGAATAAGGGTGAATAATCTGAACAGGACACTTTTGATATTCCGCACTTACTTACATATTTCAAATTTCATTGAAATATCAGTAAATAATTTATGCACATGCATGATATAGCATGATATACCTTTATAAACTCCCCCTCAATATCATCGAGTATCTTCCATGTCAAAGTTCGTCTCCTGTAACAAAATATTTTTAACTTGTGTCCAGTAATTAAAATTCATCATTTATTTTATAAGTTTTTTCCAAATGTGAGTCCTGTGTTTATTGTGCATATGCCTCTGTGATGTTGATCAATTTTTTTCTGACCTGCCATTCCATGAAGTCTCTCTTTTCTGCTTCACACAGAAGTGAGGTTCCCTTAACCGTGTCTGCTCTCCATAGAGACACAAAGTTTTTCATATGTTGATCCCTTAAGGCACAGAGTTTCTATCCCAGGAGAGGTCATCTTCGAAAGTGATCGTCAAGAGAGTTGGTTTGTAGAGTGAATGCTGTGTCTAGAGATGCATTGACTTCTTCTCTCAAGTTATGTATGGTCTCTGTGTCTTGCAAACCTAAACTTCTTAAGAATAAGTTATCTTCAATATTCAATATTGAATACATTCTTGCTCCTCTCACTGCAGTAAGTTTAAATGAAAAACCCCATTGTGACAAATGGCCTACTTGCCCTATTTGCCATATTGAACCATTTTGCTATCATTGCTAATGATAGAAGGTGCGCCTGGGAAGAACTAGAGTGTATGTAGTTTATAATGCCACTAGCCTGGCTCGCAGAAGCATGGCAGACTTATGATGATTTAGGGGCAGTGTTACATTTTAGATCTGTGTTCTACCTTCTTGAACCATGTAGGGTTACAAGAAGGAAATGAAATAGCTATGCTAATAATTGTAAAGCAAAATACACAAATTGGTGGTTACTGTGTAAAGTGCGCTTGCAAATATAATTGAGTGCAGAAAAGTAGCTACACACTCTAGTGGGTGCTCTCTTATCCCCACTAAATATAGTATTAAACCAAAGTGAGTTTAGTAAAGTTTGGATATAACATCCAGACCTTACTTATCGAGTGAGTGGACCGCTAAAGATATACACTTACCCTAAAAAAGGGTTAGAGCTCAGATGTACATTGATACATATAAGGGAAACAGAAAAATAAAACACAATATGGTATAAATCCACAAATGATGATGTGCTTCAGTGATGTCTTAAATAGTCAAACTCACATGGATTAGAGCCTCAAAGGGACAGGCTCAAATCGCTTCCACAGTAGTGTTGTATGGAGACACTGCACCCTTTTGGCTGGAGTGAGATTCCTCAAAAGAAAAAACAAAAGAGGAGACTTCCTAGTGTACTATTTTTTCAGCATAAATGAAAATCACAGTAGTTATGGTTGTTCACACCTTTTCCTGAGCCAATGAAAATCTGGCTCTGGATGGTAGACCTGGGTCCCTCTAGAGGGGGGCACCTGCCCTTCTTTGGCAGCAAGAGAAAGTTGAAAGCTGATGGGACTTAGTATAAAAATGTAGATTTATTGCAACTTTAAATATAAAATAAAAAAATAAATAAAATCAAATTGCACAAATACTTGTATACAAAGTATAAATGTCCCAGTAGTTGGCTCTAGCTCCGAGATACATTTCGCCCACACTCTGTGGGGTTTTTCAATCGGAATTGGTGTTGCTATCATCTTGCTGCTTTTTAAATTTGCCGATTTCTTCATCTAGTGGGCGGTCCCTCAATCACATCCTCCAATCCGGATTTCGTTTAGTGTGAGGTCGATTTCCTCACCTTTTGTCCATTAGGGTGATAGGGAGTGACGTGGTATTGCTGTCCACGTCACTTCCGTATTCACAGTGGCCATCTTCCTTGCGGGCACATACCCTCAAGTAAAAAACAAAAAATGACGCAAGTAATCAGTTCGTCATTTCTATCCTTAATAGGGCAGTTTTCCAGTCAAATAAATACATGCTTTACCTCTGCTGTTTGTTGAAAGTGATCATACTCAGAACATAGTTGAAAGTGGAGGAAAACAAAGAAAAGAAGAACACACACAAATACATATTAGTATCCACAGATGTATATTATTTAATATTGATAATGCCCACAATGGATATATGTTTAGTATACATTTCATCCATATTCATTTACTATTCCCCTCTTTCATTAATTGAAAGAGGGGAATAGTAAAATAAATTAAAATCGTTTTTACAGACTTTATAAATTTTATAAAAAACTGGGATAGGGGTTAACTTTTTACATTACTTAAATTGTTGACATTCTCAATTACATTAGTATTGATGTACATAAAGTGCATATATTCAATGATCAATATTCATTTCCAGTCTTTTTTCGGAATAAATATAAATCCCGTAAGTATTAAACTTGTCCCTAGTTGTTAGAATTAAATAAATAGTATAAAAAATATAATATATAACGGGGTATATAAAATAATATCTTTATAAAAAGCTAATTTTCCAAAAAGCTAATTTTATAAAAAGCTAAATTTTTTAAAAAGCTAATTATCTTCAACCTAATGGACCAACCCCTCACCTCAGCCCAGACTAAACTTCTAGCTAAAGGCCTCAGATTTGCTACTGGGACATTCATACTTTGTATACAAGTATTTGTGCAATTTTATTTATTTATTTTTTATTTTATATTTAAAGTTGCAATAAATCTATGTTTTTATACTAAGTCCCATCGGCTTTCAACTTTCTCATGCTGCCAAAGAAGGGCAGGTGCCCCCCTCTAGAGGCACCCAGGTCTACCATCCAGAGCCAGGTTTTCATTGGCTCAGGAAAAGGTGAGAACAACAATAACTACTCTGATTTTCATTTATGCTGAAACATAGTACACTAGGAAGTCTCCTCTTTTGTTTTTTCTTTTGAGGAATCGCACTCCAGCCAAAAGGGTGCAGTGTCTCCATACGACACTACTGTGGAAGCGATTTGAGCCTGTCCCTTTGAAGCTCTAATCCATGTGAGTTTGACTATTTAAGACATCACTGAAGCACATCATCATTTGTGGATTTACACCATATTGTGTTTTTTTTTTTTTCTGTTTCCCTTATATGTATCAATGTACATCTGAGCTCTAACCCTATTTTAGGGTAAGTGTATATCTTTAGCGGTCAACTCACTTGATTAGTAAGGTCTGGATGTTATATCCAAACTTTACTAAACTCACTTTGGTTTAATAATTGTAAAGCGCTGCGGAATACATTGGTGATCTATAAATACCAATAATAATAATAATAGTGCATGTGTAATTTGTTCAATTACTCTTGGTCTCAGATGGCCTCAGCTAGCTGCCAGGCTATCTGATGGGATTAGAAAATGTGTCTACCAAGCCATTGTAAGGTGTTTAACCAGCACAGTGGGAAGAGGGACTGAGTCAACAGTGTCATGCCCTGCCTATTGTAAGCTTTAAGTAAGATGGTCAAGGAGACCCATGGTATTGCAAGAACTGACTCTGACCGTTTCCCCACTGTAATTACTGTACCTGCAAACTCCTCTCTGTATTATGCATACAAGTGTGTCATGCCTGTAAATGTAGAAAAACCTCTGTGCTTGTACAATAAAGCAGATCATTGGAGTTCACTTGAACATCAAGAAGAAGCTTGTCTTTCTTTATGTAACTATCTATGGTCTGCTATACAGGGAGTGCAGAATTATTAGGCAAATGAGTATTTTGACCACATCATCCTCTTTATGCATGTTGTCTTACTCCAAGCTGTATAGGCTCGAAAGCCTACTACCAATTAAGCATATTAGGTGATGTGCATCTCTGTAATGAGAAGGGGTGTGGTCTAATGACATCAACACCCTATATCAGGTGTGCATAATTATTAGGCAACTTCCTTTCCTTTGGCAAAATGGGTCAAAAGAAGGACTTGACAGGCTCAGAAAAGTCAAAAATAGTGAGATATCTTGCAGAGGGATGCAGCACTCTTAAAATTGCAAAGCTTCTGAAGCGTGATCATCGAACAATCAAGCGTTTCATTCAAAATAGTCAACAGGGTCGCAAGAAGCGTGTGGAAAAACCAAGGCGCAAAATAACTGCCCATGAACTGAGAAAAGTCAAGCGTGCAGCTGCCACGATGCCACTTGCCACCAGTTTGGCCATATTTCAGAGCTGCAACATCACTGGAGTGCCCAAAAGCACAAGGTGTGCAATACTCAGAGACATGGCCAAGGTAAGAAAGGCTGAAAGACGACCAACACTGAACAAGACACACAAGCTGAAACGTCAAGACTGGGCCAAGAAATATCTCAAGACTGATTTTTCTAAGGCTTTATGGACTGATGAAATGAGAGTGAGTCTTGATGGGCCAGATGGATGGGCCCGTGGCTGGATTGGTAAAGGGCAGAGAGCTCCAGTCCGACTCAGACGCCAGCAAGGTGGAGGTGGAGTACTGGTTTGGGCTGGTATCATCAAAGATGAGCTTGTGGGGCCTTTTCGGGTTGAGGATGGAGTCAAGCTCAACTCCCAGTCCTACTGCCAGTTCCTGGAAGACACCTTCTTCAAGCAGTGGTACAGGAAGAAGTCTGCATCCTTCAAGAAAAACATGATTTTCATGCAGGACAATGCTCCATCACACGCGTCCAAGTACTCCACAGCGTGGCTGGCAAGAAAGGGTATAAAAGAAGAAAATCTAATGACATGGCCTCCTTGTTCACCTGATCTGAACTCCATTGAGAACCTGTGGTCCATCATCAAATGTGAGATTTACAAGGAGGGAAAACAGTACACCTCTCTGAACAGTGTCTGGGAGGCTGTGGTTGCTGCTGCACGCAATGTTGATGGTGAACAGATCAAAACACTGACAGAATCCATGGATGGCAGGCTTTTGAGTGTCCTTGCAAAGAAAGGTGGCTATATTGGTCACTGATTTGTTTTTGTTTTGTTTTTGAATGTCAGAAATGTATATTTGTGAATGTTGAGATGTTATATTGGTTTCACTGGTAATAATAAATAATTGAAATGGGTATATATTTGTTTTTTGTTAAGTTGCCTAATAATTATGCACAGTAATAGTCACCTGCACACACAGATATCCCCCTAACATAGCTAAAACTAAAAACAAACTAAAAACTACTTCCAAAAATATTCAGCTTTGATATTAATGAGTTTTTTGGGTTCATTGAGAACATGGTTGTTGTTCAATAATAAAATTAATCCTCAAAAATACAACTTGCCTAATAATTCTGCACTCCCTGTAGTGTGATCGCTCATAGAAGAATCGCTAGTTTTTTAGTTAGATAGAATATCTCACAAAACCCAGAGTAACTCTGCAGTTCTGCAGTATCCTACTTTGCCAGGGGATTAGCACTTAAAGTACCAGGATCCTAGCATTCAGGGTAGAAGTTTGCCAGGTGCGTTAGCGAAAGTTCTCACAGGTGATACAAGGTCTGAACTGTTCCACCTTCGGTAACAGAGACACCAGGACCGTATTGCTTCCAAATGAATTGCCAGCGAGGAGAGACACTCCGTTTGCTGGCCTAAACTGGTCCAACTTCAGGGCCAGAGACACCAGGGCCGTATCGTCATATCTATCTATATTTTATATTTATGAATTTAATATTTGTGTTAAAACAAGCTACACAAATATTAACTCCTCTTTATTAATGTTGCCTGTTATATTTCATATTGCACCTCAATATTATTAATTAAAATGGGTTTTCTTCTTGCCAAGTTAATAATTATCACTTGATCTTTCTGTATTGGGGGTCTGCCTAATTCATAACAATAATCAATAGTTATTTCCATTACATCTCAGGAATTAATTATTTATCTTACAGACTGGACAAAAACCTTAGTACATAAAACGGTTTCAGGTATTCCTATAATCTTTCTGTTTTTCATTCATAAATTATTATGTGTGTTTTCTAGCGTTCCCTTAACAGCTACGACTTTTAACTCTGAGTTTTGTGATTATTTTTTTATTTAATTACTTGAAATCTCTTTTTGTTACAGAGCTAATTTCTGATCTAAGATCTGTCAGGAAAAAAACAATCTCTCTTAATGCCCTCTTTAACGGAATAAGTCATCTCTTTCGTCTTCGTGAATCTATTAGTTTTTTTGTTCTGAATTCATATATGCCGAGCTACAATAGTCCCAAGGCACAGGTTCTGATTTTTCCAGTGATCCTGCGTGGATACTTTTCAATTTCCCCTTCATATTTTGGTTTGGCATTTTACACTGAAGTAACAGAGACAATATTAACCCCTTAAGGACCACGGACGGTTCAGGACTGTCATCTGCATTTTTGCGTTGCCGACCGCTGACGGTCCTGAACCGTCCTAACGGTCTTAGTTACTTACCTGATTGCTGTCGTTCCCTCGGCAATATCCTACTTGTACATATAGCCCTATAACTTGCAAAAAAAAAAGCAAAAAAGCACATAAACACTGGGTATTTTTAAACTCAGGACAAAATTTTGAATCTATTTAGTAGTTTTTTTCATTCGCTTTTGTAGATGAGTAAAAGATTTTTCAAGTAAAAGTAAAAAAACATGTATTTTTTTCAATTTTTCATCATATTTTTTCATTTTTTTTTAAATTAAATTACATGAGATTATATGTAAAGAAAGCCCATTTTGTCCTGAAAAAAACAATATATAATTGGTATGGGAACAGTAAATGAAAGAGCGGAAAATTACAGCTAGACACAAACACCACAAAAGTGTAAAAATATGCCTGGTCGCAAATGTACAACATCGCAAAAACAGTCCGGTCCTTAAGGGGTTAAGTATTTTCGGAGGTTAATTTATAATGTAATTTATAGAAATACTATTTAGTAAATATGGTCTATGTGGGTGGTCTGCAGAAAGAAAATTCTAAGTTGCCATCTTGACATTTGCCAGCGCTATCCAAACCCTACTTGCATTTTAAAAATGTATTACATTTAATGAAACTTAATGATATATTTTTTTTCCATTTAAAACCTTTATCCAGATTTTCAAGCACACATACAGTCAATCTTATACACTACATACATAGTATATTAACAATATGATATATTTTGTTTAATTATGCATATTGTTTTTTTATAAGTTTCATTATATGTAATAACTTGAAAAAAAATGAAAAATGAAATATTGATGACAATTTTCCTTTAATGGTCTAACGAACTCTTCCTCATCAAATTTTGTGTTGTTTGAAAAGCAACAAGTAGATATCGTAGAGTGTGATGGAGGGTAGGGGAGTGACAATATTTACTCATCTTGGCTTATCTCACATATAACACTAGGTGGTCAAGGGAACAAGTTAGACCACTGTATAATATGCAAGAAAATTGGGGGTTGAGATTTTGGAATAATATGTTTGAAATATTTTTATTGTATTTTATAAATTATAGCTGTGTTGAGAAAAGAAACTTTTTTTTGTTGCAAATATGGCATGGCCTTGGAAAGCTGTGTAGGAGTGATAGCGCTAAATGGTCTTTCTTTTCTTACTCAAATCTGTTCGTTCTCATAATGACCTGATTATTTTGAAAAAAAAAGAATTGTTTATTTAGATATGTCAAAATAATTGTTATAATTTGGAGAATTGTTCTCCTAATAGCTATAATACTGTTTGCTTTTCTTAGGAAACAGTTATTGCAGCATTCACAGACGGCATTTTGAACTGATCACCTTATTATCCGAACACACTCTGTGGAGCCAATGCCTTTAGCAATTTAGTGAAAAAAATATAATTGTATACAAATGTACTCCAGCAAACTGTATGCATAAGCTCTTTAGTAGAAATAATTGGCTTCCACACATTTTCTCATATGTTTTAAATTTTTAGCCTTTAATTGATGATTGTTAAGGGTGTTTGAGGAAGATACAGAGGTTTTAAATAGCAGACTCCCAGACAGAGGACACTGATGATAAATTAGTCGAGTCACATGGCTTCCCTTGGAATATTTAAAGAACAATTGTCATATTTTTGTTTGTGACAAATTGACAATTAAAATTTTTTTACATATCTCAATAAAATGTATTGTAGTATTTATTAAGATTACATATGCCATAGAGATCATTAAATATGCACCTCCATGTAACTCAATCAGTGATTTTGACATGTTGATGTATGATTTTTTTTTTCTCATGTGGACTTCCAGTTGCAGGCCACTTTTTGTACAAGGGGGCAGCTGCACTCAAGACAAATAATTGTGTCTTCACCAACCATAAATGCACACTTTCGGAGGCAAGTAGGCTTACACTTGCATGGTATATATTAGTATATATCAGGGGTAGGCAAACTTCGGCACTCCAGATGTTGTGAGCTACATCTCCCTTAATGCTTTGCCGGCATTTTGTCTGTAAGAGCATTATCAGAGATGTAAGTCCACCTTCATTCCAGCAAGCAGAGCAGTAATGTTTACAAGTATGAAAAAAAGGGAACCGTCACAAACCAAAATGTGACAATTTCTACTTAATCATAACGTATAACTGAAATGTTAGGTTTATTACATAAATTGACCAAATTGTCATTAACAATATTGATAGGCTTAGAGTGTTGGGATAAATCAGCCCCAGTACTCACAGTCTCAATCACCACCATCCTGTTTAGATGAAAATGAGCCTGATTATACAGCAATGTTAAAAATTCTGCATTATCATTACGGCTCAGATGGGTGAGTTCCCTGGTCACCCTTAGCCCAGGTTTCTGTCAAACTCTTCCTCTATAGAGTACTGTAGAACTGTATGTGCATTAATTGTACCTCTGTAGTAACACTGCAGGCACCATAACATTTCACTCTGTGATAGAAGCCCATGTGCTCCTGGCTTGTGGAGGGTCTTGGAGGCCAGCCTCCTCCATACAGACAATGGCTCTCTCAAGTCAGCGGCTGGAGCCGGGTGAAATATGGGGATCAACAGTACTTATACACATTGAATTAGGAATAGGTACTGGGAGGAAACTACTGAATGTATTGGGGTATTTTACTTACCTAAAACTTATATGTTCTTCAATAAAGTTTTGCTGCTTATCGGCTTCCCACTGCACATTCAACAGGAAACATCAATGCTGATTTAATGTGATGTAAGCCTGAGCAGTCTCCACCTGCTCATTGTTTGTGAAGGTTATATAATACAGTTTAACAGTATTACACTATATGTTTTCTGTTTTTCTTTTGCATTTATTAATGTGGTCGGATCGAGTACTGTCAGTTAACGTTGGCATTTTGCACAGTGTTTACTTTTTTTGTATTTTGCACAAAATTGAAGATTATGCTAGCGTTAGTGTACTTATAATCTTAATTTTAGTAATGACAGGAGGTGAGTATTTTGCATATAACTCTCTTTACTAACTCCACATAGCAGTAAAGAAAAGTGAAAACGATAACCAATCAAAATGCAATATACTGTATAGTATTCACAGTGATGAGGCTCCTCCCCCTCTTTCGGAAGCGACATCAGGCAAAACTCAAGAAACAATAACGTCCAAACATGTATAACGTGCACCAACGTGTGATTCCCATCGACAAAACGGACTTTCACGGGATGCGAACTGATTCAGAATGTCCTGCAACGTGCAGCGGTTGATGTGTCCCATTAACGAAGCTCCAGGAGGTGAAGGATGGTTCAACTGTGTCCATTCAGAGAAGGATCTGTGAACAACGCGGGTTTACACTGAAACGAGAACGTGAAACGGATTAGGCACCGATCTTTCAACTGGTTGCAGTATCGACCCCACATAATAAAGCAATAGGAGACCCCCTGGTTAAAAGGTTAATGCATAATAACCTGAACATAACAGATCCCAAACCAAGAGGAGACGAAGGTATAGATACCAGATAAGACAACGGGATATAGAAATATACTTACGTGCATCCACTCTTCCCAAGGGAGGGAAAGGGTGGGAAAATACTCGCCTCCTGTCATTACTAAAATTAAGATTATAAGTACACTAACGCTAGCATAATCTTCAATTTTACCACATGACAGGAGGCTTCCTATTTTGCATTTTTAACGCTGATGTAGAAGAGACATAGCCGCACCTGAACTCGGGCGAAAGTAGAATGTCCGAAAGGTAGATTCCCTCGACCAGTCAGCTGACCGAAGGATATCCGCCAGGGACGCGCCTGCCGAGAAAGCCGAGGAGGCCGCCGCCCCGCGCACTGAGTGTGCACCGAAATTAGCATCCACACCCGCCAGAGATAGGATCCATCGTACCCATCTGGCGAGTGTGGTAGTCGAAACGGGAACGTGTGGCCTGACATAGGATACTAATAACTGTCCCGAGGCAGAGGCCCGAAGCAAGGCTGTGGTCTCCACGTACTGATGCAGGGTAGAGACGACGCATAGCTGCGGTTCAGTAGCGAAGAAGGGGTAAAAGACCGACGTAGAGTCCGATTTGGTACGTCGAGATACGCGGAAGGTAACTCCCTCAGGGGAAACCGAGAAGGCATCGATGTCGAAAGCCCGCACGTCCGAAACCCGACGGAAGGAAACGAGGCAAAGTAAGAGGGTCAGTTTGGCCGAGAGTTGTCTGAGAGACAGTCTGTCATTAGTCGGCCAATCTCTCAGAAACCGTAGGACCACCTCCACGTCCCACATGTGGGAGTACTTAGGTCCTGGTGGTCTCTGTAATCGGATACCCCTCAGGAGACGGCATACCAGAGGGTCCTTCCCAACGGGAATACCTAAGTTCGGGACGTGAGCCGCCGAAATCGCCGAGCGCACGACGTTAAGCGAGCGGTAGGAGCGACCCGTAGAGAAAAGGTGTGAAAGAAAATTCAGAATAGCTGTTACAGGTGCCGTAAATGGATCGAAGTTCCGTTCACTGCACCAAGAGGACCAGGAACTCCAAGCTGATAGATAGCATCGTCTGGTCCCAGGTGCCCAGGAATCCCATATGAGGTCTCTAGCCGTTTGCGATAAATCGCAGGTTTGCCAGGCTCCCCTGAAAGCGTCCAAGCCACCAGGGTGAGGCGATCTTCGAGGATGAGAGGATGGGGGTTCCCCTTTGGATCCGTGAGGAGCATCGGATAGGATGGTATGAGAAGTGGATCGGCGTAGGACAGTGCCAGGAGGTCCGGAAACCATGGTTGGCCCCGCCATAGGGGGGCGATGAGGACTAGAGATCCGTGTTGATTCTTCAGGTATTGAATCGTCCTCGCTATCATGGCGAACGGGGGAACGGGCGTATGCTCCCTCGGTTGGCCATGATTGGAGAAATGCGTCCACCGCCGCGCTCTCCGGGTCCGGAAGCCAACTGAAGTAGTTGAGTGTCTGTCTGTTGTTGCGAGATGCAAACAGATCCAGTTGGAGGGGACCTCTCCTGCTCGAGAGGCGTTGGAAGACCTGAGGATCCAGTCTCCAGTCGCTGCTGTCCCGCCAATGGCGGGAGAACCAATCTGCTGTCAGATTTGTCTCCCCCGGAAGGTATTCCGCCTTGAGGGAGATGTTGCGGGGTAAGCAGAAGTTGAAAATCTCCTTCGTTATTTCGGATAACAGTCGGGACCGAGCTCCGCCCAGGCGGTTGATGTATCGAACCGCGGAGACGTTGTCCATCCGGAGGAGGATGCAACAGTTCGATCTGTCCTTTGCTAAGCTGCGAATCGCGAATGAACCTGCTAGGAGTTCTAGGCAGTTTATGTGTAGGTCGATTTCCTGAGAAGTCCAGGCGCCTCCTGTCGACTTGCCTTCGCCCGTCGCGCCCCAGCCCCAAAGGCTGGCGTCCGATTCCAGAACTATGTCGGGCGAACTCCCGAAGATGGCTCGGCCGTTCCATGCCTCCATGCTGTCTAGCCACCATCTGAATTCCTCCTTTACCTCCTCCGTAATCGGGATAGCTTGGTCGTAAGACGGGTTCCGGTGCAGGAAGGAGGTCTTCAGGCGTTGCATCGCTCTGTAGTGTAGGGGTCCCAGGAATATGGCCTGGATGGACGCGGATAGTAGTCCCACAATCCGGGCCAGATTGCGGAGCGGAATGGATTGGCAGCGAATGACTCTGCGTAATTCTTTTTTGATGGCCGCGATCTTTGTCGTCGGCAGGCGTAACGTGCTGGACTTGGAGTCTATTTCGAAGCCCAAAAACTGCACCGTCTGAGCTGGAGACATTTCTGACTTCAGGAAATTGACCACGAAGCCCAGTGATGTCAGGAAGTCCACGGTAAATTGTGTGTGTTGAGTCAGTCTGGACTTGTCTGAGCAGAACAGAAGCAGGTCGTCCAGGTAAATAATGCAACGAATCCCTCGTGCTCGAAGATGTGCGACTACAGGCTTCATTAATTTGGTGAAGCACCACGGGGCTGAACTGAGACCAAAGGGAAGGCACGTGAATTGCCAAGGCCGGTCTTGCCACTGAAATCTGAGGAATCGGCGGTAGTCGATGTGGACGGGTACCGAGAGGTACGCGTCCTTGAGGTCCAGTCTCGTGAACCAGTCCCCGTCTTGGAGGAGGTCCCTCCATCTTGAAGTGCCTGTATACGACGAATGCGTTGAGGCCTTTCAGGTTTATGACCGGACGGAATTCCCCGGTCTTCTTCTTTACCAGAAAGATGTTGCTGAAAAATCCCCCCTGATCGTGAGCGGGTTCGATCGCCCCCTTCGATTGGAGTTCCTCCAACTCGATTTGTATGAGTCGATGGTCTTCCGTGGAACATGTCCAGGGGTAAGGAGGTACCGTTTGATTCGGGTGGCCCACGAAGTCTATGACGTAGCCCTGTACGGTCTGCCGGATCCATGCGTCCGTCGAAATGGTTGTCCAATTCTGAAAATAGAGAGCAATACGACCTGCCGTTTGTGAAGTAAGGGGTACGTGAGTCACATATCGGCTTACCTGTGGGGGTGAAGCGTGCTCTGCCACGGCCCCTTGATCCACGACCTCGGTCGGCTCCCCTGGTGTAGGAGAAAGGCTGTCTGTAGCCAACTTCCGGGTAGAATGGTTGAGGTCTTTGTGAGCGGGGGCCTGAAGGCCAAAAGCGGCTGGCTGCACGGCCCCTGTAACGGCCAGCCCGCCCAAAAACACCCCGGTTGGGGTTGTTCCTGAAGACCCGTTTCATTGAGGTCTGAGCCTTGTTAAGCGATGTGAACACATTTACGTGTCTGTTCAGGTCCTTCAAGAAGGCGTCCCCGAACAGCTTGCCCTGTGCCAGTGGTCCTAATTCTCTGGTGCCCAAGTCCACCAGCTTTCCGTCTAAGCGGAGTAATGCTGCTTTCCTCCTCTCAGAGGAGAGGGCCACGTTGGCGTTGCCAATAAAACAAAAACAGCGTTGCGCCCATTCTCTTACATCATGAGCCCATTCACGTACCATGTTGGTATCAAACTGGTCGGCTCGTGTGAGGGCGTCATCCGCCAAGTACATGATACGGGAGAGGGGTCCGACTGAATCCAGCAACTTGTCTTGAACGCCATGGAATCCCTTCTCCACCCCTTTCCGGGGGTCGCGACCCCCCCGAGACATAAAGGTGGTCATGACCTGGTCGAATTCCGGCGTCTGAGCCACCTGATCTGGCAACGAAGGGCGAGGGCATTCAGAACGTAAGCGGTTGCGTACCGTCTTATCCATTGGTTTGCGCAGCCACTTGTGCATGAACTTCGCAAGGTGTTCAGGGGGTGTCCAGTCCCCTGAACGCGGGTGTCGGATGTTCCGTGGGTCGAATAGGCGTTGACCCGATGGGTCCAGGATGGCTTCTCCCTCGTCCTGTGCGTGCGCCGGGTCGTCCGGCAGTTGAATGTCGTCCAGGAAGGTTCCCTGCAGGAACCCTGGGCGTGCCTCATCTTCCGAGTCCCAGGCATTCTCCTCTGGGGAATCGGAATCCACAGCCTGCCATGAGTCTAAAATCGCCATGGGGGGAGAGTGTCTCCCTTCCTCGTCCGAGGAGTAATGGCGTCTTGGGGAAAGGGCAGCAGGAGCTGGCTTACGTCGTTTGACAGGGGTCTTGCCTTTGTCGGGGTTGACGTTCCCCTTTTCGCCCTTCCAGTGGCGTTTAGAAGGCCGGGTATCGGCTTGAGTGTGTGATTCCGACGCCTCGGAATCGTAGTCCTGGTGTTGGACTTTAGAGGGAATTTTTTGTTGTTCGGCAGAGGCCGACAGAACCCTGGAGAGTGCCTTCTCCATCGAGGCAGCGATAGTTTCACTGATCATATTTTGAAAATCTGTAGTATTTTGTGTATCCATGGTTGTAATATTGACCACAAAGAATTATACTAGGCACAGGGCGCAGGTTGGGCTAGGGGTCAGTCTGTATAATAATGGTACCAGCAGTACCAGTTTAACCCCAGCAGGGTGCATGATAAATGCGTGCAGTGGCGCCAGCAGCACCAAGCTACCCCAGCAGGGTATAAGACAGAGTAAATAGTATGCACGTGGTACCAGCAGTACCTGTACCCCAGCAGGGTATAATTGGGTTTTTGTAGTCACTGGGCGGCACCCAGGTATATGGAGGATGTATGTATCACACCTCAAAGCAGCACAATATATGTATGTATACAGGGGTTTCACCCCAAGTGCACAGGGATATGAGCCCTATAGTGCTTGCCCACAGACTAAGGTACACTGACCTGATGACCCCTGCCTTGGGCACAATGAAGTGCCTGGGAAGTAGAGAGGGCGACCTGGAGTGAGTAGCCGATGGGCGCCGTCTGACCGGAGCTCAGGGAGCGTCTAAAATGGCGGCCGTGGATCTCGCGAGATGCGAGATCCAAGATGGCCGCCGCTGGCGCCGGGCGGGAAAAAAGCCTGTGCGCGCCGGTAGTGCTGAGAGCGGTCGGGAGACCGCGAGGCAGGGATAGAGGAGGGGGTGAGCGTTACCCCAGGAGTGGGAAGTGTGAGCGAACCGCCGGGGGGGCGGGTAGCTCGGGAGGGGAAGCCACAGGGCTGGGAGGGGAACAATGAAGCCCCAAAGATAAGGGCAGAAGTGAACCCAGGGTCCCTGAGGCAGCAAGAAAACCTCAGGAACCTAGAAAAACAAGTACAATCCCCCAAACATACAGCAAATGAATAAGTAAGTAAAATAAAGTAAAATAAATCAAGTTAAATAACAACATAAACAGTAATGGAAGGGAAGAGCTGAAACTCTGACCTGTCTGCTGATGGAGCAGTAAAGAAAGAGGGGGAGGAGCCTCATCACTGTGAATACTATACAGTATATTGCATTTTGATTGGTTATCGTTTTCACTTTTCTTTACTGCTATGTGGAGTTAGTAAAGAGAGTTATATGCAAAATAGGAAGCCTCCTGTCATGTGGTAAAATTGTGATATGCACAAGTGTTATTGTACAAATTTTGTATTTGTTTAGTCAGTGTACTTTTGTGAATAAGCACTTCTTTTTTACAATAATTTTATTGTTACAAAGGTTAATTAGAATACACTTTTTAGCACAAATTCTTAAAGGCAAATGACCTCTATGTTTTGGTTAAGTTATAATGGTTTGTTTTGCTTTTAGCTATTACACTTTTAAGGTGCTGCTTATTGTAACATTTTCTATTCTTTTATTGTATAATTTTTTTTTAACACCATATACACTTGCTTGATTTGACTTTGCTCAATTGTTGCTCAGACCCCTGCCACCAATTATTGCGCTTTTGAAAAGGAAGTCTGTAAGGTGAGGAAGCAACTGGGAATACCCAGGAGTTGGGGGCGCTACCTTCTTGACTACTCGATGAACCCCTTGAAACAAGACCAGGAGCAATCACATGGAACTCTGTGCTGGATCGAAGGATGGCAGCAACCCAGTGGAACTTTAAAGTAGCTTGAGCTGGGTACCACCAATCCAGATGCTTTTTGGACAGTGGGTAACTAAAGAGTTGAGCAACCAAGGGATGGTTTGTGGGGATACTCTGTTGGGAAATGGAGTCTTGGTGCTCAGATTTCCTGGCACCCTGTCTGGAGTGGACCTAGCAAAGGGGGAGGACATCAGAAACTGTGTTCTGGTCAGCATTTATCTGTTCAGAAAACCTGGGTCTAAGGAGGGTATTGTATTGTGTTACATTGTATTGTATGGATCACTCCCTTACAGGGGCAGTCCACATCTATTCAGTATAAATACCTTTATATAACTGTTCCATCTCTGTCCTGCATGCCTCATCTCACACTCATACTCTCTGGAGCTCTGCATTTTCCCTCACCATTGCATTGTTTGTTTTCTGTACAGTAAGGGGTTGCGGGTATCCTTTACATTCAGTGTTTGCAGCCTATTGCTTTACTTATATAAGTTTATTCCCTAGTGATTATCTCATCTTTTGTGTTTGTTGTATCTCCTCTAAACCTGCCTATCAAACCCCTTTGTATTGTCACGCAGTAGTGGCAGTGAACACTATGAAGTTATTTTTAAGCACTACTTGAAAGTAATTTAGATACTTTGATATGTATTATTATCATTGTTATTTGTAAAATGCCAACATAGTCCAATGGGTAGACTCAACAAACAAGTAAATGGTGACAAATTTAGGTAAGCATGAACAAAAAGTGATGCAGGGCCTGCTTAGACATAACAAATTTAGATTAAGATAAAAAAATAAAACTATAATTTTCCTTTATAGAGGGCAGTAGTGCCTTAAACCAAGTTTGATTTACTAATAAAGGAGCACCTGTTAAACGTGCCAATGTTTTTTGTTTTTTATGTAAAGTATGTACAGAACGTTCTGAGCTTTGATGCATTCCAAAAAGCCCTAGGCTGATTATCATTCTGAGGCCAGTCTGCATTCTTCACTTAAAGGACCACTATAGGCACCCAGACCACTTCATCTCAATGAAGTAGTCTGGGTGCCAGGTCCATCTAGTGTTAACCCTGCAGTTGTAAACATAGCAGTTTCAGAGAAATTGCTATGCTTACACTAGGGTTAACCCAGCCTCTAGTGGTTGTGAAAATCACAGTGAGAAGACTCTGGACGTCCATAGGAAAGCATTGAAAAATGCTTTCCTATGGACTGTCTGAATGCACGCGCTGATGTCGGGAGGAGGAGGAGAGTTCCCCAGTGCTGAGGGAGCCCAGCGCTGGAGAAAGGTAAGTTTTTAACCCCTTCAGCCCCTTTGAGGCCAGCGGGAGTTGGACCCTGTGGCGCTAGGCAGCTACCTAAAGTCAACTCTTTAAAACGCTTGCAGACTCCTGACGTTTACCTAAAAATCTCTGCTCCATAAAAATTCAAACAATCCATGCAACACCATCAATAAAGTGAAGAAGATTTATTTTACCAAAAGTGGACCTGGACAGTTCCGACACAATGCCTTTGTCATGCCTTTCTAATGATTACCTTGGCCTCGAACTAAAATGTTGGATAAGCTTTATTGATTTGATTTAATATTTTTGGATGAACTTTTTATTGATTTATCTACTAAAATGCCCATATATTTTAATAGTGACTAGTCTAGATAAATAATTTCCATTAATTTTAGAGATCAAGATGGTGTTGGGGAGGTGGTGGTGTAACCTTTTTTTTTTTTTCCAGGTTTTTACTTAAAATTGGGGGGGAAGGTACCTAAAACGAATCTGTAACTGGGGCACTATAGCATAGGAATACACTTTTGCATGCATTCTTAACGCAATAGTGTTCCTTAAAATGAACTTTTAAACAGCAACATCTTTAATGTGATTTAAATGGCTATTCTAACCATAATGACCTCAGTGATTTGAAGTGGTCATGGTGGTAGGAGTCTGGATGTGCAGTGCTAATGCTTAAATTGCTGCACATTCAGAGATATTTGTCCTTGTGTGCCTGGTGCTAGTTACACCCCTGGCACACATGTCTGGATGTCTAATGTCAATTATATGAATATTCTATGAATTTTGTCAGTGTGCAAAGCCTGCTAGGGGAAGATTGCTTTCACCTCCCTTCCACTGTGTAGTCCCGCCACCCTCCATTACTTGTATTTAGTTTTTTTTAATTAGAATTACCTCCCTCCCAAGATCCATCCTTTCCCGTTCTCTAGGAGAAGCCTGTGATTGTACCTCACAACGCCCCCTGCTGACATCACATAGAGGGAAGAGATCAGCGCTGGGAGCTTCATCTGGTGCTAAATTACAAGTAAATTCTAACTTTATATTTTTAAATTAAAGGGATGCAGGAACTAATAGCAATACCCAATAGGAGTCAAGGAGTATTGTTCTTCAAGGAGAGTGGCAGAAGGAAGAAAGACGGGACTATTAGGAATTAGAGAAGATACAAAAATTACCCTAAGTGTAAAATAAAATGCTTACAATATGTTTCTGTCACCTTCCCAGGGTGGTTATGAAAAAAGAAATGGGCAAAGAAGCGTGTGCTTCATATTGGCCCCAATCCACAGGGTCCTGCATTTTATTTTCAGATAGAATCACCTTAAAGAGCGAACTTATGATTTTCACTGGTAAAATATGTACGACTTTAGTTATGAAAGGAGTATATTTTTCTAAAATTTACATTTTTAAAATCAGTTTCTTTGTCAGTTTAATATACGTTTGTTCTTTAAAATATATTTGACCAGGTTCAAAATTCAGCTGCATATTCTATTATGTTGTCTAAACTAAAAACTGTGCTTTTTGCCTGCAATAATCAGTGAAGATCATTCCACAGGGAATGCTTTGCAGACATGAATGTGGGGGGATTCTAGATAGTAAGACCGCAAATAACCTGGTAAATAAACTATTTCCTAGTATAAATCTTTATGGTGTTGATGCGGTGTGTGTGCAAAAAGCTACGTTAGCAAAATCATATAATAAGTGTGATAGTAATAAAAAGGTTCGTGTGATGTTACCATGAACAATTCCAAAATTGGCAGCACATTATATGTATGCTGGTGAGAAAAAATGGAGACACAATGGCGGATGCAAAATGTAAGAGAAAGCAGGGGTGAAAGAATAAAAGTTATAAAAGATTAGACGTATAAAAAGAGAATTGCAATAGACAGGCTCCATTAATGAATTTGAAGATCTACCTTACTCTGTTACTTTCTTCTAAAGTGTGTATAAAACATTTTTTAGCAGGTTTGATATAATGTTATTTACTGTTTGGAATGATTAAACTAGAGTCACTTTTGATTTTAAACAGTACTTGTGAAACAATTTTATACTTTTTGCAATATGCCTGCTCTTGAATATTGTTTGGCAGATTTTATTCAAAATTATCACATATTTTAATGCAATTTTTTTCTTGCCCATCTGTCACTGAATGAGTTAAATGCAATTAATTAGGTCTTTCAGATAGACATGGTATAATTAATCTTTAAAGGGGGAGGTTTGGTCACTATGTAATAGTGGTGAATTCATGATGACATGCTTCCTTGGGAACAAAAGACTCATTGCAAGCAGTATGCTATCCTTTTCTCTTATGAAGACAGCACCACCATATGTATTTTACCAATGTACACAAAGCATCGCCATTTATTAATTTAAAACAATGTTTAAATAAATGTACAATGTTGCTTGCTTTAGGGTTATGTTTGTCCCCATGAGAGATTTGCCCTCTTTGCTGGCACTCAGATGGCAATGCATTTTGTACAATGTCCCTTGCATGTTGTAGTCACTAATATAAAGATTTTGATTGGTTTATTTTGCTCGGTGAAAAGACATATGGAAGACAGTGCTACAGCCGGTCTTCCTGGTGTAAAAGAGCTTAAGTAGAAGTACTAAAAAATATACTCTAACATGCCATTTGGTATGACACTACATACCATATTAAAATAAAAGATAAAATAACTATATTTTGCATAATTAATTTGAACACATTCTACAAAGCACAATAAATTATATTTTTTTCTAATGCAGCAAAATAAAAAAATGTTTTCTCTATCAGGCCTACTCTGCATTGCAAAATCCCAATGCATTTTTTATCACCTTCCTAAGTTTGGTATAATTTTAGAGAACAAAATCTTCAAGCCTTCACTTATTAAAGCACCAAGATGTGTTGTAGCGTAATATAGTTGTTAAAACAACAAAAAAATAAGAACTAAAATAGTATTTAATTATTTTTATTTTATTTTGACGTCCTCCTTTTCACTTACTCTATAAATAAACAAAGCATTGGCTACGACATAAAAAAGTTATATAAAAACAATGTAAAACTTTTAGGTGAAGAACTTGAAAAAAAGTTTACACATTAACAGTGACATGAAATCTGAATTAACAAAATTGAGGCAAAAATAACTGATTTTGTAACCTGGATTAAGACAAAATTTAGCAATTCAGATTTCAATTCACTGCACATTGGAATATAGTGTTTTTTCCTAATAAATCAATCTCCAAACTGCAGTGAATTATAATACAAATGGAAAAAGGTAGCATGTGACATAGATGATCTGATGACATTTTCCAAACCACTATTGTTGCTTAGATTTTACAATTTGAATTTCAGTTTGCTACAATTCATTTTTCCAAATCTAAACAGTGTTATTTATTATTCTTATCATTATTGGCATGTATATAGCGCCCAAAAATTCCATAGCACTTTTAAATGTTATAAGAAGGGGAGATGTAACAAAAAAATGAGACAATTACAAAAACTTACAGGAACAATAGGTTGAAGAGGATCCAGCTCAAACGAGTTTACAGTCTAGAGGTTATTATTGCTATTTATATAGCGCCAACTTATTCCGCAGCGCTTTACAATATTATAAAAAGGGAAGATTTAACAATAAATTAGACAATTGCAAAATGTCACAGGAACAATAGGTTGATGAGGACCCTGCTCAAATGAGCTTACAGTCTACAGGGTTTTCCCTAAACACAGAATTGTAACAAATTAATACAAATGACAAAACTGAAACTAAATATGATTTTGGGGGGAAAAAAATCTCCAACTAAGCTATAGTCTGTTACTTTAGCCTTATTTTTTCCATTTGCTTTAGCTAGTTCAAATGCAATGTTTAGTGAAAATCGCTGAAAGAGCTCACAACTGCTTCTAAACCCCCTCCCAGCAATTTTTTTTTTTTACTTTAAAATAATCTGGGTCATCAGACTTGAAAAAACTGCTTCTTTTACTCTGATACTCCCATTCCTTCCACATGTCAATCTCTTACTATATATTGTGCCCCATTCTAATGTGTGCTGTAGCTTGTAATTTGCTCCCTTTCAATGTTTTGAAATTCCCTGCATTCTAAAACCCAGTGAGAAGCAGAAAGAGAGACCGGCGAAGCTTCCCCTCTGTAACATTTCTCCTCTCCTTGCAGTCTGCAACCACTCCCCCCTCTGTTGTTTCAGCAGAAAGGGAGGGGTTGGAGGACAGAGAACAAGCAGGGGAACTGAAGCTTCTTCCAAATCACATGTCCCCAGCAGTAGCTGATTGCTGGCTGATTGTTGCTTGAGGAGGACGGGGGAGATTTGTTCTCTTGCAGAAACACCAGGGCACTGTATGCTAATAACTAACCTACTCTGTATTCAAGTTTCCACTCATTTAGAACACCCCCTCTGCCTCCCAATCCAAAGATTCCAAAGGAAAAGATTCCATTCCATGTTTTCCATGTGATCTGGAGTAATCAGAAAGAAGTGGATAATGGTTGCTAGAGTCTCTCTCAATCCATGCTGGGCCACATAGATTCAGCCAGACGTGTATGTACCTATATCCGGGTTAGAGAGGAAAAGACACTGAAGCTGAGCAAAGTTTCATTTTAAACCTTATCAACAGCAATAAAGCAAGCAAACTTCAGCATGCCGTCACACAACAGGAACATATACACACCACGACAATCACTGGAGCTTTTTGTGTGTTTTTATTGATTTTTTTTTCTTTCAACATTCACCTGGAGTGAACAAGGGGTTGAATTTACTTGTTTTGCTGAAAGTCTCATTGTTGCTTGCTTGTCTAAATTTTGTTTTCTTCCCTTGGAATTTGCTTCTTATCTTGTGCTGTGATTTTTCTTCAAGGAAAAAGGTTATTAAATATTTTTTTTTGAGAATTCTGTTTGTTTTTTTTCTGTGTTGCCACTGGGATTGACTGAGATGTTGCAATGATCATGGCCGCGCAAGTGGTTTCAGCTGCAGCTCCTACCACCAAGGCTAACAATAAAGGAAAAAACCAAGGTCTCCCTGGACTCAATCAGGACGTAAACCCTGGAGGTACTGCAGCAGGTTCTGGATCTATCCCTGGATTAGGAGATGGGGTTCCTAACAACAGCATGAACAACAATAGTGTGGATCATCTCCACCACCACAATCTTCTGCACCACCATCTTCACCACCACCATCACCACCATGAAGTGAGCATGGTCAATGCAACCTCATTATCATCATCATCATCTTCTTCTTCTACAACTACTAATACCAACAATAATAATAGCAGCAGCAGTTCTTCCGACCCAGGGCCGAAGGAAGGGAGGAACTCTGCAGTGTCCCCACATTATCAGGCTATGGAGCTGGGGGGTGGTGGTGGGATCCCTAACCACAAGCTTAAGGGTGGTGGGGACTATCATGCACCCATTGCTCAACCACTTCATCACCATGCCCTCCACCACCCCCAGCAGCACCCACCCCACCATGCACCCCAGCATCTGCAACAGCACCCTCCCCACCACCCCAGCCATCCACCCCAGCAACTCCATCAGCTGCAGCCTCAGCAGCAACTAACGGGGGCAGCACAGCAGCCAGCCCCGAATAGAAACAGCCCTGGAGGAGGCAGCAGCAGCGAGGCGTCAGACATGGAGAATCACCAGCAGCAGCAACAACATGGAGGGCTAGGGGAAGAGAGCTGTAATAATAATAATAAGGCTGGTGCAGCAGGGAAGGACGTGGCTTTGGGCAATCAGTGCGACCCCCAGCCTAGGAGGGCTGGCAAGGCTGGGGACGAGGACGATGTGCAGGGCAAGATGATGGCTGGGGAGCCCATGGGTGGCCGATATGAGCATGCAATGCATGGAGCCGGGCAGCAGCACTCTGGGAATAACAGCAGCAGCAATAACAATAATATTGGAGGCAACGGGGGAACATCATCTTCATCGTCCTCCTCTTCCTCGGTGTCTGACTTTAATAGTTATTATGGCAGTGCAGCACCAGGCAGAGCAGGGCCTTGCTTTGATCAACATGGCAGACAACAAAGCCCTGGAATGGGGATGATGCACTCCGGTTCTGCGGCCCCTAGCAGCATGGACCCCATGCAGAACTCACATGATGGCTATGGAGGGGGCCAGTATGACCACTACCAGGGCTACAGCAGGGCCGCAGCTGCGGCAGGAGGGCCGGGGGGCTATGGCAGCCAGTCCTCTGGATATGGGGTACTGAGCTCACCCAGGCAGAGCAGCACGAGTGCCCCAAGCAGCAGCAACATGATGATGGGGGCAGCAGGGTCCGGCAGCCATGGAAAACCGCCCAGTACTTCCAATACAGGGGGCTTCCAGCGGTACCAGGGACAGAACCAGCACCCATCAGGGGCAACTCCTACCCTCAACCAGCTGCTGACCTCCCCCAGCCCAATGATGAGGAGCTATGGAGGGAGCTACCCCGATTACAGCCCCACTGCACCCCAGCAGCAGTCAGCAAGCACCCAGGGCAACCATCAGCCAGGAGGCATGGGTATGGGCAAAGAGATGGGCGCTCAGTATGGAGCTGCCACCACAGGCTGGGGAACACAACAAAGGACTCACCCAGCTATGAGCCCTGGGAGCACTGGACAGAGCATCAGTAGATCCCAGGTAAACACAGCTCACTCATTCTATCTTTAATAGCAGATGTCTGGGTGTTCTTCAGTCAGAATCTTGCTTATATGTGTGTGTGTTGTGTGCTTAACATAAGTCTTTAGTTTTGTTGCTGCCTGTCCCGTCTACTTTTCATTTCCTTATAAAGGATTGCAGCCATTTGAGAGCATGACTGGGGGAGGTTTTGCAGTCGTGTCGTTCTAAGCTCAGATTTTTAGGATACATATAAGTAGATATACATTTAAGAAAAGACACAGTTGTCTGATTTTGGTATACGTTTTATTTTGTTTTATTTATTTATTTTTTTTGGGGGTTGGAGGTATTGTGGGTTTAAGAAAAGGAAACTGTCCAGTCCTTTTTATTACCAGATACAATCTTACCCCCGGTTAGTTATCCATTATTGAGAAAATAAATACATGACCAATTGAAACCATCTGAAAATAGGCTAAACATGTTAAATCTTTGGTCATATTTGCTTTTACGTGCTATGTTCATCTCCTATTTATTTTTTTCCTTTTATACTACAATAAAACATATATAACGTAATAATTATATTATGTATCTTTCACTGATATAAAAACGGCTTCAAACCTTGCAATGAAGTAATCATTTTGTCAGCATGGGTATCCAACTATGGTGGAAATTTCCATTTGCTGTAGTCTGCACCCAGGAAAAAAAATGGAGGCACTCCTTCCATCCCCCCCGCCCCCCTTTTTTATACTTGACAAATAGAGTATATTTCCAGAAATCGTGTTGTGTTTTCTATCAGAGTGAGGTAAAAAAAAATTGCTTTTTTTATCATATACTTTCGTAGACTTATTTTTGTGTGGCGTATTAATGTTTTAATGGCTTTTGATTTGGTTTGATGGCTTTGGAGATTTTTTTTTTTTTTTCTGTTGGGAAGTAAACTGCTCAGGATCAATAACATACTTCTCGCTAGCAACTTGAGTCTAAAGAGTGACTTGATCTCCAATGCAAGGTTTGGAATTTGAATTGTGGAGGTAAACTGGCTGTAATAGTCTCCAGACAGCTGCCTCAGAGTTGACATCTAATCTGCCATCTGATTGGCTCCCCTCTCACCATTGGGCATTTAGCACTGCTGATGTAAATAGAATTGCAGAGCAGTAACAGTCACAAAAATTCTTTGTAACAAACACTAATATCTGAGACATCCACTTAAACAAACGTCTGCTTAGAACGTTGCCGTTGTTCCTTTATTCCTAAAATAAATCAGTTTATCATTGATATACCGTAATCAGAAAACCATAATAGATTTCTTGCATCTACATACAATAGTACCCATGGGAGACTGGATAACCCGTTCATGAGCAAGATGCAAATGTGTTCGTTTCGACTGAACATCTTTAAAATTTTTGATTCTTGTGTCCTGCTCACTATTTATTGCTTGTTTATTAAGCTGCCATGTTTTTGCAAGATAGGGTGGGGTTTTGTTTCTAGAAATAGGCCTGTACATATTTTTATGATGTTTAATTGCAATGGAATTGTTTTATTTTCTAATTCTCTATATAGGCCTAAAATCGGGCTGTTCAGTGTAGCAACTCTTTTCCTATACTCAGACAAAATATACCAGATGGGTAGAATATGATATCTATACATTTTATATAATGTACAATATAGAAATTTTAGTAAAAGCCGCTAATTGTTTTCTTGCTTAAAATAGTTTAGCAATTTTAACATAGTATTTTTATTCAGTAAATACATTCTATTCACTTTGACCTGATTTATTTATCTCCCCCCCACCCCTTCACATACATACACTTTGGTTAGAAAAAGAAAATTATTAGTATTTAAGGATTGTTCTTTTCACTCTGTGTATATTCTTTACAATATTAATACAGTGCAAAAATCCCGAATGTACTAAAAATCCAAATGCTTTTTGCTTTATTTATTCATAATGTAGAACAGAAACAAAGCCTATCTTTTAATCTATAAATTCATTGCATAATATAAATAGAATTGAAGGTACAAACAATTGTCATCAAATAGTCTCTCTCTCACCCCCCCCCTCCCCCTCCCCTAACATTGGAGTGCATTTATGTACAGGGGAGGGGTTAAAGTAATTATTTTACTTTTCCCATGGTATCAGCTGTACTTAACATTGTATATTTTAAGAATACATTTCTCCTCCTTGGTCTTTAAAATGTTTTCTATTAGTAATGAATGGTGCATCTCTTGTCTTTCTAAAGCCATTTTTGTTCTGTATATAATTAACCTTTTCATTCCCAAATGATACCGACAATTGGAATGTTGTGTGAAATCTTACAAACCTGGCAATGTCGTTATGAGCTATGCATTATCTTTTTATGTTGTGTATATACTCAATTCCTCACATCATTCTTTTAGACAGAAGTACCGTAGTTTAATTTTGGCTATTAACAAGCCATCAAATGGAAAATGTGTAGAGAATTTGGCTTCCTTGTCAGCTCAGTATATAGGTTGCGGGTAACTTAAATAATTCGTCTTGTTTTTTTTTGTTTTTGTTTTTTTTTTTCTCTCTTACAGGCATAAAAACATTGGTGTTGCTTGGACTTGTATATGTTTTACGCAACTTAACCAAAAGGAAATAAGCTCTTTTTTTTTTTTTCCCCCTAATTTTAATACCTAAATTACTTACTGGAAAGCAAGATGGCTGGTGCTGTTTACATATCCAAAATAATTTTTTTTAAACATATTTTAAGGTTGTTGTTGTTTGGGTGACAACCCAATAGATTTTAAAGAAGGAGTCAGAGTTGATTTGTATGGTATAATTGTTGAACCAAAAGAAATGACTCTGATATTTGGGCCTACATAGTAATCCATAAATGGTGGTGCAGGAAAACTAAATCTGGATAAAATAACAGAACTAGATAGCATTACCAATCCTTGCAGTTCTGAGTTTATTTATACTTGGACTATTTAAGCCTAAAATTTACACGGCTGTTTGTATCTTTCAACAGCTCATTGTTTAGTAAATGGCCCTCATTGTAAGCCAAACAAAGTTCGTATTGTATACCAGTAACAACTATTATTTTTATATTGATATTAAAAGCTAGAAAATTGTACAAACCTCTTGTGTGTGTGTGTGTGTATTATCCTAAAATAGAAATATATAGAACTTTTTTTTTATGACTGGTTGTTGGTACATATTGTTGTAGACATGCTAATAGAACAAGCTCTGTATGTTATGTAATCCAGGCTTGTGTGTTTTGAAATCTATTCTCCCCAAAAGAATTGGTCATATATGCAATAGCCAGGTTAAGATTGTGAATAGCAGTCTTTCAATTATACCAGTGGAGAAAACTGTGACAGCATATCTAGTGAAAATACATTGACAATTACAGAATCAAAAAACCACCAATATATTAAATCGTAGTCAAACAGATACAGGTTGGATGAAGGGCAGATTGGCTTGGAAGTTATATAGTCACAATTTAGTGTACTGGGTTTATGTATGTGTGTGTGTGTGTGTGTGTGTATATAATATAGGATTAGTCTAGTAGACAAAATACCAGAGTATTGCAGTATGCAATGATAACTTTTTTTTTTTTTTATTGGACTAACATAATATTTCAAAGACATGCTTTGGAGAGTCCCCGTCCCCCCCCTCTCTTCTTCAGGTCTGAAGTAATACAGATTTCAGACACATCTTCTGCTATTTATGACACCCCACTCACCCCCTCCCTTTCTCTAACATCAGTTGTTTTAAGTGTTAAACTCTATCAGATTGATCAGTAATGCTTCAGACCTGAAGAAGAGAGGAAAACTCTTAAAAGCTTGTCTTTGAAATATTGTTAGTTCAATAAAAAAGGTATATTTGCATACTGCAATACTCTGGTATTTTGGCAATATATATGTATGTTTCTCCCCAGTGTTCTTTCTTGGTGCTAAGACTGGTTAAACTTGCCTTGGCATTGTGTGTTGCTTATTCTATTGTTGGATATATTTGAATGCTTGGCACTGTCACATGTGCCCTTTGTATTTTAAGTATTTGTATATGTCTTAGTTCCTGCTTTTGACTTTTTTTTATTTATTTATTTATTTTTTGTTCCTCTCCTTCCTTGTCAGTCTATTGATCAAAAGCTGTTGTAATGAAAATGCTAGCATCTCTCTCTTGCATTTATAGTTTTTCTATTGATTTCTGTATCTGTTGTATTACATATATTTTAGCTCCTGGCCTATGTATATGCTTACCGCTGACAGATTTTTTTTTTTTTTTTTTTTTAGCTAATTTGCTTATTCTTTGCCTCTGCCTGTGTGCGTGTATTTTCAATGACTGCCTGAGTGTATACTGCTTTCCGCCAGTGTGTGTCTCTCTTCTTTTCTGAGTTTCTCCTGATATTTTCTTTTTTGCACCTCAGTTTATCTTGATTGTTTCTGTTCCTTCTGTACTTCATATTCTTTAGTGTGTTACTTTCACTGCATGTTTGTATGTTTAGTTTACATGTCCATATATTCATCTAGTTGATTTCCTTTGATATATCTTGCTCTACATGCCTTTTTGTGTAAATTCTAATTTTATTTGTTACGGCAAATGCAAAGCAATTTGTATTTAACTTGGTAGGCTACCCTTTCTTTAGATATTGCAGTGCAAATGTCTGCAATATATAATTAGAAAAGGTGTTGGCCTAATTCACTGTAAGCTATTTAGTGTATGGACTTTTGTGATGTTGCCATTGGTGTTTCATTTGTATGCTATATATTTCATTTATGAAGATGTCAAGGTTGTTGCCTACCAGCTGCTGGTTTTCATATTTCTGACTACGGTAATTGGCAATTTTCAGATTTATGGTTGTTTGTGTATATATATGACTCCCTTTTAAAGCAAACATGTTTATTTCCAACCTCTTTGTGTTTTATTACACGTGCTGTAGTATGTAATAAATTCTATCTTGATATGAGAGGTTATGAACTTGTTATCCATTGCTAATTTTCACAATTTAATACAAATGAACGGTGCCAACAAACCAATGTTTTACTTAAACATAAAACTTAGTACCTACACTACAGAATATTCGAGAACTATGTCACTGCCTGTTTTGGGTTCTCACAAAAATGGTTTAATGTGTTTGATTAAAATAAATTTAGGGATAACTTTGTTACAGGCAAGTCTTTTATTGCTCTTGAAGTTAAGCCTTGATGGTAGATAATATACTTTGTGCAAAGCTAAAAATACGTTGTTCAGCCAAATCAATTTGTCCAGAAAAAATTAAACACGTTCATGTGGCGTTTCGGACAAATTGCAACCATGCGATTTGTTTCAGGAAAAATTATCCGCAAATAGGCCTATCCGTATACTGCAAAATATATACATAATAGGTGCATCCCCGGCCTTAATAGCCGTCCATAACAGTGCCAGCAGGGGGAGTGCCTCGAATGACAGGTAGTCCCCCTGCTGCCTGAAATAAAGTTCAAACAGTATAAAATAATCTATACTTGGGTCATATATACTCTAAGTGTATTTTAATATTTATATATATATATATATATATAATTAGTGGGGTAATAGCTGCTTGATCCAAGGAGACATCTGACTGTTATTTTGGGGTCAACAAGGAATTTTTTCCTAGTTTGTTGCAAAATTAGAAGCGCTTCAGACTGGGTTTTTTGCCTTCTTTTGGATCAACAGCAAAAACATATGTGAGGAAGGCTGAACTTGATGGACACAAGTCTCTTTTAAGCTATGTAACTATAATAAAAAAATATATGTGTAATTTCATTCTAACTGTATTTTGATACATATATGTATCTCAAAATACACTTAGAAATTATATATATATATATATATATATATATATATATATATATATATATATATATATATATATATATATATATATATATATATATATATATATATAAAAAATTGAATTTATATATTTATGTAATATTTTTACGTAATTTTATTAATTACAATTTGCGGGACCTGTCTGATAACCCAGGCAAAAAGTCCAGAGAATTTAATTTGCTAGCACTATATTTAACCCTGTAACTTTCCAAGACACCATAAAACCTGTACAAAGGGGGTACTGTTTTACACGTGAGACATAGATGAATATAAATATTTGTATTTTATTGTAGTAAAAGCTAACAGTATTATGACATTCACAGTTAAAATGTCATGCAGAACTAAAAAATTTAATTTCTTAAAGGATCACTGTAGCGTCAGGAACACAAACATGTATTCCTGACCCTATAGTGTTAAAACCACTATCTAGCCCCCCTGGGCCCCTCATGCCTCCATAAATATAGCAAATTCTTACTGTATTCAAGCCAGAAGCTGTAGCTCTGCATGCTGTTTGCCTCAAAAAAACCAAGCAGTCTGCTGACCTCATGAGAAGTGGTAGCCTGATCCAATCACAATGCTTCCCCACAGGATTGACTGAGACTGACAGAGAGGCAGAACAGGGGCAGAGCCAGCATGATTCAAAAACAGCCTTGGCCAATCAGCATCTCCTCATAGAGATCAATTGAATCAATGAATCTCTACGAGGAAAGTTCAGTGTCTGCATGCAGAGGCAGGAGATACTGAATGTTTGGATGCAATTTAGGCAGCCATGACCCAGGAAGGATCTCTAACAGCCATCTGAGGAGTGGCCAGTGAAGTTATCACAAGGTTGTAATGTAAACATTGCATTTTCTCTGAAAAGATAGTGTTTACAGCAAAAGGCCTGAAGGTAATGATTCTACACACCAGAACAAATTCAATAAGCTGTAGTTGTTCTGGTGACTATAGTGTCCCTTTAATTTCTCACTTTTATTTTAAATGTTATTCTTATTAAATTATACTTCATAGCTAAAAATGTGATGTTAAATGAAAACCCTATTTCTCCTGAATAAAATTTATATATAATAAGTGTGGGTGCACTTAATATGAAGGAGGTGAATTACGGTTGAACAGACATATAGTCAAATTCCAGATTTTGTTTACGTTTTTATTACGGTTTATTCACATAAGGAGGCAGAGGAGACCATGGAAGTAAACGTTTTAGCGATCTTTAAACAAGCAACATTGAGATCTGTAGGTGTGTTTGTGTGTATATAAAATATTATATTTTTATTCGTTCTAATTTGACATAAAATTCTTGGTTTAGTAAATACATTCTTTGGGCACAAATCCAAATAATTCATGCTAATTTAATCAACTGCATAGCACAGATTAAAGCGGCTCATCAAATGATTCAGGTCAAATTATTTGACCATTAAAGCAAAATAAGCCACATATGAGAAACCTTTATTATTTATTTTAATCTGGTTATCTTATTGGTTTTTACGTCCACTTAGAAATAGCAGTTATTATTTTTAACAAAACCTAGTGGTAGGTTGTTGCTCAGACAGTATTTGAATAATTTCTACTAATAAAATATATCAATTAATATGAAATCTTAATAGTAGTTGCAGTGATTGTATAAAATGTGATGTCTATTTTATCCCGAATTTATTTTCTTAAGTGTTTTAAAGTGATTGTCTTAATACCAAATAATTTATTACCCAAATCAGACCTATATAGGTTTTATATAAAATATAATATGTAGTTAACTTTCCTATCCTAATCATATAGACAGAACTGCACTATAGTAATATCTTTAATACAGTGCTGAAATAAGATATGCATAAATATTTTCTTGATGCTGTAGGAAAAGACTGAACTGAGTTTAATCATCCATGGGTTTATGTATTTGTTTTTTACTGGAGCAGTTCCATTCTTAACCTCTTACACTGAAGTGCTGTGACCTTCACATATGCAGATTAGCCATGTGTCTGTCTGAATGGAAAGTAGCTGGCTCAGGAAGAGAAGCTTTTTTATTCCACTGCAGAATCTGACAGCCATTCATCCCTGACCTGGGCAGAGGTAATAAAAGGAAATTGGATTCAAATGGAATGCATGCAGATAATACTGAAGAAAGCAAGCTACAATAGGAGCAGCTCCCCATCTGGTTACAAACAAAATAGAGTGAGATCTGATATTAACCTCTTAAGAACAGAGACCACTTTCGAAGTTATGAACCTAAATAAAACCTAGAATAATTCAAATTAAATAGTAATGAAGTGTAAAAATGTAATAATTTTTTTTTTCCTAGTACAGTGTTGCACTTTTCCCCTCCCCTCTTTCTGTGAATATCATAATACCGATTTAGGTTTTAGTGCAACAAAACACATTTATATGCTGTGATGTCCCATGTGTACAACAATACCCCCATGTACAGGTTGGATGTTTTTGAGAAATTACAGGGCAAATGATGGGACCTGTCAATTTCTGTCTTTATATATGGAAATCTGGCAAATAGCTTTTCTGGGTGTATACCTCATTTGAGACAGTATGGCAGTTTAGGAAAGAAATTTTTCACCATTATGGGATAACCAAGGTTTTCTAAATTGAGAATTCTGAGTGAGTGTGTTGTAGCCATTATGTCACAAGTGATGGTCACATTTAGTGATTGTATTTTTATCTATGCCTTTCTGCACAAATTGATTTCATTTTCGCAGGAAAGTTCATAATCCCAATATTCAATAATCCCAAAGTTAATAAAGTTCAGCATTTAAAACCGATTATTTTATCCCATTGATCTGAAAGATCCTAAATTCTTCACAGTATCCAGTTGAGTTAATAAAGCTATATAATGATTAAAGTTCTTTTGTCGTTTATCTTGGCTTTTTTAGCATTGAATTTACAGCTCCCTTCAAAGTTCTCCACATTTCCCAGTTTAGTGAATAAATCCTGTCATCCTTGTTAAGGAACTGAATATGTATTGCCAGGAAAGAGGTGGGATACATTTGAAAGTTATGGAAATGTATTTTTTTTCTTTATCTTGCATAGAATACAAAGAAAATGCTGTGCAATTTTTTTTTTTTTTTGTGTGTGTGTATGTGTGAATACATGCATACAAACAGTTGTAATCAGAATTATTTACAGGCTTGCAGCTGTTTGCAATGAACAAATCAAACAAAATGAAATGGTCAACACAACAAATGCTTCAAATGGTTTCCACAAATTCAACTGCAAATGCAATTTATAATAACTTCTCTAGTTTAAAAATTGATATAACCCCCCTGAAGAGAATCCCTCACAACCGCACAAATATGCAAAACAGGTGTTGTCTCAAGCACAGTTGAACAGGAACACTTGAAATACCTGAACTGGCTAGGGGTTTGTTGAGTGTCACGTTTGAAAGGATGTTAAAAAAATAAATAAATAAATAAAAATGGCAAAAGAATGGTCCACAAAGTTAAGGGAAGAGGTAATCTGCTTCACAAACAAGAACAGAATACAAAAAAATTGCGTAAACACTGAATGATCCTAGAGTTATCGCTGGAAGCATAGCTCGCAAGTTCAAAGTTGAAGGAAGACTGGTTACACTACCTCGATGGAGCAGAAGAAGGAAGCTATCCATTTCTGCAACCAGATTTCTGAGAAGGCAAGTTGTGAAAAAACCCTTGAGTGACTACAAAAGACCTGCTGAAAGACTTCAGGCACTGAAGTATCAGTGAGCACAGTAAGGCACATACTAAATGCAGAAGGTTTACATGCCAGAACTCCAGATGTACACCACTACTGACTCAAGAGCAGAAGAACAATCAACTCCAATATGCTCAAATTCCTATAAATAAGCCACAGAAATGTGGAATTCTGTTTTGTGGAGCAATGAAAAAAAAATGGAACTTTTTGGCCAAACTGATCAGCGGTATACCTGGAAGAAGGAAAAATGAAAAGAACACTGCCTACAGATAAGCATGGTGGTGGTTTGGTGACGCTCTGGGACTGCTTTGCATCCTTTGGCACTGGAAACCTGCAGTGTGTGTGTGTGTGTGTGTGTGTGTGTGTGTGTGTGTGGAAGGCATGATCTATTCATTGAAGTATCAGGAAATCCTAGGAGAAAACACCATGCTGGGTGTCATTGGTCCTTTTAACAAGACTGATTCCAAGTATACGTAAATTCCACCAAGGCTTGGTTGCAGAAGTAGTCCTGGAAAATTCTACAGTGGCCATCACAGTCACCTGACTGTAAACCCAGAGAAAATAGCTGGTTAGATTTGAAGAAGGCGGTTGTATGATGAAAACCGGAGAATATTCCTGAACTGGAGGCCTCAGTAACGCTGAAAAAAAGCTTGTGTTTGGCTATACATCTCATTTGCACCATGAAAGGGTTGCATCATTTTGAGATTGGAAAAGTCGTAAGTTGCATTTTCAGTTGAATTTGGGGAAACCAACTTGATTCATTTGTTGTGTTGAGTTATTTCAATAGCTTTTGTTTGATTTGTTCATTACATAGCTGAAAGTCTGGTGGTTTTATTTATTTTGTGTGTGTGTGTGTGTGTGTGTGTGTGTGTGTATATAAACAAATTTTACTTTTGAATCAATAAAAATTTTCTATTGTTGTGGCACTCCGTTCAAAAATGATGACAGCTGACTGTCTCTCAAGAATCAATCAGGCAATTCATTTTCTAAAATGAAATGCTGATTATTCAATGTTTCACCTGAGAGGACCAGTGATTGGAATCAAATTAGTATATTGTTTCAGGTGGGATCGTATTAATAACTTGACATAAATATGGAGATTTATCCTTTTTTTTTTTTTTTTTTTTTTTAAACCCCCACGTCAGTTGTACGGCAAGCCACTAACTTGAGTGCTTAAATTACTGATTTTCAACACTGTAAAAAAGATGTACAACAAATACTCAATTTAAAAAAAAAAAAAATATATATATATATATAAATTTTTGTTTAAATATTGATTCAAAACTGTTAATGAAGATCACACCTAGGATTGTATAGACTTACATTCATAATACTGCTAAGACATATATCTATATCTCAAACAATTATCTATGACCCTTTCATTGTTTACTCAATGGCTCAAGCCATCCAAATGAAGGGACTCTTTCCATTTTACCCTTCCATCGCATGATAACTTCCCATTCCCTTTTCTTTTCCCCCTCCTATCCTAATTTAGTCATGTTTTGCATATTGAGCTATCTTACCTATTTCATCTTGGAATCCGGTTTACAATGTTTTGAAATAATAAGCAGTGAATAGTCTGTTTTGGATTTTTTTATTTAAATTTTGCACATTTTTTTTTTTCTTCAGTTGTTATTGTAATAGTTTGAAGATTTCTTTGTAAAACAGATTTAGATCACATAATCAACAGAACATTTATTGATATAATGCCAACATATTCCACAGCACTTTACAATTATAGCATGGGGATATTTGATGGGTAGTTATACATACAATTAATAGAAACAAGAGTTTACACTCTATGAGTATATACTTTTGTGATCTAAAAGTATTACATATTCTTGTTCATAAAAAATAATGGAAGCTGAGGGTCATCTTATTATTATGCAGCATGATTACTGTGTGGTGTGTGTCTGTGTTTTTTTGTGGGGCAGGGGGATATATGAATCTGTGGAAGCACGTAGAAGTGTAGACTGTCTCACGGAAAGCTAGCTGAGACCCCATGTTAAGCAGATGAATAGTTGATCAAGTTGGAGAATAATCCATTATTTTTGAGAGAATATAATAGCTAAAAACTACTCCTTCATGTTGTTGTTCTAGTCATACCATTAGGGGAATTTATTCACCCAGAATATTTTTTGGTTTTAGTATACAAGGTACTAACAAAAAATGTAAACCACAATTATGAAAGGAAACACAAGCTATTTTCATTGCTTTAAAGGTATTTTGAACATATTTCCCCACTGGGGGGGGATTTCTTTTCTTGTATTTTTTTTCTTCTATCTTCTTCCAAGGTTGTGAGGTGCATATGTCCGCTATGGATAAGTAGCCGGATAGCAAAATAGGTGAAGGCAAGGGAACTCTTCAGAACCAGGAATATTAGTTTCACTGCCAGATGCAGAGAGGTTTCCTTTTGCTGCCCATGTAGGTCACTTGTCTCCCTGCATCCTTCTTAAAACTGCAACAATTTGGAAAAAAAAATTGCTGCCATATAAGCTCACATTCTCACTCATGTGTCCTGTTGAGAGAGGCATCATTTATTGTCTTATAATGAGTGAAAGTGTGCTAGTTCTGAACATACTGTATCACAAACATCAGGGTGTTATAAAAATGTATTATGGAACACTATGAAGAGTCACTTTAAAAAGAGAACCGTCACTTCACATAAATGAATAAAAACATAAAAAAAAGTTAACCTTTTTGTCATGTGGTGCTCCATTTTCTCTGAAATTTATAGTCCAGATTTAGCCAATAACATCAGTCTACTTCAGTCCCAGCATGGCTAGGACACACTTTGCAAATGGAGAGGTGAAATGGAATTTGTTTTTTAAATTTTCTCTATGCTGACAGGCATGTGCAAAGGACAGGGTTTAGAGCAGTGGTTCCCAAACCAGTCCTCAATGCACCCCTACCAGTTCAGGGTTTAGGGATTACCTAGTTGTGTCTAGGGCTTTTTTTCTTTCTAAATACCCAGATTCCCTAAATCCTGGACTGGTAGAGATGCCTTGGGGACTGCTTTAGAGCAATGATTGGCAGGGAGCTGTGATGTTGGCACCCTTGATAAAAAGATGTGGATTTCATTTAATTTTTTCACACCTCACAAGTGTATATTGATGAAATATATAGAGGCTAAGTAAAGAGAATATTAAAAATTCTCGTTAATGTTAGTTCATCTTTTTTTTTTTTTTAAATTCTTTATTTTTCTCAAATCACAGAAATTATCAACATGGGTTCATACAGCTTATGTTGTTTGAGCATTTCTTGAACATCATATTAGAGAGTAGGGTATATATCAAAAGAGAAATAGGAGTTGCGTAGCGTAGCTTGTGAGTGTGATCGTGAATTGAGGGGTTTTTGTTTTTGTGGTGTATGTCTGCCTAAGCGTCGTGTGAGTGGTGTAGCCACATAACTGCTCGTCATAAGTGCGGTGCTGGTGGTAGGTATGTCCGTGACTAGTGTGGATGCCCCTCCCTCAGGAAAAGTTAGTGGAACCTGTGCGCCATGTAAAGGTAGGGAAGGGGTGGGGAAGAGAGGTTTTCTGAAGTGTTGCCATTAAGCGCCTGGATGGTTTTTATGTGTAATCTATGCCATGTGTATACAGGTGAAGAGGGTGATACTGCTGAGTATGTCTTATTCTGAGCGGCAGTAATATTAATCGACTCTGTATCCCCGCTAGCTGAAAGCATGTACCATAGATAGAAGTATGGCAAAAGTGAAACAATAAAAGCATATCAATAATAATAATAAATAAAAGAAATAAAAATAAAATTGTAATTATAAAACAGTCGAGAAAATGTAAATCCGACTCAAGGTCGTGGGGTCACCAGGATTGGTAGGGTTAAATAACTGGGACAGTTCCTGGCTGTGTAGAGGGTCTTGGGTGAGGGCTCAGCAGCCACTGAAATCCGCCACAGTCAGGTCACGGGTCCGGTGGGCTTGGGTCCTGCCGCCCGGGGTATGAACTCCCTGATCGCAGCCAAGTCCACTTGTGACAGGTTTCTGCCTTCAGGGGTGGCATGAAGGGGGAGTCCCAGCGATCGCAAGTGGTTCTCCAACTCCTGATATGTTTCTGCGCGGAGAGTCGTGTCTTGGGCTGTTATTAGGACCGTGCGGGAGGGGCCCCATCGATATGGCACCTCGTTAGTGCGTAGCTGCTGGAGTAGTGGTCGTAAGGATTGGCGCTACAGGAGTGTGTTCTTAGCTAGATCCGGGAAAATGAGCGGTGAGGCGCCCTCAAAGGTAATGGGCGTCTTTCCCCTCACCGCGGCTTGCAAGAGGGCCTTGTCCTGTAGGGTGCTGAAGCGGAGGATGAGGTCTGGTGAAGTGGAGGATGGTGCGCTGGTTGGTTTCGGGAGACGGAACATACCGTCTAGCCTCATGTTCTTGGCTTGTTTCGGAGAGAGGTGGGCCGCGAAGAACCGCCTGATAAAGTGAGGTAAGTCCGACAGTCCCACATTTTCCGGCACTCCCCTGAGTTTTAAGTTGTACCTCCGCCTCTGATCCTCCATGGTGTCAAGTCTGCGTTCCATCTTTAGCCGATGTTGATCCAGAGTAGCTAGACCCTTCTCCACCACATTAAGCCGGTTATCATGCACGCTCTGGGTAGTTTCGAGTTGGGCCAGTTTGGTAGTCGTATGTTCGACTGCCTTTTTGAGGGGGGCTAGGTCACCCGCCAAGTTCGCGCGGAGTTCCGCCAACATTGCCTTAAGTTGCGCTGCGGTGACCGGGTCCCGGCCTGAGGCGGCCTCCAGTGGGACGTGGCCCTGCTTCGTAGCCAGAGTGGATTTCTCCATCGGGGCAATAGCCATGTCCTCTGAGGAATAGGAGGAGCAGTCGTCCGCCAGCGCCATTTTGTCCCATGCGGCCCTCTGTGAGCTCCGGAATAGGTCCCCGATATCACGGCCCGGTGGGCTCTTGTCTGGCTTTGATTTTTTGTTTTTACGGCCCATTCTTGTTCCTGCACTCAGGGAGCTGCTTTCTGCGAGGTTAGCAGGTCTCTTTTTTTCTGCAATTTCAGCCGTTTTTGGGTAGTTGTAAGCGGAGCATAGAGAGCTTGCTGCCATCCAGGTTCGCTGCTAAGCTCCGCCCCCCAATGTTAGTTCATCTTTAACCCCATCCTGACCTTAGACGTATCTGGTATGTCCGACAAAAAACGCTCCTTAAGGACCGCAGACGTACCTGATACGTCCGCGTTCGCTTTCAGCCGCTCTTAACGGTATACCTCCCTCACTGCCGGGCCACCGATCACTTCCGGGTTGCTTTACGTGGCGCCCGGCAGTGAAGCAGAGCATTGGAAGCCATCAGGCAGGCTTCTGATGCTCTGCATGTGCTGAGTGGCTCGAGGGGTCGAGGCACTCAATAAATTAAATTTAAAAAAAATTAAGAAAATTTAAGAAACTAACCCCTTCCCTCCCTCTCCCTCCATATGTACTTACCTAATTGCCGTTGTTTCCCTGCCGGTGATCGGTCTTCTTTTTCACTGGGGGATTGTGTGACAGCCCAGACAGTCCCCAAAACATACTCGTTTTCCTTGCACTATAGTGCCCTGAGGGTGCCCCCACCCTCAGGGTCCCCTTCCCGCCCGGCTCTGGAAAGGGAAAAAGGGGTTAAACTTACCTTTTTTCCTGCGCTGGGCGGAGAGCTCTCCTCCTCCGATCCTCCTCTTCTCCTCCCCGTCGGCTGAATGCGCACGCACGGCAAGAGCTGCGCGCGCATTCAGCCGGTCACATAGGAAAGCATTCATAATGCTTTCCTATGGACGCTTGCGTGCTCTCACTGTGAAAATCACAGTGAGAAGCACGCAAGCGCCTCTAGCGGCTGTCAATGAGACAGCCACTAGAGGGAATGGGGGAAGGCTTAACCCATTGATAAACATAGCAGTTAATCTGAAACTGCTATGTTTATGAAAAAATGGGTTAACCCTAGCTGGACCTGGCACCCAGACCACTTCATTAAGCTGAAGTGGTCTGGGTGCCTAGAGTGGTCCTTTAATATATATTTTATATCAAAATACTTAGAATGAAATTATATATATATATATATATATAATATGTGTGTGTGTGTATATATATATATATATATATATATATATATATATATATATATATATATATATATATATATGTATATAAAAATAATACAAAATATACATAATTACATACATTTCATAAATATACACATAGACTTCAAATATATAAATATGTATATATATATTTAAATTCTCTGTGCATATTTATGTAATATTTTTATATTTTATTGATTGCAATTTGGGGGACCTGCCTGACAACCCAGGCAGAAAGTCCAGAGAAATATATCTATATTTAACCCTGTAACTTTCCAAGACACTCTAAAATCTGTACATGGGGGGTACTGTTTTACTCAGTAGACTTCGCAAATATTAGTGTTTCAAAATCGTAAAACATATCATAGCAATGATATTGTCAGTAAAAATGAGGTTTTTTGCATTCTTCACACACAAGCTGCACTTTCACTGATATCATTGTTGTAATACGTTTTACGTAACCAATGTGGCGAATTTCAATGTGGAAAAAACTGAAACACTGACTCTGTAACTTTTGAAAAAACCATAAAACCTGTACATGAGGGGTACGGTTATACTCAGGTAGCTTCGCTGAACACAAATATTAGTCACAACAATATCATCAGTCTAAGTGCCGTTTGTGTGTGAAAAATGCAAAAAATGGCCCTTTCACAGATGATATCTTTGTTGTTATATGTTTTTACTGTTTTGAAACACTAATATTTGTGTTCAGCGAAGTCTCTCGAGTATAACAGTACCCCCCATCTACAGGTTTTATAGTGTTTTTGAAAGTTAGAGGGTCAAATATAAGGCCGTTTATTCACATTGAAATTTGCCAGATTGGTTATGTTGCCTTTGAGAGCGTATGGTAGCCTAGGAATGAAAATTATGATGCCATGATGGCATACCATTTGCAGAATAAGACAACCCAAGGTATTGCAAATGGGGTATGTTCAGTCTTTTTTAGTAGCCCCTTAGTCACAAACACTGGCCAAAGTTCGCGTTCATAATTGTTTTTTGCATTTTTAACACACAAACAAATATAAATGTTAACTTTGGCCAGTGTTTGTGACTAAGTGGCTACTAAAAAAGACTGACCATACCCCATTTGCAATACCTTGGGTTGTCTTCTTTTGCAAATGGTATGCCATCATGGGGGTAATTTTCATTCCTGGGCTACCATACGCTCTCTTTGTGATTAAGTGGCTAATGAAAAAGACTAGACATACCCCATATTGAATACCCTGGATTGTCTACTTTTTAAAAAGTATATGGTTTGATGGGGGTAAATTACATTGGCCGGCTTCAAAAATGTCCCAAATAGGACATTGGTGCATGATGACCAGCTGTGAAAATTCCAAGTTGGAAAACTGGAATACGCACCCTCCAAATAAGGTATTTTAGCCCCCAGAGAACCTGACACACCTATACATGGGTGGTATCCCTGTACTCAGGAGATGTTGCTGAACACATATTGGGATGTTCTTTTGCAGTAACCCTTAAAGTTCTCCGTACATGTATTCTTAAATTGCTATGTGTCAAAAAAATCTCCAATTTTTTTTTGGCATAGATTGGTGGTAAAATGGTTGCATGAAAAGAGTCAAAATACCCCAAGTTTAATACCTTAGTTTGTCTTCTTTAAAAAAAAAAAAATGTGTGTGTGTATGTGTGTGTGTGTATATATGTATGTATGTGTGTGTATGTATGTGTGTGTGTGTGTATATATATATATATATATATATATATATATATATATATATACACACACACACACACACACACACACACACACACACACACACACACACACACACACACATGTGAAGTGTTATTCAGGGATTCCTGACCGATATCCGTGTTACAATGTAACTTTTGTTAATTTTGGGGAAAAAAATGGTTTGGTAATAGCAAAGTGCTACTTGTACTTATTGCCCTAAAATAAGGGACAACATTTAGAAACTATTTAACACAGGTGTTTTTTGGTGGATGTAGATGCGTAACAGATTTTGGGGGTCAAATGTGTTTTTTTTTTTTTTTTTTTATATATAATTTTGTTTATAGTAAATTATGATATGAAAATAATGGTATCTTTTGAAAGACCATTTAATGGCGAGAAAAACAGTATATAATATGTGTGGATACAGTAAATGATTAAGCGGAAAATTACAGCTAAACACAAACACCGCAGAAATGTAAAAACAGCCCCTGTCCCAAATTGTAAGAAAATTGAAAAGCGGTCTGGTCACTAAGGGGTTAAAGATCTCCCACACACACATACTGTCAATAGTTTGCATGTTTGGCAGATGAATTAAGTGTTGGCTGTAAATGTGCAATACTTTTTATTTTGGTTTAAAAAACAACAAAAAAAAAACCCCACCTATTTTGAAGAGCTTGACAAGGCCAAAGGATTAAGGAACAATACCTATTTAAGTGTGATTGCTGTTTTTCTAAAATTCAGAAAGTATTTCATTAGATATCTGTAGCGTTAAGATATTTAGATTAACATTTAGTAGATGTTACAAGGAAAATGAGAAACAAAAATAGAATAGAAAGGCACACATGTAATGGAATGAGATTCTAGAAAGAAAAAACAATAATAAAATACAGTATTAGAAATTAGCAATAAATTAAAATAAAAAAAGGTAAATGCACATTACCAACACATTATAAATATATGCGGAATAGGGGGACTTTTTCTAAGTTATAACAAAATTGTTAAAATGTCATAATTAAGGGTGAGAGCTGCCATGATTTCAGAACTGTTGACTGTAATGACGTATGAGATACTCGCTCTGTTACTGGCATTTCTTGGGGAGCAGCAGCTGTTATTCAGAGGCCTGACTGCAAGGTTTCACAACTTGGGCTTTTGTTATCAGTTGAAAACAGGTTTGTTCAATACAAAGGCAGACGTTTTGGCGTGCGTTCAGACACACACAAAAGGCTTGTTGTACCTGCTAGCCTGTGGGACTCTGCACAAGAATACCTGTTACAGCTCTTAAAGTATGCCTTGCACTGTTCATGCACAAACACAAAGACTGTTGAGCTTTTTGCTTTAGGGTAACTCTCCTGCTTACCTCTGTACTTGCAATAATGGCAAAGAAGCGGGGAGTTACTTGAAATTTGGGAGAAAATAACATTTCAGATGTCAGTTTAGCAGACAGGAAAAATATAAATATACTTTCAAAAGAAGATATACTTTATGAGGTCTGTGCCAAAAATGGCTCTATTATGAACTAAAAACTTCTATGGCACCTACATTCTAAAACATTCAAGATGTTCAACATTTATTGTGCCATTGTAAACGTATACCATATTCTATTCCATCTGTGTTAACTTGATAAGGCACTAGAACTTATTTAGTCTGTGCGATGCCTATATTTTTCATGGCACCATGTTATTCCTGTTGATTCACAAGACTACAAAATGTTTGTCTATAAAAAATTCAGAGCACCTGCCATTATCTGTTTCCTTCCACTTATCTTCTAGCATGTATCCTGAAATTGCACAAGATGCCTTTTGGTAACAGACCGCATGATGGCTGATAGGTGTGGGTAATGAATGGCAAGGTAGACTTAATATTGAACTCTTAATACTACAGGTTTCATTGTTATCAGTCATACGCAAGACAAGTGCCATTTAGTACAGCAATCTGGCTGGACAGAATTTACAATTTATACTTTGTAAATGTTCATTGTGCATTAGTATGCAGCAGAGATAAGCATGGTCCCATGGTGCTGTGAAGTACCCTGGTCTACAGGAAACTATTTCTGAATGGTTTGACTTAAAGGACCACTCTAGGCACCAAGACCACTTCAGCTTAATGAAGTGGTCTGGGTGCCAGGTACCTCTAGGATTAACCCTTTTTTTTTTTTCTTTTTTTTTTTATAAACATAGCAGTTTCAGAGAAACTGCTATGTTTATACTGAGGGTTAATCCAGCCTTCAGAGCCTCTAGTGGCTGTCTCATTGACAGCCGCTAGAGGCGCTTGCGTGCTTCTCACTGTGAAAATCACAGTGAGAAGACGCCAGCGTCCATAGGAAAGCATTTTAAATGCTTTCTTATGCGACCGGCTGAATGCGCGCGCGGCTCCTGCCGCGCATGCGCATTCAGCCGATGACGTCGCGAGCAAGGACGAGAGGAGGAGTACAGCTCCCCGCCCGGCGCTGGAGAAAGGTAAGTGTTTAACCCCTTCCTCTCCCCAGAGCCCGGCGGGAGGGGGACCCTAAAGGTGGGGGCACCCTCAGGGCACTATAGTGCCAGGAAAACGAGTGTTTTCCTGGCACTATAGTGGTCCTTTAAAACTGGCATGGTCCCAAAAAAAGCTAGGCAACATAACCACTGTTGTGAGTTCTAGTGGTGATGGTGTTTAGAGTGTCACTTGAAATGTCAAGGCTTTGGACACTGCTATTGGTTGTTGGTCTGGAAACTATCTGCAAGAGGATGCACACCTTTGCTTTACACCACAACCATACAAGGCATGGAATAAGACTGTCGTCCTGACATGAGTCGAGTTTCAGATTGTTATATGGTAAGTGATCTTTTTGAACGCCCAGAGATATCATTTGAGAAAATTAGAAGACCCCAAAAGCCATCCAGGGATCAATCTTCTCAACATCATGGACCACCGTCTCGTGGCTTATTACTGTTATACTCTAGTCTAGACTAACTAGAAAGACCATTACAATTTCGACTAGTTCTCTCTGCATACACATCTATTACAGCGACTTCACACACTCAATGTAGATTTATCTTTTAAATATTCTTGGAAACCGGTTAAGCTTCGATACATCATCATTGGACGTTTGTGGTTCATGCCCCTGGTTGCCTTGTGTCAGGAGGGCAAAGCAGGTTATGCCATGAAAATATGGTTTAAAGCAAATTTGTAATAAATATGTAACGTGCAAACATTTACATAGTCCTATATCTTTTAATTTTATATTGTTCTATTTTACAAATGACATTCTTTTCCTGGAAGTTATTGAAGAGACACTCTTGGGCACTTTAATACTCCAAAACCCTAGAGGCTTATGGTTCTACATTTACTTGTTAACAGTTTTAGTTGTTTCACTGTAGTTACCTGCACAGTTATTTTTTTTATTATTATTTATATAACGCCAGCAAATTCCGTAGCACTGGACAATGGGTGGACTAACCGACACGTAATTGTAAGCAGACACATGGACACACAGGAACAGAGGGGTTGAGGGCACTGCTCAATGAGCTTGCATGCTAGAGGGAGTGGGGTATAGTGACACAAAGGGTATAAGTAGGGGTAATGAAACAAGTTGCTAGAAAAGTAATCACTGAGAACTTACACACAAACTTCTATTGTCACAGTTTATTTTATGATGGCAACCATCATCACACTATTGCACCTGCTTACGAAAATACCTTATTTAGTATTGACTATTAAATACTTGATGTATATCCTTTTGTTGCCTCAATGACTTTAACTCTAACAAAAAAAGGTGAACATAAAGTAATCCTATTGAAATACATGATTTTCTTTTAACATTAAGTAAATGGGCGAGGAGGTGATGATTATTGTATTTGAATAATTATGTAGGTTTTTTAGTGTTTTTAATTTTAGTTAGTATTTGAGTGGAAGGCTAGAAACTGTGACCTTATCACTTTAAAGGGACACTATACTCACCAGAACAACTACAGCATATTGTAGCTGTTCTGGTGTCTTCACCAGGCCGTTGACATTTTGTTGTAAACACTATCTTTTCAAAGAAAAGGAAACTAAACAGTGATTTTTAAAGGGACACTGTAGTCACCCAGACCAATTCTGCCCATTGGAGTGGTCTGGGTGCCAACTCCCACTACTCTTAACCCTGCAAGTTTAATTATTGCAGTTTTTTATAGACAGCCACTTTAACGGATCACCTGGCACCCCGACTGGGTACCTCCGTTGAAGGATGCTCCTAGCGCTTCCTGAGCACTCCAAGCACTGCAGCAGTCACCACAACCACCGAACCGGAGAAGCATATGAATGTTGTATACAGCCGAATAGGAAAAACCATGCGAATAGGTTTACACTCCTAGCAGTCAAACTGGAACAGCATACAATAAATCCTCCCCCAATAATGAGACGACACTTCACTTTGAGGGTTAAGCAGGAACTGACTAGACTGGCACATACAGCCTCTTTTATTCCCAATCCACAAACTTAGTACTGCCCACAGGGTTTTGAAACACAGCCAATCAATCCGTACAATACACACAGACACTCCCACACAAAATACTCCACTCTGCCTGTAATATGATTACTGAACACAATGGTTAATCTAATTATCACAGACAGAGAAATACAGTATTATAAAACACAACACAGGGACCCCAAAACATGCAATAACCCCATACAAAGTATATCCTTGGAACCGGGGGATCTGGGTGAACCACATATCCAAAATTCACCCAGATCCGTTCAGTACTTTGGAAGATACAGTTTAATGCAGATTCTGCAGAACATATGCAGGCTAAATGAAAAACAATTACTGTATAATGTGTCCCCTGTTGTATAGTCCAAAACCACTGCACGATGTCTCTGTGCACCAAATACTGGTGAGATGGCACCGTGTTGAAAAGTCCAAACAGTGTCTATGAGTTAAAATGGCCGCCATCCATTGTTCTCACCATGTGCTTCATCCATTGTTCTCACCATGTGCCTCTGATACAGGAAATGGTGGCCACCCAGTAACTCCACAGTATGTCCCAGATGGTTCTTAAAGGGCCAGCAGCAGCACAACACAAATCCATTATGCCCAAATCATGTCTTTAAAGGGCAATGCATCCCAGGTGCCATAGTCACATGGCAGGAGGCTGGCAATCAGTCTTCTCCAATGCCCAGTGGCGAGGTCGGTTTCACCACAGCCACTAAAGGGCACTTCCTTGTCCATAGCACAGAAAACCTGTGCTAGAGCGTCGCTGGACGTCCTCACGCTGTGTGAGGACCTCCAGCGTCGCTCAATTCCCCATAGGAAAGCATTGAAAAGCCTTTCCATTTTCAATGCTTTTCTATGGAGAGCTCTAATGCACATGCCGTGGGGATGGGGGGTGAGAGGGGACTTGCAGTGCCAGGAAAACTGATTGTTTTTCTGGCACTGGAGTTTCCCTTTAAGGAAAACATGTTTGTGTTCCTGACTCTGTAGTGTTCCTTTTAATATTCTTTCTTTTTATTCTCTCTTTTCCCTGGATATACATAAGGCAATTTTAGTAAATTACTTTTGCCCAGATTGTTTTTCTGTATATAATTTTGAAATGATTTTTTTTTTTTTTTTCATTTTCCATGGCAAGTGTTTAACTTTTTTCATATTGTATAAAATATTTACTTAATTTTTTTTTCTCCTTATTTATTTAATACCTAATTAACTAGTAGGCATATAGGTTCCTCCTCATGAATGCAAAAAAAAACCCACCTGAAATCAAAAGGCAGGCAAAGCTTCTTGGCAGAATCACTATTTGACATCAATGCAAGTGTTGCAAGGCCCAATCAATGAGAAGCCTTTGATTAGACCGTTTAACCTCTGAGGAGGGGAAGGGAAGGGAAATTAAAAAGAAAAAAAAAAAATTAATGGAAGGATTCAGTGTAGGAGGGAGGGGAGATGCAAATTCTATTTGTTGCCAGCATGAACAGAATTGACTGAATTAATGTAAACTGTCCAAGTCACATGTGCTGGGGGTGTATCTAGCCTCTGGCATTAAAGTAAAAAAAAAAAAAAAATAAAAAAAAAATATATATATATATATATATATATATATATATCTGTGCAGAGTTCCATCTGGATTTGCTCTCCCTAGACCAGGGGTGCCCAAAATGTAGATCCCCAGATGTTTTGAAACTACAGCTTCCATGATGCTTTGTCATTCTAAAGGTATGCAAAGTATAATGGGGGTTGTAGTTCTACAACTTCTGGAGATATACGTTTTGGGTACCCCTGTCTTAGACCATTTGTCTTGTCAAAATTGCTCCATCACTGTCCGGTTGGATTTTGATTTGTAAACTGCAACTTTAAAAAAAAAAACAAAAAAAAAAAACCCTATTTGATGTATTTTTTTTAGTTAATTATTTTGTTTTGATCTCTGAATTGGTGCTTTTCCAGAAACTTTGTTCTGGACTTTTGATAACTCCTCGGGCATTATGATGCAGCTTGTTTAGATACACATTGTAACTTAGGTCTGTGAAATTTTAGAGCTATTTTGAGATCATACAACTATCTGAAATTTGCTGAAAACTGTAAAGTCTCCAAACCAACTACAAACCATAGAGCCTCAAGGTAAACTTGTTGAAGCTGACATGTCCGACACCTCATGTAGATAAGACTGTTAGTAGCCATGGGTGGCTGAGTCACTTAATTGTAATACACTTTATGCAGTCGTGTTAGCAGGGAAGATTTCCTCAGTCACTAGAAAGTGCAAACTACACAATAATTGCAACTATTGCTCCTTTAGCTTTTGGTAAACCATTTTCATGTTTTAAAATATTCAGCATATTGATTCCTTATATCTCACATTAAGGCCTTTGAAGTCTGTTCATTTTATGTGCTGTTGCTTTTTAGATGTCTCCCATTGATCTAGTGGGTGCATATTTTTTTTTTATAGAGAAATGAATATTACATTTAAACAAGACCGTAAAATGTGTGGTTTCTTGTTTGTAATTTGAAATCCATTCTTGTGATAATTTAAATGTGCACCAGAAAAATACTGTTAAAATAAATTTTACTAGAACATAATATTTAATATTGTGTTTTTTTAGTTTTGTGGTATATCATTTATTCTGCGTTTTCTTTGTTGTTTTTCCCTACTGTTTATATTTTTTAGTATCTTTCTCATAGGTGCTGTTCTAACCAGACAACACTAACTGCTTGTTCTAGCATTTTATGCAATGCAAGATATGTAATACATTCTAACCTCAATTTTGCACACATGAAAAACAATTTCACCAGCATTTTCTGCTGCTGTGGAAGCAAAGGCTTGCAGATAATTCTGATCATTTCGTCTTGTAGTATATCTACAGGAGAACAAATATTATTAGAGCTATGGTTTTAGAAAAGAGACGTTCTTTGTTTTATTTTCCTGTATGTGGCGTATTACAAATATTTGATGGAATAGTGTGTTAATTGTGTAAATGGGATTTCCCAATCAAATACTCTAGTTGCTTAGAAAATTAATATTCCTGCCCCGTTGCGCTACAAAGTTGGGGATAATGAAGGAGATCAATAATTGGATATATAGCAAAAGACTATAAGAAAGATTCACAGACACTCCACATGTGAAAGCCGCAGGCAGATTTATTGTAACAAAATGAACAGCAACGTTTCGACCTAACAGGAGGTCTTTGTCAAGCTTGCGGTTGAAACGTTGCGGTTTCGTTGTGGTTTCCTTTTGTTACAATAAATCTGCCTGCGGCTTTCACATTTTGAGTTCCTATTAATCTTTCTTATTGCCTTATCGTATTGGGATTGCTGGTCCTGTTCCAGAGCACCTGTGGCCGTTGGGAGTGAGTGCGGTTCCCGTGACCAACGTTTGCTATTTCGGAAAAGACTGTCAAACTAGGTTTGTTAATAGAAGGGATTTATCTAAAATACTTACTCCCAAAGTGTGGCCTGGATAAAATATACATAGTTTTATAGTTCTAGAGAAACTGTCACTTTTTTGACATTGACAGATCCACTAAACACCACAAAAGCGTTTAATGCAGTTTACTCGTATGCACATTCGGACATCCTTCCTTTAATGCCATGGCCAAGCACATGTGACACATATTTTGGATTGATTGATTAAATGCCAGGCTTGCCTTTACAGTCTATTTGTAAACTTAAAACAACCTCCACCCAGCTAACTTAATTTGGTGATCTGAGCAAAAATCTCAAAATGCAAGTTTTTTTTTTTTTTTTTTTAAATATATAGTTGATTATTCACTCCTCTTATTACAGACCAATGCAAGTGTAGCCCTGCTGGTGTGAGCACATGTGTGTCCTCACTTGTAAACAATCTGTGTATTATATGTTGTAATATTAAATTGTTTATAATACAGTAAAAACCACTGAACCAAATTAATTCCATAAAGCTAATCACTGTTTAGGTTGCTGCATTTGTGTCTGTCAAGACTTATCTCATCCCCACCCCCCCTTTTAATTAAAAAAACAAAACAAAACTATAGTGTTAGGAATACAAACCTGTATTCCTAACGCTATGGTATCCCAGTCCCTATTTCTTTCTTCACCTCCTCCTACCCCTGGTAAGTAAAGGGTTCAAAACTTTCTTATGAATGATAATTCTGGTTCTGAGGGAGCTGGGTTACATGATCTCCCGACCAGCTCTCTGATTTACTACGAAATTGAGTGACTGCTCATTAGCAACATTCCAAGGCAGGAGGCAGCAGCTGATGTGGCCTGACTTGTCTGAAAAGCTGGAGTCTCTCCAGAGGTAACTGACCTGACCAGCAACCTGTTCCCTTCCCTGGGCTTTCCCTTACAGGCAGAACTCCAGGACCTAGTTGCACTTCCATCCATTGCGAGTTTGGTTGTTCAGCCACTGCTATAGTGCGATAGTGCATTTTCACCTATTGATGTGTGCTGGACATTTTTCATTTGGAATTCTGCATTGATGGTTGCTGAGCCAGAGTCCATTTTTGCACCTTCAAGGAGTGAATACATATGTATGAGTGGGTGCTGGTTGCCCTTTTTAGTAAGTCCTGTTACTTATGTCCAGATTTGTAGCGAAGCTCCCTGTACCCTGGCTGGGTACCTCCGCCAATGACAATTCCTAGCTGGAACAGGGGAAAACCTCAGCGTTTCTGCCCCAGTCGCCGTGGCTCGACTGGGGTCCTCCTGGAGCCTGTCTGTCCTGCAACAGGATAGGGGACTAGCCTTATTCCCTCCCAGGGACTGGACGAGACACAATCCTAGGAGCTGTAGTCCTTACAAGGACTTTTCCCCGCTGAATCCTCCATGAGCTAGAACCGGGTGCTGAGCAGTGATTAGCCCCTTCCCCTCTCAGTAACTAGACGACACATAGTTCTGGGAGTACAACTGGTTTAATGCATCCAAACACAACCTTTTTATACACAGACTCCAGCAAGGGGTCTCCATTGTCTTCACCACAAGCCCCTCCCAGGAATCTAATTGTGTTAAAGACCGATAAGCTAATTATCTCCCAGGAACAGAGAGGCAAACATAAAATTATAAAACATACCCCAAAACATAATAAAAAACATAAAATAGCCCCACAAATAATACATTCCCAAACAGCCCTGATCAGAGCTCCCAAGTTCTCCAAATAGTGCTCAGATCCATGCATTGTAGAGGAAACGCCACAGTGTTAAAGTTCTGACCGGCTGCACACGTGGTCCAATGCCCAAAATAGTTCCAGGGCATTTGGTGCTTTTGCTGGTCAACTTTAGGGAGATAAACCTGCGGCCGCAATACGGGGTTCCTTAGTCTCAGGAACCTTCCCTCCAAAAAGCTCACTCCTGGCGGATTTCAAAGTGGTTCAAAACTGCGAGCCAAGTTGTCCGGGAACCACACGGTCACCTCAAGCCGAAAACAGTTCCATAACATTTGCGGCTAAGTCTTGCTGAGGTGACCAGGAACCCAAAAAGTCCTCATGCCGAATATAGTCCCACAGCACTCGTGGCTAAGTACTGCTGGGACTATTCGTGGGTTTGGTTCATGCGAATGGCCGCCAGAGAGCCAGCGTTTGCTTAAATTAGCATGAAGGGAAAGTGCCGAAATAAGGGGCACCCAGGGCTGGGTATGGTAACTCCCAAACGGTGTCCCAGACCTGTACAATAGTCAATAGTGGGAAGCAGGCCGGCCTCTACACTCCTCCAGGAGTCTGTGGCAAACGTACGTGGGAAGGAGCGTTTGTCACGAGGTTGAAAGAAATTGACTTTGAAAATATTGAATTATTTATTCCATATTATTCATACAGCCGAGGTCAAGGCAGATCCTGGGTGCATCGATTTGTTTATGTTTTGGGGTCAAATTGTTCCAAAACTGTTTTGATGTAAAACCGGAACAGTCTAACAAGAATTGTAGTAGTCGGATGTTGCATATTTTTCCCCTTTTTAATAGTTTTAAATTATTCATTTTCTGTAATTTAATTAGTTATCTTCTTCTTATAGACTAATCCAATGGATCCAATAGTAATGAAGAGGCCTCCGCTTTATGGGATGGGGAATAACCCTTACTCCCAGACACCTCACAGCAGTCCTTATCCTGGCCAGTCATATGGTCCTCCAGGCCCACAACGATATCCGGTTGGAATGCAGGGGCGTACTCAAGGTGCAATGCCAGGAGTGCAATATCATCAGCAACAGGTTTGTGGCTTATTTAAGTTTTATTAGCAAGTACATGTTTCTTTACAAACTGTTAAAAATAACTATTTTAGGCAAGGACTCCAGTTTGGGATTGTTATTTGTATAAGTGTTCAGAGACTGTTAACAAAAGTGGATGAAAAGAAAATATCTTTTACATCTTGTTGATAGACTGTATGACATATTTTTAAATTGCAGTTACCAGCTGTACACAGGGAAGTCTTGAATGATTTAAACAAGGAAAGATCAAAATTAAAGGGAAAAAAAAAAGTGTATGGTGTGGGGCTATTTCAACATCCTTGCCTTTTTTTTTAAATTAATTTTTGTAAAAATGTTCCCCCCTGTTTTAACAATGGTAAATGTATCTTACATTGAGCTCATAAGGGATCATATTACAGAGTAGCCAGAATTATCTTAAAATACATTGATTAATTGATAGAATTTTGCACAGTGAGATAAATTTGCACATGTGCTCATCTTGGTTTTTCCTTTTTAAATATTTAAAAATTGCTAAATCTATTTTTTCTTTTCTTCTTCTCCTGGCGGAGGTGTGATTATATTTTTACTCACACACGGAAAAACAATAGTTTGTTAAATATTTTAAGTTCTTTGGGTTTTCTGTCATTTCTGTTCTGTTTACTGTCAAATTAGTTTCACTTGTGCGTAGAAATGAAAGATAAAGGAGTTGTTTTAATTGTTGAAGAACTTATCACACTTTGAACTACCCAGGTTTTTATATCACCAGTGGTTGTTTAAATAAAAATTTTTTTTTTTTAAATATATATTTTTCATATTTAAGCTATTAAATTTCTAAATGTTCCAGGTCACCTTTTTCATAGTAAAATTTACAAACTTCACTCTGTTTTATAAAAACAAAGTCTTCTGGTTTTATCAAAATGAACCCCCTTACTAACAACATTCTGGGTTTCTACAAAATCATTTATGTGTAGGGTATTGCCCTCCATCTAGTTTAGGATTTGTGGCAATCCAGACTTTTTTTCACTTTTTTTTTTTTTTTTTTCTTCTTTTCTTAAAGTGACCAAAAGAATGACCTGAAAGAATATCCCTTGTGATGTTATTACAAGTGCTCTGCAATCAGTAGTTTAGTTGATCTCCACATGATTTTGACCTTGTGTATTTAACCAACATTGAAATTAGGGAATTTCAGGTAGACAAGACTGATATAATCTAAATTCTGGATTAGCCAACACTACCTGATGTCATCAGGGGGATTTATCAAGGCAAAAACATGTTCTATTATGGGCAATATACTTAATAAGTACCAATTACTATGGAAACCAGCAGAATGTCTTTCAACATTTAACACTTTACACCCAGAAGAGTACCTGTTTGCTTTTATCTACTTCATGTGTATTTAGTCTTAAGTGGATGCATCTTTTGTGATAAAATCATATCTTGAGCTTTGCCCATTTTTATGTTTTACCGATCTTATACATTTCAAGTGCTATTATCAAGTTTTTAGGGTGTCCAATTATATAACAATTAGAGAACGGATGGTTTTGTAGAGTTTGAGAACAAGGTATATAGGTTATTGTGTTTTAGAAGGAATTTTGCATCTGTCATATATACAGCAGACGGGAAGCAAAGTGAATTGGTCAATTGCTAACAAACTAATTTATCAGGAAAAAGTACAAATTGTGTACCAAAACTACTGTAAAATGAAAGTTTTCCACGTTTTTATTTTAAGCACACCAAGTGATAAGTGGAACAAGTGAAAAATCTATTCGCTACATCTCCTCTTAAACTGACTTTAAATGATTCATCATTACAGTCTTGATAGCCAAACATTAGAAGTAGATATCGACCGATATTGTGTTTTTTGTTTTTTTTTTGAGACGATAACGATACCGATAATCTGTGAACTTTCAGGCCGATAACTTGCCGATATTCTGTACATTTACCATTTTGAAAAAATAAGCTATTTCTAAAGGTAAATGCACAAAGTATACATGCCACATGTAGTGGGTGCAGTGTGTGTGTGTGTGTGTGTATATAATGAATGCAGGGTGTGTGTGTATATAATGAATGCAGGGTGTGTGTATATAATGAATGCAGGGTGTGTGTAGTGTGTATATAATGAATGCAGGGTGTGTGTAGTGTGTATATAATGAATGCAGGGTGTGTGTAGTGTGTGTATATAATGAATGCAGGGTGTGTGTATATAATGAATGCAGGGTGTGTGTGTGTGTATATAATGAATGCAGGGTGTGTGTGTGTGTGTGTATAATGAATGTAGGGTGTGTGTAGTGTGTGTGTGTGTGTGTGTGTGTATATAATGAATGCAGGGTGTGTGTATATAATGAAGGGTGTGTGTGTGTGTATATAATGATGCAGGGTGTGTGTGGTGTGTGTATATAATGAATGCAGGGTGTGTGTATATAATGAATGCAGGGTGTGTGTGTGTGTATATAATGAATGCAGGTGTGTGTGTGTGTATATAATGAATGCAGGGTGTGTGTGTGTGTGTGTGTGTGTGCAGGGGTGTGTGTAGTGTGTGTGTGTGTGTGTGTATAATGAATGCAGGGTGTGTATGTAGTGTGTGTGTGTGTGTGTGTATAATGAACACAGGGTGTGTGTATATAATGATGCAGGGTGTGTGTAGTGTGTGTGTATATAATGAATGCAGGGTGTGTATATAATGAATGCAGGGTGTGTGTGTGTGTATATAATGAATGCAGGTGTGTGTGTGTGTATAATGCAGGTGTGTGTAGTGTGTGTATATAATGAATGCAGGGTGTGTGTGTATATGTGCAAGTGTGTGTATATAATGAATGCAGGGTGTGTGTAGTGTGTATAATGAATGCAGGGTGTGTGTAGTGTGTGTGTGTGTGTATATAATGAATGCAGGGTGTGTGTAGTGTGTGTGTATATAATGAATGCAGGGTGTGTGTAGTGTGTGTGTGTGTATAATGAATGCAGGGTGTGTGTAGTGTGTGTGTGTGTATATAATGAATGCAGGGTGTGTGTAGTGTGTGTGTGTGTATATAATGAATGCAGGGTGTGTGTAGTGTGTGTGTGTGTGTGTGTGTGTGTATATAATGAATGCAGGGTGTGTGTAGAGTGTGTGTATATAATGAATGCAGGGTGTGTGTAGTGTGTGTGTGTATATAATGAATGCAGGGTGTGTGTTTGCGTAGTGTCTGTGTATAGTGAATGTAGTGTACGTAAAGTGAATGCAGTGTGTGTGTAGTGTGCGTAAAGTGAATGCAGGGTGTGTGTAGTGTGCGTAAAGTGAATGCAGTGTGTGTGCGTAAAGTGAATGCAGTGTGTGTGTGTATATAATGAATGCAGAGTGTGTTTGTGAAGGGATATAATTTGTGTAAAATGGGTGTGAGCGGGGGCATTTTTTATAGAAATTTTATTTTTAGAATTTGTTTTATTTTTTTTGTCCCCCCTCCCTGCTAGTTACTTAGCCAGGGAGGGGGGATATAGCATTCCCTGGTGGTCCTGTGGCATGGACTGTATACTGAGCAGGGGGGGGGGGGCGCACAGCAAGCTCTTACTTGCCTCACAGCAGCTCCCTTCAGTTTCCAGTGTAAATCTCGCGCCCTGCGTGCCGTGCGGAGCATTGCCACGGTAACCCGTGGCAACTCTCTGCGTCCGTGGGACTCGCAAGATTTACACAGGGGAGCTGAAGGGAACTGCTGGGAAGGTAACCGCTTGCTGCTGGCCATCCCAGGACCACCGGGCTTGTAATGGGCTAGGCGGTCCTGGTATGTATTATTGGCAATATCAGTATCTAGATTGGCCGATACCGATATTGCTGAAAATACCGAATATCGGCTGATATCGATAAAACCAATAATCAGTCGATCCCTAATTAGAAGATGGCTGTTTTATTTTAGAAGCATTCAGTTTAAATCTCATGTTGACATCTTGTGATATTAAAGTGTGGTTTTGATCTGATTTATAGCCTGGTGCATAGTGGAGACACAGCCTTACATTTAGATGGGTACAGGTAGATGTGATCATTTTCATTGCAGCATCACTAAATGTTAACTAGGTAAATATTGTGATTTTTTTTTTTTTCCTTAATGTGTAAATTGCTTTAGGGAACAGTGATCTGGCACCCTGATTTTTTCACAGTGTTAATATAATTGGCCAAGCAAGGTTACAGTTACGATCACTAGTACTCCAGAGTGAAGAAGTGAAATTGAAATTATGTTAGTTAATTATTGTGGTATTTTTTTTTTAAACACCTAGGCATGATTTTACCTTGGTTTTTTTCCCCCAAGGTCTTTTTTTTTTTTTTTTTTCTTCTTCCTTTTCTTTCAGTATAAATTTCCAATATAATTAAAAGTAAAATTACCCCAACTACTAGTTTTGCTCTGTTTTTGTCTGTTCACATTTTATCATTGGTTGGTTAGAGCAGTGATAATGTCATAATTGTCTTAGAACTGGGAAACCCAGGCGTGTAATTTCGTCAAACCACCTTATCCGTAAGGGTCTTTGGACAGGATACCTAACAATATATCCACCTACCTTAGATCCTCTTTGATCAGGGGGTAGACAACCTTTGCCCCTCCAGATGATGTGGACTACATCTCCCCTGATGCATTACCAGCATTATGGCTGTAAGAGCATTATGGGAGATGACATCCACAACAGATGGAGTGCAAAAGGTTGCCTACCCCGAGTATAGATTGTAAGTTTGTTTGAGAAATCCCTTCAACTATCAATTTTAATAATTATGAATATGTAGGTGCATATAAATACTACTACTACTAATAATAATGGTCAGGTATTTGTGGGTGAAATTAGTAGTGTATATAAAAGATGCCTCATAGATTATGATAGTGTATAGATCATGTCCCTGTAGTTTAACAGCTCAATTCTCTAATAGTTAAATCACTTTCTATATGCAGCCCTACCCAGCCCTCATATACACTTCCTGAAAAATAGTATTTTAAGCTTCCCTTACAGTATTTTTAATTTCATTAACAGAGCAGGAGAGAAGAACTTATAAAGTAAACACACTGTGCTCTAAGATCTGAGTGAAAATGTAAGCATTTTTTTTTTATCATTGGCTACATGAATCACAGGAGAGGTGCAGCTAGGGCTTTCTAAACAGAAATAACTGATTTTACTTCTAAATGTGCAGTGAGACTAAAACTACACCAAAACTGCTTAAAGAGACCCTAGTCACCAGAGCAACTACAGTTGCTCTGGATTCTACTGCCTGTCACTGCAGGCATTTAAGGCAGGGTTTACATTGGTCAGTCACTAGATGGCTGCTATAGGTGCTTTGTGGGTCAGTGTTGCACAGTGTGACGTTTAGAGTCTTTACGCTCTGCATTGGAGCACTGAACGTTCCCCATAGAGATGCATTTTGTATAGAGATGTTTTGCCGTGCATTAGACTCCCAATGCTTTCCTATGGAAGAGTATTTGATTAAGATCATCAAATTTAATAAAATCTGCCAGGGAGGCAGAATGGAGGTGGGGCCAGCTGTGACTGACCCGAGCGGCACTGGAATAAAGGGGAGTCCAGGGGCCAAAACTCTGTTTTCAGAGCTATAGTGGCAGGAATACATGTTTACATCATATAAGTTGGTTTGGTGCATAGAGCCCCAATGAATGTTTGTGTGCTTTTTTTTTTTTTTTATAAATACAGCTAATAAATATAGAGTCATGTTATTAACTCCCAGGGCTGAGTGATGTGCCAATAAATAAAAGTAATATCTTGCAATCTGAGTAGAAAGCTAGCAAGACAAGAGACTTCTATGCCATATAGTATACCATAGATCAGCATTTCCCAATTGGTGCTGGGTTCAGCGAGAACAAAATTGGGGTTCTGCAGCGATTTGTACGTCGGTTGGCCCAATAAATTAGGGCCACCCGATGTGCATCGCTAAACAGGGGTCCGGTCAGGCGCCGCGGCCACAACCGGACCCCTGTTGTATGGGGTGCTACGAGGAAGTGACAGCACTTCCTCCCAGACAGAGCACGCCTGATAGAACACCGGCTGGAGGGGAGAGGTAGCGGCGCACTAGGCTCAGCCAGCAGCACTATAGACCCTCCTGCATAAAAAAGGTAAGTGAACAGCAAATGTAAACATATGTATGTGTCTATGTGTGTGTGTGTACCTTTGTCAGTGTGTGTATCTGCCAATGTTTGTGTATCTGTGTGTCAGGGTGTATGTGCTAGTTTGTATTTGTTTGTGAGTGTGTGTATGTGCCAATGTGGGTATCATTGTGCCAGTGTGTATCTGTGTGTCAGATACATATACACACACACAAAGATACACATTGGCACATACAAATACAGATGCACACACACATGTGCATACAGATACACATACACACACCTTGGCACACAGTGTGTATGTATCTGTGTGTTTGTGCTGGGGTGTATGTGCCAGTGGGCATCTGTGTGTGTATATGTATCTGACACACAGATACACACACCTTGACACACAGATACACACTGTGTGTCAAGGGGTGTGTCTATGTGCCGGTGTGTATCTCTGTGTGTCAGATACATACACACACTAACACGCAGATACACACTGGCACATACACACGCAGATACATACACAAGTGTGTCGAGGTGTGTGTGTGTGTGTGTGTATGTATCTGTTTGCCTGTGTGTGTATCTGTCAGTGTGTATCTGTTTATCAAGTCTGTGTATCTATGTTTGTATGTGTTGGTTTGTCTCTGTGTCAAGGTGTGTATCTGTGTTTGTATGTGCCAGTGTGAGTATGTGTGTCTGTGTTTGTGTGTGTATATGACCACGGCCGGACTGGGGATACAAAGCAGCCCTGGAAAAATGATCTATGCCAGCCCCATAAGTCATGTAGTAAGTTATGTAATGTATGTGTGTGTGTGTATCTATATCTATATATATTTTTTTTATAATTCAAAATATTAGTCCTTTCAGGGTAATTAAATTATATAGTAAAGCATATTCACATGCAGACACAGGCAATCTCAGTGACACAAGCTCATTGATAAACACAGGCTCACAGACAATCTCATTGATATACATAAGCTCATTGACCTAAAAACACAAGCTCACTGATGCTCACTGACAGACAATCTCTATGACACACACAGACAAGCTTACTGGTACACACATACAAATTTAGTACAGACAAACTCTGATACACACACAAGCTTACTACAGACAAGCTCACTAGGAGGCACATACACACACGCACACACACACAGAAGCTCCCTCACTAGCAGATGCGCACACACACAGAAGCTCCCTCACAAGCACACACAGAAGCTCTCACTAGCAAACACACACAGAAGCTCCCTCATTAGCGCACACACACAGAAACTCCCTCACTAGCAGACGCAAACACAGACAGAAGCTGACTCCCTAGCAGACGCAAACACACACAGAAGCTCCCTCATTAGCGCACACACACACACACACACACAGAGGCTCCCTCATTAGCACACACACACACAAGCTCCCTCATTAGCGCGCACACACACACACACACAGAAAATCCCTCATTAGCGCGCGCACACACACACAGAAGCTCCCTTCACTAGCACGCACACACACACACACACACACACACACACAAACTCCCTCACTAGCAGAGAAGTTCTCTCACTGACAGATGCACACACACGCGCACACACACACAAACTCCCTCACTAGCATACACACACAGAAGCTCCCTCACTAGCATACACACACAGAAGCTCCCTCACTAGCATACACACAGAAGCTCCCTCACTAGCGCACACACACAGAAGCTCCCTCACTAGCAGACGCACATACCCACAAACTCACTTGCAGACACACAAACTCCCTCACTAGCAGATGCGCGCGCGCGCACACACACACACACAGAAGCCCCCTCATTAGCGCGCACACACACAGAAACTCACTCACTAGCAGACACAAACATACACAGAAGCTCCCTCATTAGCACACACACAGAAGCTCCCTCACTAGCACACACACAGAAGCTCACGCACACAAGCTCCCTCACTAGCAGACGCGTGCACACGCACACAAGCTCCCTCACTAGCAGACACTCGCACATGCACACAAGCTCCCTCACTAGCAGACGCGCACGCACACAAGCTCCCTCACTAGCAGACGCGCGCGCACACACAGAAGCTCCCTCCCTAGCAGACACGCGCGCACACACAGAAGCTCCCTCCCTAGCAGACGCGCGCGCACACACAGAAGCTCCCTCCCTAGCAGACGCGCGCGCACACACAGAAGCTCCCTCCCTAGCAGACGCGCGCGCACACACAGAAGCTCCCTCCCTAGCAGACGCGCGCGCACACACAGAAGCTCCCTCCCTAGCAGACGCACGCGCACACACAGAAGCTCCCTCACTAGCAGACACACACACACAGAAGCTCCCTCACTAGCACACACACACACACACACACACAAGCTCCTTCACTAGCAGACGCACATACCCACAAACTCACTTGCAGACACACAGAAGCTCCCTCCCTAGCAGACGCACGCGCACACACAGAAGCTCCCTCACTAGCCGACGCGCGCACACACAGAAGCTCCCTCACTAGCACACACACACACAAGCTCTCTCACTAGCAGACGCACATACCCACAAACTCACTTGCAGACACACAAGCTCCCTCACTAGCAGATGCGCACACACACAGAAGCCCCCTCATTAGCGCGCACACAGAAGCTCACTCACTAGCAGAAGCAAACATACACACAGAAGCTCCCTCACTAGCACGCACACAAGCTCCCTCACTAGCAGACGCGCGCACGCACACAGAAGCTCCCTCACTAGCAGACTCGCACACACAGAAGCTCCCTCACTAGCAGACGTGCGCACACACACACAAACTCCCTCACTAGCAGGCGCGCACACACACTGAAGCTCACACACAGACGCTCCCTCACTAGCAGACATGCGCACACACAGAAGCTCCCTCACTAGCAGACGCGCGCGCACACACAGAAGCTCCCTCACTAGCGCGCACACACAGAAGCTCCCTCACTAGCGCGCACACACACAGAAGCTCCCTCACTAGCGCACACACACAGAAGCTCCCTCACTAGCAGACGCACATACCCACAAACTCACTTGCAGACACACACACACACAAACTCCCTCACTAGCAGATGCGCACACACACAGAAGCTCCCTCAGTAGCACACACACACAGAAGCTCCCTCACTAGCACACACACACACACACACACACACACACACACAAGCTCCCTCACTAGCACACACACACACACACAAGCTCCCTCACTAGCACACACACACACAGAAGCTCCCTCACTAGCACACGCACACAGAAGCTCCCTCACTAGCACACGCACACAGAAGCTCCCTCACTAGCACACGCACACAGAAGCTCCCTCACTAGCACAGACGCGCGCACACACACACACAGAAGCTCCCTCACTAGCAGATGCGCGCACACACACAAGCTCGCTTACTAGCAGACACGCACACACAAGCTCGCTTACTAGCAGGCGCGCACACACACAAGCTCGCTTACTAGCAGGCGCGCACGCACACACACAAGCTCGCTTACTAGCAGGCGCGCACACACACACACGCACACACACAAGCTCGCTTACTAGCAGGCGCGCACACACACACACGCACACACACAAGCTCGCTTACTAGCAGGCACACAAACTACCTCAGTAGCAGATATGCACACACAAGCTCACTCAGTAGCAGATGCGCGCACACACACACACAAGCTCACTGACTAGCACACACAGAAAGCTTACCTGGCCCAAGTAGGTGAAGGTGTCAGTGTCTGGCCTCTTCATTCCAACGAGGTCAGCAGCTTCTGTCTGCTGTAAATTGTGCTGGGAGACTGACAGTTCTCCCTCCGGCAGCCGCACCAGCCCCCAGCTCCTCTCTTTACTGTGCCAGCCTGAGTCCGTCTCAGGGGGAAATCCTTTAAATTACATGTGCCTGATGATTAAGGCTGTCTGCCCGGCTCACCGGGAAATTTCCCGTTATCCTGTGGGCCAGTCCGGCCTATATGACTGTGTATGTGTCGGTGTGTTTCTGTTTGTTAATGTGTAAGTATGTATGTGGCAGTACATGTACGGACATCCAAGCAATCAAACACCAACACAAAACACGCTCCGCAAACACAAACATGACATAAAAAGACACCTCTGAACTATAACTCCAAAATTATATACAAACACTCAAATTACATCCAAATACAACTCTGCACACAAATGCTAACGTTCCATACAAACACATCCCTGTATTAAAAAGATAAAATTACATACAAACACGAACTATATACACAAAAACACACCTGCTCTTAAGTACTGCAATCTGTTTACTATCTGTAGAAATTGGGGGGGTGTGTGTATGTGTGTGTGTGTGTGTGTAATATATATCTATATATATAAAAATTGCCAAAAAAACAAGACATTATGCTCTGATAATCGAAAGGTTTATGCAACGGTGCAAAATTGTTGGTTTTTAAGAGAGGGGTGAGGGTGGAGGCTTTCCATGATGTTGAGACACTATGTTAAAGGGTTCGACGGGAAAAATGAATTGGGAACCCCTGCCATAGATAAGGCAGTGAAGGATTAAAACCTTCTCCTTCTCATAAAAACATTTAAAGCTAGAGACATAATTAAACTCACTATATATATATATTTTCCTTTTTGAAAAAGGTTGTTTATATAACCTGCCAAGCTAACACTAAATTACTTTTTTTTTTTTGGACATAGTCCAACATAATCTAGGTGGAAAATAACCCACTAAGTCCAAAATATCTTCTTTCCAGAATGAAGGATGTGAGCCAAAAAGATTTCTTATAGGCCACAGGCAGCTACTACTTTTGAATTAGATGCTCATATGACGTGGTAATATCTTAAGGACTAAGCAATTTGATTTTGGATTACTTTATCCTAAAACTAAGGGTTTTTAAAATTGACACATACGGAGTAACCAATCTAGGAGAAAAACTGTTGCACGCTGTTGAGCATTATGGCTCAGGGTGAGTAATAAGCGCAGTAAGATAAAGAACGTATTGAAAGTAAATGCAAAAAGATTAAAACTTTCTTAAAGAAATACATCAAGTTAGAGATCTAGCCCCTTTATATGCATTTTGGAATAATGCTTTTAAAATGCACAATAGGTTACCTCTGAATTTATTCTGCATACCTCTGAATGTACGTCCTATCCATTAGTGTTGCGTGGTACTACTTGCCACTTGGGCGTTTATGCCCTAGATGTGGGGCAGAAATCAGGCATGCACTTTATTGCCTCTTATAAAATAAAAAAAGATTTTTAACCCAAGCAGCAGAGGAGGAATAACTGTTAGGATCACTTGTTTAGTTAAAAATAGAGATGAACACTGAATGGAAGGACAGTATTGGAGGACTCCAGACACTAGAATCACTTTAATAAGATGAAGTGGTTACAGTGTCCATTTAACCCCTTAAGGACTGAGCCAAATGTACACGTTGTGAACAAAACAAAATGTAAACAAAATCTGGCATTTGCGCTACATGTCTGTCCAACCGTAATTCACCTCTTTCATAGTAAATGCACCCACCCTTATATATCATTTTATTCAGGGGAAACAGGGCTTTCATTTAATATCAAATATTTAGCTATGAAACATAATTTAATATGAAACAAATGAGAGAAAATAAGATTTTTTTAGTTCTACATGACATTTTAACTGTCAATGTCATAATACTGTTTGCTTTTACTGCAATAAAATACACATATTTGTATTCAGCAAAGTCTCACGTGTAAAACAGTACCCCCTATGTACAGGTTTTATGGCGTTTTGGGAAGTTACAGGGTCAAATATAGCACGTTACATTTGAAATTCGCCAGATAGGTTATGTTGCCTTTGAGACTGTATAGTAGCCCAGGAATGAAATTTACACCCATAATGGCATACCATTTGCAATAGTAGGCAACCCAAGGTATTGCAAATGGGGTATGTCCAGTCTTTTTTTAGTAGCCATTTGGTCACAAACACTGGCCAAAGTTAACGTTAGTATTTGTGTGTGAAAAAAGCAAAAAACTAATATTTGCCCAGTGTTTGTGACTAAGTGGCTACTAAAAAAGACTGGACATACCCAGTTTGCAATACCTTGGGTTGTCTACTATTGCAAATGGTATGCCATCATAGGGGTAATTTTCATTCTTGGGCTACCATAGGGTCTCAAAGGCAACGTAACCAATCTGGCAAATTTTAATGTGAAAAAAATGAAACACAAGCCTTATATTTGACGCTGTAACTTTTGAAAACACCATAAAACCTGTACATGAGGGTACTGTTGTACTCGGGAGACTTCGCTGAACACAAATATTTGTGTTTCAAAACAGTAAAAAGTATCGCAGCAATAATATCGTCCGTGTAAGTGCTGTTTGTGCGTGAAAAATGCAAAAAACTTCACTTTTACTGTCGATATCATCGTTGTAATACATTTTACTGTTTTGAAACACTAATATTTGTGTTCAGCGAAGTCTCCCGAGTAGAACAGTACCCCCCATGTACAGGTTTTATGATGTCTTGGAAAGTTATAGGGTTAAATATAGTGCTAGCAAATTAAATTCCCTTTACTTTCGGCATGGGTTGTCAGGCAGGTCCCGCTAATTGTAATTAAAGGACCACTATTGTGCCAGGAAAACATACTCTTTTTCCTGGCACTATAGTGCCCTGAGTGTGCCCCCACCCTCAGGGACCCCCTCCCGCCCGGCTCTGGGGAGAGGAAGGGGTTAAACACTTACCTTTCTCCAGTGCCGGGCGGGGAGCTGTACTCCTCCTCTCCTCTTTGCTCGCGACGTCATCATCTGAATGCGCATGCGCGGCAGGAGCCACGCGCGCATTCAGTCGGTCGCATAGGAAAGCATTTACAATGCTTTCCTATGGACGCTTGCGTGCTCTCGCTGTGATTTTCACAGTGAGACGCACGCAAGCGCCTCTAGCGGCTGTCAATGAGACAGCCACTAGAGGCTCTGGAGGCTGGATTAACCCTCAGTATAAACATAGCAGTTTCTCTGAAACTGCTATGTTTATAAAAAAAAAAAGGGGTTAATCCTAGAGGTAACTGGCACCCAGACCACTTCATAAAGCTGAAGTGGTCTTGGTGCCTAGAGTGGTCCTTTAATGAAGATACCTAATTATGTAAAAAATATTACATAAATATATATGTAGAATTAATATAAATATATATATGTATGTATGTATTTTTAAAATTTTTATTTATAGGTATAGTGATATATATGTATATAGATATATATATATATTTCGTTCTACGTGTATTTTGATATAAATATATATATATATATATATATATATTAATATCACAATACATTTAGAACGAAATAAAACATCTATATTTATTAATTTTTTAATTTTATTTTTTTAACGTATTTACATATTTTTTTTTAATATTATATATAAATATATATAACAATAATTATATATATATAATCAATATCAGTCTACGTGTAATTTGATATTTTTATATATATATATATATATATATATATATATATATAAATAAATAAATAGTAAAATACACCTAGACCGTGTATGTGTGTGTATGTATATGTGTGTATATATATACTTATACTTTACACTGATTTTAACATTATTTTATTTGAATTCAGCCAGCAGGGGGACTAACTGTCATTACAGGCAGTCCCCCTGCTGGCAATGCAGCAGCCAGCTAACCCGGCCATTTGATTGTGAGGTCCTCGCAAGGACCTCACTCTCACATGGCCGGGGGGGCTGCAGGAGGTCGGATGTGCGCGGGGGGGTCCCTGGGAGTCCCCCCAACCGCAATCGCCGGCTTGGGTTCGCCGGCGACTGGGTAAGTAAAACCAAAACCGGAGGGCGTACTATTACGCCCGGCGGCGTTTAGAGCCGCCTAAAATAGGGCGTAATAGTACGCCCTCTGGTCTAAAGTGGTTAATTGCTAAATATTTGTGTGTTTTGTTTACGTTCTTTTCAAGTTGTTTGTGCACTTTTTAGTTCTGGTTTTATGCTGCTTATAATATTGCATTGTGTTTCTTTTTACTAAACTATTAATATCTGTTTGACTTTATTAAATTCACTTTTGCCTCTCAAGTCAAAATTTTAACTGTATACTGGCAGAGGAAAGCGTGGGGGAGAGAGGCTTTGTGCGTTTGACACCATTCATGGCTTGACAAGTAGTACTCTTTGTGCCATGGGTACTTGCAGGACCGGCCTTAGGCTTTTAGACACACTGTTCATCCTCCCCCCTCCCTCCCCCCGTCATCCGTGTATTATGTAATGTTTGTGTTGTCTGTGTAGATGTGATGACTGTGTGTGCTATGTATGCTATGTGATGGCTGTGTGTGATATTTGTAATGGGTGTATTAACAGTGTGTGATATGCGTGTATTGGTTGTATGTGATATTTGTGCTGGGTTTATTGGCTGTGTGTGATGGTTATTTAATTCAGATAAACAGATAAAAACATGCATTTAGGCCTGTGTGTGAATGCAGGTGTATATTTATTTTTGCAGAGTTTTGTGCACACAGTCAGATGCCCACAGTTATACATAGACACTGTCAAATCCACCACATGCACATAGTCACATGCACAGGATCAGACAGAAATACACAGGTAAAGGCAGTAACACACATACACAGTTACAGGTAGATAAACACACTCACACACAATTACAGGCAGACAGCCACACACACACAGCCACACATACAGTTTTACACACACACACACACAGCCACACATACAGTCTTACACACACATACATGCAGACCGTCACACACAGACAGCCACACACACATACACGCAGGCAGACAGCCACACACACGCAGGCAGACAGCCACACACACGCAGGCAGACAGCCACACACACACACACACACACACGCAGGCAGACAGCCACACACACACACGCAGGCAGACAGCCACGCACACACACACACGCAGGCAGACAGCCACGCACACACACACACGCAGGCAGACAGCCACGCACACACACGCACACAGACACACACGCAGGCAGACAGCCATGCACACACACACGCAGGCAGACAGCCACGCAGGCAGACAGCCACACGCAGGCAGTCAGCCACGCACACACACACGCAGGCAGGCGGCCATCCAAACACACAGGAAGTCCTTCACACACACAGAGGCAGGCAGTCACACGCACACAGGCAGACAGCCTTTTTGCGCGCGTGCACACTGGCAGACAGCCTTTTCGCGCACAGGGCCACTCGCACGCGCGTGCACACACAGTCATATACACACACACAGAGGCAGACAGTCACAGTCAGACAGGCAGACACTCACACTGACAATCAGATTGTTTCCTCTGTTCATTGTGGAGGTAGTGCAGGTCTGGGAGACTGGTGGGGAAGCAGGGACTCCTTCCTGCTTCCCCTGCAGCAGTTATCCTGCACTTAGCTCCGCCCCTGCCGGACGGGAAGCTCTGCCCCCGCCACAAATTATTATTTTTTTAAATCCCGGCCGGCTGTGTGACCGCACAGCTCGCACACCCGTAAGGCCTGCCCTGGAACTTGTATTGCATGTGATGGGGTGGTGGCATAATGTATCTGAATAGGGGGTGGCGTTATAGCTGTAGTGATATTTTATATCACTGCAACTTTAAGCAACAGAACGAGGGGATGTAGATAGTGGAGTTCTTTGTTCCATAACCCATGCAAAGGTGCACATATGTGGTTTTGTTTGTTTTCTCTTTAGTATTCCTTTTACAATATGTATTTTATGGACAGTAGAAAAGTGTGAGAGTAAAGAAAGGCTTGCAAGAATATGCCAATAACGTTTTATTTCTCAAGTGAGATGAATGAGGCTTTAAATTGTATCTTTTTCTAAGGTTAAGATAAAATCCTTGCACAGACCCAGTGCAAGTAAATGTGCGATTGCAAATGTTCTGTCAAATGTATTCACCCACAGAACAATTTCCTTAGATAATCAGTGGTTTTGTGAATGATCCCCTTAGTGTGCAGTTAAGTAGTTTTTGTTTTTCTGATAAAGTCTAAAATGTAATCTCCCGACCTTCAGAGCGATCGTTTATTTGCCAGCAGAGTCATTTCATACAGTACGTTAACAGTCTGGTTATACCCCACAGGGAGTACTTTATCCTATGTATTATGGCAGTTGTTGTTTTTATTATTATTGTTGCCATTACTGCTCCCTTTCATTATTCCTAAGTGTTACCTCATGGAATATTTCATTAACCTGCTGTATGGTTGTATGGATTGGCTCTCTAAAAGCTATAGTTAAATGTTGTGATATAAAGTACCCTTTAAATATGTTTAGTTTATTTGTGAAATGCATCCTGATTTAATCTGCTGGGTGCATTAGAGCAATATGAAGTGGTCAAATAGAAATAAAAATTAACATTCCATTTATTCAGTAAATGGTTCTATGCTCGCTATTGAATTCAGCGAATGACTCTGTAAATAGGAGAGTTCTTTTTAATTCCTTGCTACTTATTTAGTTTTATTCTGTTCAAGCTTAATCAGAGGCACTCCTAGACCAGTGTTCCCCAACCCAGTCCTCATGGACCACCAACAGTCCAGGATTTATGTATGTCCCTGTTTTATTCCAATGGAGATACTGACAAAACCTGGACTGTTGGTGGCCCATGAGGACTGGGTTGGGGAACACTGGCCTAGACTTGGTTAGACCACAGGCAAAGTTAGAACTCATCAGTTCCTGCACCATAATTATCTCACTCCAATCACAATTCCCCAGATTCACTCACATTAATCCCATTAACTATCCCCTTAAAGTGACCTATGAGTGGGTGCTTCCCCTGTCTCAGCCTCCCTTATTTGAGAGGAACCCGGAGGCTGAATGAGATCGGTAGTATTTGTCTATTTGGCCTATTGGTGAGACTGTCTCTTACCATGATTGTGCATTGGCCTACAAGGGGTGCTATGGCTTGTGGCTGCTCCAAATGAAAAATAGGCCTGTTAGCTTGCATGTATATTCTGACTGGTGCTGCCACAACAGTTATAGTAAGGAATATGTACTGCTAAATCAATGTTCTTTAATTTAATGGGACACTGAAGGTGCCATAACCATATAGAATGTGACGGCAGATCAGAACCATTCGGCCCATCTAGTCTGCCCGATTTAAAAAAAAAAAAAAAATACTTTCATTAGTCCCTGGCCTTATCTTTTAGTTAGGAGAGCATATGCATATTCCACGCATGCTTAAACTCATTTACTGTGTTAACCTCTACCACTTCAGCTGGAAGGCTATTCCATGCATCCACTACCCTCTCAGTAAAGGAATACTTCTGGATATTATTTTTAAGCACTTCTAATTTAAGACTGTCCTCTTGTGGTAGTTTTTCTTCTTTTAAATATAGTCTCCTCCTTTACTGTGTTGATTCCCTTTATGTATTTAAATGTTTCTATCATATCCCCCGTCTCGTCTTTCCTCCAAGCTATACATGTTAACATCCTTTAACCTTTCCTTGTAAGTTTTATCCTGCAATCCATGAACCAGTTTAGTAGCACTTCTCTGAATTCTCTCTGCTTACAGTACTCCAAGTGAGGCCTCACCAGTGTTCAGTACAATGGCATGAGCACTTCCCTCTTTCTACTGCTAATATCAATTCTATACAACAAAGCATTCTGCTAGCATTTTCTACTGCTCTATTACATTGTCTGTCTACCTTTAAGTCATCAGAAATAATCACCCCTAAATCCCTTTCCTCAGATGTTGCAGTTAGGACTATATAAAATATTCTGTACTCTGCCCTTGGGTTTTTATGTCCAAGATGCATTATCTTGCACTTATCCACATTAAATGTCAGTTGCCACAACTCTGACCATTTTTCTAGTTTACCTAAATCATTTGCCATTTGGCTTATCCCTCAGGGAACATCAACCCTGTTACATATCTTAGTATCATCAGCAAAAAGACAAACCTTACCATCAAGGCCTTCTGCAATATCACCAATAAAAACATTAAAGAGAATGGGTCCAAGTACAGATTCCTGAGGTACCCCACTGGTGACAAGACCATGCTTCGAATATACTCCATTGACTACAACCCCCTGTTGCCTGTCACTCAGCCAATGCCTTACCCATTCAGGAATATTGGAATCCAAACTTAAAGATTGCAGTTTATTGATAAGCCTTCTATGTGCAACAGTGTCAAAAGCCTTACTGAAATCCAGGTAAGCAATGTCTACTTCACCACCCTGATCTATTATTTTAGTTACCCAATCAATAAGATCAGTTTGGCATGATCGCCCTGAAGTAAACCCATGTTGTCTCTGATCTTGAAATCTATGTGTTTTTAGATGTTCAACAATCCTATCCTTTAACATGGTTTACATTACTTTTCCCACTACTGAAGTAAGGCTTACTGGCGTATAGTTGCCCGACTCCCCCCTACTACCTTTCTTGTGAATGGGCACAACATTCGCCAACTTCCAATCGTTTGGGACTGCTCCTGTTAACAATGATTGGTTAAATAAATCTGTTAATGGTTTTGCTAGTACACCACTAAGCTCATTTAATAACTTTGGGTGTATTCCATCAGGTCCCATTGACTTGTCTTTACTTTTGACAGTTGAAATAGAATCTCTTACTCTGTAAACTCACATGTAACAAATGACTCATTTGTCCTTTTTCCTAACTGAGGTCCCTTTCCTTTATTTTCATCTGTAAATACTGAACACAAATATTAATTGAGGCAGTCAACTAGACCTTTATCCTCTTCTACATAGCTTCCTTCTTTTGTTTTTAATCTAACTAATCCTTGTTTTACTTTTCTTTTCTCATTTATGTATCTAAAAAAAATGTTTTATCCCCCTTTTTTACTGACTGTGCTATTTTCTCTTCTGTGTGTGATTTGGAAGCACTTATAACTTGCTTAGCCTCTTTCTGCCTAATCTTATAGATCATTCTGTCTTCCTCACTCTGGGTTTTTATAATTACTAAATGCTAACTTTTAGTCTTTTACTATTTTGGCCACATCTGCTGAGTACCACAGTGGTTTCTTGAAGTTTTTGCTTTTATTGACAAGCCTAATGCAATTTTCTGTTGCCTTCAGCAGTGCAACTTTTAAATAATCCCATTTCTCTTGGACTCCATTTAAATTGCTCCAGTCTGGTAATGACTCCTTTACACATATTCTAATTTTAGAAAACTCTGTTTTTCTAAAGTCTAAAACTTTTGTTTTTGTGTGGTGTGACCCAGTCACTGTTCTTATATTAAACCACACTGACTGATCACTGGATTCTAAACTTTCACCTACAGTAATAACTGATACCAAATCTCCATTTGTTAACACTAAATCTAGTATGCACTCCTTACGAGTTGGCTCCTCAACGACTTGTTTTAGAGACAATCCCAGTAGGGAGTTTAGAATATGTGTGCTCCTGGCACAAGCAGCTATTTTGGTTTTCCGATTCACGTCAGTAAGATTAAAGTTACCCATGATGATAACTTCCCCCTTCATTGTCATTTTAGCTATTTCCTCAACTAGTAGATTATCTAACTCTTCAATTTGTCCTGGGGGCCTATAAATCACACCTACACGAGTTACTGTGTGATTTCCAAATTCTAACGTAACCCAAACGGACTCTATGTTTGCCTCACTAACTTTTATTAGGCTAGATTTTATGCTATCCTTCGCATACAAGGCCACCCCTCCCCCTTTCTTGCCTTCCCTGTCTTTTCTATATAAAGAGTACCCTGGTATTGCTAAGTCCCAGTCATTTTTATCATTATACCATGTCTCAGTAACAGCGACCAAATCTACATTATCAGTTGCCATTATTGCCACAAGTTCATGGATCTTATTTCCTAAACTGCAAGCATTTGTAGACATGACTCTAAGCTTATCATTTTTAACACACTTGCTACAGGCACCGTCTGTCCTTCTTTTGGGGGGCAGTTGGATTGATATTTATCACCCTTTTGCTCTTCCTCCCCCCCACTTCATCTCATTGAAATGATTTTGATACCTTTAGTACCTGGATGCCGGGTCACAGTTTAATGTTTAGCCAAAAAAGGACGTTTAAATGAGAATGTCAAAGTGCAAATAGTGCAGGCAAGCCAATGAAAAATGAGAAACACTCCCTGAGTCCCTCTGATAAAACCAAGTGTAAATAAACTGTATAGCACACAGGTGAAAATACAGTGCAGGGCACCACAGTCACAAGATGTGTGGTGGTTATAGTTACCAACACTGTTGAATTGAGGACCAGACACACATATAAAAGATAAACAAATCATAGTGCAAACTTTAATATACACAAAAATATAAAGAAGTGGGAACACTCACAAAAGTAGAGGCACAATTGAAATAAATAAATATGTGCACAAAAGCTTGTTGCCTCAAAATAGGCTTAATCAACAGTCAGCTAGTAGTCTCATTCAAGCTTCCTTCTCGGTTGTCAGGAAATAGAGTCCAGTCTTCAAATACTGCTGAATGGGAGTCCTTCTGGGATTGCTGATTTGCTCAACGTGTTTCATCTAATTGTAGACTTCCTCAGGCGCTTGATGTTTCTTAATTCTTCGGCATTTAAATATGCCGGGCTGTGTTTGCACATGCGCGGCGACGCAACGTTAACACGCTAGTGTTGACGTTAACCGCACATGCGCATTCCACTTTGGAACGCAAACAAACTTTTTTTATATAAGCAAAACCGGACATCTGACTTTCATGTGTAAGTCAGAGATTACCTCCGTTTGCTATTCACACAGTTTAACTAAATGTAATATTATATAATTATGTGTGTGTATGTGAAGTTTATGTGGATAAAAATAACAAGTCGGAATATCACAAACAATTCATAGGACATAAAATTCATAATACATAAAAAACTCACAGAGATGGGTGATAAGTCACATTATTTAAACTCTATTAAAACAGACACATTAGTATAAAAAGGCACATTTATATAAAATTCTAAAATATAGAAAATATAACTGTAGGAACAATCAGGATGTGGAATTCTCTGCCTGAAGAAGTGGTTTTATCAGAGTCCATACAGATGTTCAAACAGCTACTAGATGAAGACTTGCAAAAACAGAATATTCAAGGATAAAATCTTTCAATGTAGGGTAATAACTGCTTGATCCAAGGATAAATCTGATTGCCATTCTGGGGTCAAGAAGGATTTTTTTTCCCTAGCTTGTTGCAAAATTGTGCTTCAAACTGGGGTTTTTTTTGGCCTTTTTTTGGATCAACAGCAAAAAACAAATGTGAGGAAGGCTGAACTTGATGGACGCAAGTCTCTTTTCAGCTATGAAACTATAACAAAAACCAAAATATCATATATCCTAATCACAAATTGTCTGGTAAGAAGAAAAGGACAGGAAATTAATACGTCAGATAAGATCAATAGACACATTCAATAAAAAATAAAAATAATATTATGCAATACAAAGACCATTAGAAAAAAGTAAAATCTCAATGGAATCAAATCGATAAAAACCAAAATATCCAGATCTGTATTTAAGCCATAAGGTACCGAGGTTTTAGGTTTATATATCCACTCTGTTTCTTTCATGGCTTAGATCTTCTCCGTATCGTCTCCCCTCCAATGTGGGGTGATTAAATGCCGATTTTAAAATTTTCAAATGTAAAATCTTTACATATTTTTCTTACTGATTCCACGTATTGTGTGCCACGTTTACATTCCAGCAGATACACTACATTTTTGGTTTGGCAATTTATAAAGTGCTTGATCTTAAGTTTCCCCAGTCGTAGTGCTTTTAAAATCTTGTGTCTTATAAGATTGAAATTCACAAGTACTGCATCTGCCACATTATAAAATCTTAGGTTTTTCTCTCAAAAGACTATTATCTAAAATCATGGGATTCCTAATGATTTTTTTTCTCTGGTGGTACACTTGGGATTAAAATGGATTTTAAGTTATCAGTTTTTTGGGTTTTTTTTATCAGACATTTTTATTTAAGTAAAATATTTTTTTTTAAAAACTCATCTTGGATTAAGATAGGCCAATGTTTTCTAATCACTTTTTCGATTAGGTGGGCCTTACTGTTATATTTTGTAATAAAAACCATGTTAAAATCTAAAAAAAAAAATTTTTTTTTTTTTAAATCTTTCCTATTCACTTTCTCTACTTGTTCTTGAGATCTTTCTACAAGTTCCATTGGGTAATGTCTATTTTCAAATTTTTTTTGTTTAAAATCTTTATTTGATCTCTAAATTCACTCTTATCAGTGCAGTATCTATAGAGACGCATTTTCTGGCTTTAGGAATATTCTTAAGCCAATTCGGATGATGGCAACTTGAGAATTCAATGAAACTATTGCTGTCGGTAGGTTTAAAAAAAAAAAAAAAAAAAGTTAACTTGTAGTTTCCCATTCTTAACAAAAAAAGTCATGTCTAAAAAATTTATTTCTCGTTTGGATATCTGCGGTAAACGTCAAATTATAAGTATTGGAGTTAATATAATTTACAAAATTGTGTAAAACTGCCCTTGATACTTCCCAGATTATAAGAACATCATCTATGTAACGCTTCCAGAGCACCAGGTTCGCACCAAAAGGGTTATTAAGCCAGATGTTTTTCAACTCCCAGTTAGCCGCGAAGATTTTGGCGTAGCTTGGCGCAAACCTGGTGCCCATAGCTGTCCCACAGGTTTGCGGGTAATAATTACCGTTAAAAATTGTGGAAAAGGATAAACTGAATGGCGATCAATATAAACTCGCTCTGGAGGTGGTTCAAAGCTTCTTTTATCGATTGGATGCCCTTCTTAGGGTCAATAACTGTGTATAATGAGGTGACATCCACTGTTACCTATAAGTAATCTTTTTTCCAGTTCAAACCTTCCAATTCTGAAATGATTTGGGCTGAATCTTTAATAAACGAAGGGGCTTTAGTTACAAATTTATGTTAAAAAAAAAAAAAAAAAGTCAAAATATTCAGACAAATTACTGGTCAAAGATCCAATCCCACTAATAATGGGTCTTCCAGGTGGATCCTCAAGACTTTTGTGTAAATAATAAAAAAAAAACTGCTATTTTAGGCAATTTAATAAAAAGATATTCAAATTCATCTTTACAAATGGGGACTCTCATTCAGCAGTATTCGAAGACTGGACTCTGTTTCCTGATTACAGGAGAAGGAAGCTGGAATGAGACTCTACTAGCTGACTGTTGATCCTGGGGATTAAGCCAATTTTGAGGCAACACGCACTTGTGCACATATTGATTTATTTCAATTGTGCCTCTACTTTTGTTAGAAGTTCCCACTTTCTTTTTATATTTTTGTGTATATTAAAAGTTTTACGTATTTGTTTATTTTTTTTTTTTATATGTGATCCTAGTCCTCAACTCAACATTGTTGGTAACTATAACCACCACACATCTTGTGACTGTGTAGTCAGTTGAGTATTACTGCTGCATGTCTCTGCTTGGGCTATTACAAAAGCATTTGCAGATGCAAGTTCCCACATCCCTCCTAGACAGGATTTTTCACTAAATTTCGAATTGCCAAGAATTCAGAGTGAATATAAAACGGAAGACCAAAACAGATAGTTTGATAAAGATTTTCAAATTCACAATTTCGGACCTACATTTTTAAATTCACTTTGATTGTCCGTTAAAACTGTACTGTCAACATCTGGGGACATCGCCGCTGGTGGTCGGGGCTGGGATGAGGTGAGATTTACTTACCTGAACCTGTCTCTCAAGGGACACGTGCATCTTCCTCCGGCATGTCCTCTTCAGCCAGGAGCCGATATCCATGCTATACTCTTATGCTGTGCTTCAGCATTGAGCTCTATGGAGGATCCTGCATTTTTGTTCTCTTGTGATGGCTGCCGGGATTGATGCTCTAGCTCGCCCCGTATCTAAGTCAGGAAGAGGAAATATACAGAGTCCCTACTTTATCTCTGGAAATCTCAACTTTCCAACACAGTCAAAATGTGTATTTCATAAACATTATCTTTTAAAATACTTAAATTTTCTGGGAGGGGGGGATGGGGTAGGAGAAATGACAGCGCCACTTAAATTCCCACGATACTGCTGGATTCTCTATAGATGATATTGTCTAGAATGCAAGAAGAAACCATTTGCATTCAGCCATTATTTCCAAGATGTAGCAGTAAAAAAAACTTGAAATTACACCTACATTTTGCTGAAATCCTTTCCCCCGCTTTTTGTTATTTATATCTTCTTAATAGCTTGCAATTTAACTCTCCATTGCTGTCTACATGAGATTTTCATTAAAATCTATCTCCAAAGCAGAATTGTTGCCTCTGCTTATTTGTTAGTCTTCATGAAAATGAAACTTTTTTTTTTTAGCAAACTGTTTAAACGTTAACAAAATATTTCCCAATGTTTACGGATAGAATGCACAGGAGGGTTTCTATAAACAACTCACCCTTGTTTAGTCACAGAAGCACTAAATTACCAAGTTCACTTGTTCCCTGGTGTAAATCTTGTGATGTATACTAATAATTGCTTAACGGTGTTGCAGTGGAAGTCGAGATTTGAAGATGGCACATCAATAATCCATTAATAAGTGTTACATTGAGAATACAAATAACACGCTTCTTTGGTACAAAGCAGTACATACAATGTCTATCAGTTTTAATAGACAAGCTTTATGAAAATAATGTTCTGTCAATCTGTGACCATCCATAGGAAAGCCACACATGTAATAAACCTTGCTATCTATATCAGTGAATTTCTGACTTACAGTTACATGTTGGTATTGAATGAGAGATTGTTGTGATTTGCCAGAGGTCTCGTGGGGAATATCTTAGATGGGAATTTCTCCATCTCAGATCTTTTGATAGTTTGGGTCATTTTGAGGACATGATGGGAATAATTTACAACATAAAGGCTGCATATACCAAGCAGTGCTGAAACTGCTGCAAGGCAATATATTGCATATATTTCGATTTTAAAAATTTTTCTTAATCTTTTTGTTTTTATTGTTGGCTTTATGATGTATATTTGTCTATTATTGACATATATATGGCACCTATATTTTCTACCGCACTTTACATTTATACAGTGGGGTTATTTAACAAGTAAAAGACAGACAAACATTAACAAACACAAGAGGAGAAGACCGCTTTAGTCAAACATGCTTACAATTTAAAAGGTTATTTGGTTTGTTTGCATATCATGCTTTGTATACAAAGCTACTTTGACTTTTATTGGAAAATTCACTCCACTATTTATCATAAAAGATACTTGAAGGCACTAGGCCTTAAGGGATCAGGCAGAAAAACTGTGCAGGCAGTGATGTTCTCATGCGGATATAATTATCACTACTTTTTCCAGTTATGCTATTTTGACCTTAAATTTTAAATTCATCCAGGTTCCTACCCTGACAAACAATACTTTTGTTACTTTAATTTCTGTTCCTTTAAAACAAGTTCCTGCTCCTGATTAATTTCTACCACAAGTGGCTTCACTTGCCTTTTGTTCTGAAAACTCACCTGCTTATCTTCGATTACTTCAGCTACAAAAGGCTACACCCAACTAACCTCATGGCCTTTACATATAAGTTTGTGATTTACCTGAAACACTTCATAACCTGGCTCCTGTGAACCTGCATCAAACCTGCTCCATACCAACCTGCTCCAGATTTACTTTCAAACCTGCTCCATCCACCCTTACGTATACTTCAAACCAGCCTGCCTCTGTAACTAGCCTTCCACTGTTACCAGCCTCCTTTGTTACAACCCTACTTGGAAATTACAGACATTTATTTGCTAGTACCCTGTTCTGTGGCAAGTATCCTGTTTTGTGGTATATTGCCTAAATTCTGTTTTCCCTCAAGTTTCATAATATGTCTAAAATCACTAATAAAGTACCTGAAGTCAACCCTGGCATAAGTCTCCTATCTAACGTGCACAAGACCATGACATTCATTTTCAATTTTTACTTTAGTGAATAACCTGAAAAGGTGTGGTTTTTATTTTTTTTATTTGTTTAATATTTGAATAAGTAATTTTCAGTTTGGTGGGTGTACCTTGGTATTTTACAAGTACATTTTTATTAATATTATTATTGATTATCTGATTTAATATACAGGTTATATACACTAGTCCAGGAATCCCTAGTTTAATTTCTAAATCCTATACAAGTAATTTTTACATATCTGTTCAAAAATAATACACCATTATTTTCATCATATCATAATTTACTATATAAAAAAAAATATATATAAAATATGAAAAAACTGACCCCCAAAATCTTATGCATCTACAACTGCCAAAAAACACCCGTGCTAAATAGTTTCTAAATTTTGTCCTAAATTTAGAAATACCCAATGTTAACATGTTCTTAGCTTTCTTTAGGAAAGTTACAGGGCTATAAGCACAAGTAGCACTTTGCTATTTCCAAACCAATTTTTTTTCTCAAAATTAACGCAAGTTACATTGTAACATCTGTCTGTCAGGAATCCCCGAATAAACCTTCACAAGTATATATTTTTTAAAAGAAGACAACCTAAGGTATTAAACCTGGGGTATTTTGAATCTTTTCATGCAGCCATTTTACCACCAATTTATGCCAAATAAAATAAATAAGTGATTTTTTTCGAGACACATAGCAATTTAAGAATATATGTACTGAGAACTTTAAGGGTTACTGCCAAAGAACACCCCAATATGTGTTCAGCATCATCTCCCGAGTACAGGGATACCACCCATGTATAGGTGTGTTGGGTTCTCTGGGGGCTAAAAGACCTTATTGGAAGGGTGCGTATTCCAGTTTTCCAACCTGGAATTTTCTCAGTAAGTCATCATGCACCCATGTCCCATTTAGGACATTTTTGAAGCCGGACAAGATAATTTACCCCCATCAAAATAATATATTTTTGAAAAGTAGACACCCTAGGGCAGTGTTTCCCAACCCAGTCCTCAAGGCACACCTACCAGTCCAGGATTTAGGGATTACCCAGTTGTGTCTAAGGTGTTTTTTTTCTTCTTTGTAAAAACACCTTAGACACAACTGGGTAATCC
>OW240913.1:243936547-243965557 GCA_933207985.1 Pelobates cultripes | reverse complement strand
AATTAATTCACCACCCCTTTAATTAATTCACCCCCTCTAATTAATGCAGTCCACCCTTTAATTAATTCACCCCCCTTTAATTAATCCAGCCCACCCTTTAATTAATTCACAACCCCTTTAATTAATTCACCCCCCTCTAATTAATCCAGCCCACCCTTTAATTAATTCACCACCCCTTTAATTAATTCACCCCCCTCTAATTAATCCAGCCCACCCTTTAATTAATTCACCACCCCTTTAATTAATTCACCGCCCTCTAATTAATCCAGCCCACCCTTTAATTCACCCCCCCCTTTAATTAATTCACCCCCGCCCCCTTTAATTCAGTCCCAGACATAAAATATCTACCGGTACTCACATTTCAAAGATTCCTTGCCGAGTCCGACCACTGGGTGCCTCACCGCCCGGAAATGGATCCTTCCGCTGAAGATCCGTGAAGGCAGACTGACGGCGCTGCAAAATGTCGTCATCACGTTGCGCGATGCCGCGGCCCGCAACGCTCCTCCTACAGTAGAAGAAGGAAGTCTCGCCGAAAAGGTAAAATGCCTAGGTCTTATTTTCGGGGTAGGGCTTATATTGCAGCCCACCCCGAAAATCCGACTAGGGCTTATTTTCGGGGTAGGGTTTATTTTCGGGGAAACACGGTACATGCACGTGTATATATTATACACACACATATATATAATATATATATATATATATATATATATATATATATATATATATATATATATATATATATATATATACATATACATACACATACACATACACATACACATACACATACACATACACACACACACACACACACACACACACACACACACACACTGCTCAAAAAAATAAAGGGAACACTTAAACAACACAATGTAACTCCAAGTCAGTCACACTTCTGTGAAATCAAACTGTCCACTTAGGAAGCAACACGGAGTGACAATCAATTTCACATGCTGTTGTGCAAATGGGATAGACAACAGGTGGAAATTATAGGCAATAGGCAAGACACCCCCAATAAAAGAGTGGTTCTCCAGGTGGTGACCACAGACCACTTTTCAGTTCCTATGCTTCCTGGCTGATGTTTTGGTCACTTGAATGCTGGCGGTGCTTTTACACATGAGTGTCTACAACCCACACAAGTGGCTCAGGTAGTGCAGCTCATCCAGGATGGCACATCAATGCGAACTGTGGCAAGAAGGTTTGCTGTGTCTGTCAGCGTAGTGTCCAGAGCATGGAGGCGCTACCAGGAGACAGGCCAGTACATCAGGAGACGTGGAGGAGGCCGTAGGAGGGCAACAACCCAGCAGCAGGACCGTTACCTCCGTCTTTGTGCAACGAGGAACAGGAGGAGCACTGCCAGAGCCCTGCAAAATTACCTCCAGCAGGCCACAAATGTGCATTTGTCTGCTCAAACGGTCAGAAAGAGACTCCATGAGGGTGGTATGAGGGCCTGACGTCCACAGGTGCGGGTTGTGCTTACAGCCCAACACCGTGAAGGGCGTTTGGCATTTGCCAGAGAACACCAAGATTGGTAAATTCGCCACTGGTGCCATGTGCTCTTCACAGATGAAAGCAGGTTCACACTGAGCACATGTGACAGACGTGACAGAGTCTGGAGACGCCACAGAGAACGTTCTGCTGCCTGCAACATCCTTCAGCATGACCAGTTTGGCACTGGGTCAGTAATGGTGTGGGGTGGCATTTCTTTGGGGGGCCACACAGCCCTCCATGTGCTCGCCAGAGGTAGCCTGATTGCCATTAAGTACCGAGATGAGATCCTCAGACCCCTTGTGAGACCATATGCTGGTGCGGTTGGCCCTGGGTTCCTCCTAATGCAAGACAATGCTAGACCTCATGTGGCTGGAGTGTGTCAGCAGTTCCTGCAAGACTAAGGCATTGATGCGATGGGCTGACCTGCCCGTTCCCCAGACCTGAATCCAATTGAGCACATTTGGGACATCATGTCTCGCTCCATCCACCAACGTCACGTTGCACCACAGACTGTCCAGGAGTTGGCAGATGCTTTAGTCCAGATCTGGGAGGAGATCCCTCAGGAGACCATCCGCCACCTCATCAGGAGCATGCACAGGCGTTATACAGGCACGTGGAGGCCACACACAGTACTAAGCCTCATTTTGACTTCTTTTAAGGACATTACATCAACGTTGGATCAGCCTGTAGTGTGTTTTTCCACTTTAATTTTGAGTGTGACTCCAAATCCAGACCTCCATGGATTGAAAAATTTGATTTCCATTTTTTAATTTTTGTGTGATTTTGTTGTCAGCACATTCAACTATGTAAAGTATTTCAGAAGAATATTTAATTCATTCAGATCTAGGATGTATTATTTTTGTGTTCCCTTTATTTTTTTGAGAGGTGTGGGGGGTGTGTGTGTGTGTACATACACACACACACACACACACACACTTATTTCCTATAAATGTATAATTAAATCATTTTATATTATACATATATAATGCATCTGATTTCATCATAAGTGTATTTTGAGATATATATCAAAGTACACTTATAATGAAATTGTATAGATGCATTCTATATGTATAATATATTATAAAATGATTTAATTATTTTATAATATATTACACATATATAATAATATAGACACTCCTCACTTATCGACCGGATTCCCTACCTATGACCTGGTTGTAGAACAAATCGGTCGGTAAATGAGGAGTTAAGGGATTCCCTGCTCTGGTGCATTTGTCTATGTTCGGGGAAGTTTTCCCGAACATATACATACGCACCAGAACAGGGAATCCCCATGACGGCTTGCACTAACGCCTGGTCGTAAGTGCGAGCCGTGGTAAAACAGGTAGGTCGCTAAATGAGGACCACCTGTATAAGTATAATATATTTGTTTAGCAGCCTGGGGGACTGCCTGACAGCTCAGACAGTCACCCTGCTGGCAGCTCCTACAGTCCTATTGCAGTGATGTGATCATGGTCATCACATGGCCATGAAGGGCCAGGGTGGCCGGAGCTGCTGTAGGGGGACTGCTGGGGTCTCTGGCAGTCCTCCCTGACAGTGATCGACACAGATTGTCGGTCCAGGGCTCCTATCGCAGACATCCTTAACAACTGTTTTTTGTTGGACGTACCTAGTTTGTCCTCTGTCTTTAAGGGGAAATTATACATAGATATATATGTATATATAATATTAATTCTAAGTGTATTTTGAGATATAGATATATATATATATATATCTCAATACAGTGAGAATAAAATGACATTTAGATACATTATTTAAATTTTTTTAGTTTTTTTAATTATTTATCATAATATATAAAATTATATATACACACACACACACGTGTGTAATTTTACTGTATATTGTTAGAGTAATATAACGTTATATATATATATATACATACACACACACAAAAATTACAGTTGCAGGGTTAAGGGTAGTGGGAGTTGGCACCCAGACCACTCAAATGGGCAGAAGTTGTCTGGGTGCCTGGAGTGTCCCTTTAATGTTAAATTATTTATTTATGTGATATAATATATATAGTGGAAAAAATCCCACCCCTTTACCCAGGCCTAATAAATATTAACCCCTTCCCTGCCAATTGATCACTGCATACAGATCAAAGTATTATACAGTGATCTGAAATTTTTTTTTTTTTTTTTTTAAACCCCTGATGGATAACTTTTTTTTTTTTTTTTTAAACCTTCAGGGGTTCAAATTATTTCATTAAATTTAAATATTTTAAAATTATATATTTTGCTAGCTGTGTTTTGTGGGAGTTACTGGAAATTGGGGAATTTACTGTTAGGGGGTTAACGGTAAAAAAAAAAAAAAAAAAAGTTTAAGAATTTTAAAAGTGTAAAGAAAGTTTAAAAAAGTAGGGGGAAAAAATGCTCATTACCACTACATCTGGAACAATAAAGAGGGAATTACAGGGAATTGAAATGGTAATTTTAAACTTAAAGGACCACTCTAGGCACCCAGACCACTTCAGCTTAATGAAGGGGTCTGGGTTCCAGGTCCTTCTAGGGTTAACCCATTTTTTTTATAAACATAGCAGTTTCGGAGAAACTGCTATGTTTATCAATGGGTTAAGCCTTCCTCCAAATCCTCTAGTGGCTGTCTCATTGACAGCCGCTAGAGGCGCTTGCATGCTTCTCACTGTGAAAATCAGTGAGAGTACGCCAGCGTCCATAGGAAAGCATTGTGAATGCTTTCCTATGCGACCGGCTGAATGCGCGCGCAGCTCTTGCCGCGCGTGCGCATTCAGCCGATGGGGCGGATCGGAGGAGGAGAGGAGGCAGAGAGCTCCCCGCCCAGCACTGGAAAAAGGTAAGTTTTTACCCCTTTCCCCCTTCCAGAGCCGGGCGGGAGGGGGACCCTGAGGGTGGGGGCACCCTCAGGGCACTATAGTGCCAGGAAAACGAGTATGTTTTCCTGGCACTATAGTGGTCCTTTTAAGGCCAAAGTAGCAGAGTTGAAAAAAATTCTCCCATTCAGCTGCACTATTTCGACCTAAAGTTTGAAATTCCCATCACAATTCCTTTGCAATTCTCTTTATTGACTTTCAGAACACCACGTTGCCAGGACCGCTTTAAAATAAAAAAATAATAATATTTTTTTCTGAGGTAAATAAAGAAAGAGGGCAGCATAATACTAGTGGTTGCCATTTTAATAGTAAAATCAGGGAATTTCAATCGGTCTGTTATATCAACCTTATCATAAACAGAATATCACAAATAGGGTGGCGCTGAGGAATTCTTGAGGAGCTTAGCATTAAAAAGGAGTGTCTTCTTGTGCATGTTTTGTCAGCTGGAAGAGGCATTCAATGAGCAATTTCTGTGTTAGCTATGCTGCAGTCAGAGCTCAATATTTGTTTAAATTCCTGGCCAAGACTAAAATTGCCAGATTAGAAATAACAACTGTACACTGCAGGGATTTGGTCTTTCGATGCTTGTGTTTGGTTCTGTATTAATCTACTAGTTGTCCTTCCAAGACTGGCCTAAGTATGCTTGAAAAGTACCATCTGTTTCCTGACGTGTATATAGGGCAAAGCACAGCTGAGGTAGGGATCTGTCAAATCGTATAATTTCAGTGAGCTTTACACTTTCGCCTTCAACTTGTAAATTTTGTGTTGTTGGAATATATTTAGATTGTTAGTAAGAAGTCTTTAACTTAATTCTGAAAGCCCTAATTTCTGTGCATTTTAAGTAGAAGTGCTCTCTGTAATGTCATGTGAACAGTTAGCTTTCATTTAACCTGTACGAAGGCTTAGTTGGTTAATGAACCAGCTGCAATACCTCTAGTACTGTTCAACTCTGTATTGTGTAATATATTAACCCAGAGACCAGAAAATGTGAGGAAATTTGAGATAACTAAAATTATTCTACCAGGTAAAATACTATGATATTAATATCCTAAGTTACAGATGCCCGCTATAGCCATGAGGCACAAAATTTGTGAAGTGGTTTGTGTGGGGGGATTAATAGATTTAATTTTTGTATTGGTGGTATCTGCAACAACAATTTGTGACATTTTAATTTTTAAAAATAAAAGATGGAGTTGTACTCCGTATTGCGGCAGTGACTTTTTTTTTTTCCTAACGGTTTTGAATATGTATATTGGAGCTAAACTCTGGGAAGTGTCTGGAGGGGCTTCCTGCAGTTTCAGACAAAAATGTTTTCAGCTGCAGGGTTAAAGGGACAGGAACAGTGCACACAGACCACTTCGATGAGATGAAATGGGACCACTTTGATGAGATGAAATGGTCTGGGTGCCTATAGTGTCTCTTTAATGCATTGAGGGTCTGGGTACCTGCAAAACATTTGAGATCAGAATCACTTGATAGCAAGAAGATGTGAAAGACATTAGCTATCAATGGAAGCACATATGAAAAGTAAAAAAAGCATTCTTTAGATTCTTTTATATAGCAATTTATGAATTATATACAAATTTATATATGCAATATATTTATGTACCAATGTAAAGAAATATTTACCACTAACTTCTATAATTAATGATAAAACTATAACACACTGGAAAAACAAAAAACACCCCTTTAAGTATTTTTGTTGTGCATTTAACCTTCAGCTGAATTCATTCTGCACTTGTGTCTTCACAGAAGTTTATTTTCAGTACACAGAAAAAGCTACACACTTTGCAAATTACTTGACATAATTATTATAAGTGAATTAACTAGTTCTATGAAGACAAAAATACTTATTGCACTGCAGTTCATGATTATGAGGTGTCTGCTCAAATAACAGCACACGGAATTGTATATCTATAGATGAAGTTCCTCACTTCCAAGTAAATCAAATGCAGCAGCGATGGTAATCATGACGTCTACAGTTTTTCATCTGCCAGTTTTATATTGACTAGATAAGCTTTTTTTTTTTTTCTTCAAAACAATGTTTTCAAAACAAAAAACATGATTTTAGGTCTTCATGTTTAATATTAATCTACCAATAAAATCAGTTAAGAATTCTTTTTGTAAGGCATTTTAATAGCTTTGAACATGTTAAGACTGTGGACACCAAACAAGTGCCAAATGTTTACTTGCCTGCATCTATCTTAAAGGACCACTATAGGCACCCAGACCACTTCAGCTTAATGTAGTGGTCTGGGTGCCAGGTCCATCTAGGGTTAACCCTGCCTGCTGTAAACATAGCAGTTTCAGAGAAACTGCTATGTTTACATATGGGTTAATCCAGCCTCTAGTGGCGCTTCCGCGCTTCTCACTGTGATTTTCACAATGAGAAGACGCAAGCGTCCATAGGAAAGCATTGAGAATGCTTTTGTATGGACTGACTGAATGCGCACACGGCTCTTGCCGCGCATGCGCATTCAGTCAATGACGTCCAAAGAGGGAGGAGAGTCCCCAGCACCGAGGGAGCCCGACGCTGGAGAAAGGTCAGCGATTAACCCCTTCCTCCCACTTCAGCCCGGCGGGATGGAGGCCATGAGGGTGGTGGGGACCTATTAATAAACAAGTTTGTTTCCTGGCACTATCGTGGTCTTTTAAGCAGTTAACTCTCAGACAGATGTCTCCTACTCAAACCAAGTTTTAATACAAGAGGTGAAAGAAAGGACAGCGTATAATATAAAGGGACAATCTAAACACCATAACCACTACAGCACACTGTACTGATTACAGTGCCCTGGCCCTTTTTTAGTTTATGCATCTAGGAACTTAAAATGTGGTTCAAAAAATAATCTTATAGGGTATGAATGATTTTAGAAAGTCACTATTACCCAATACATTAATTTTACTGAATAGGTTATATAACTTAGCCAAGCAAAATATTTTTTTTGTTGTTGTTTTTTTTCAAAATGTATGCGTGTTTATTACTTTTCCAAAAAGGCAGTTCTTCCTACTGCAATAAGTAAAACGTACAAATGAGTGACAGACTTAGGAAGAAAACTGGGTATTCTGTTTTTAATCAGGGTTTTTAGCCAATCAGTCTGCCATTTGCAATTGAAAAATGGATTGTGAGCATTAATGCACACTTCAAAAAAAAAAAAAAAAATAGGTCTGCCTTTAACCAAGCAATAGAATGCAGCCTTTCTGGGGCAAAACATGCTATGCAACAAACACAAGATAACGTGACCAGCGCAAAATAGTATATAATATGTGCATGTTTAATATATTAAACCCTCACTTTTGATATATTCTAGTTTAGTGGTAGAGAATAATAAATATACCCCAAGAGAATTCTTGCGATACTATTCTTATAAATATAAGAAAAGATGAAGAGAGAGAAACTCTCATAGGGCAACATGGTAATTCATATTGTTCTAATCCAATTTATATTCTCATAAATGCCCACTTACATTTTATTGAGCCTGTTGGAATAACTGGCTCAGGTATATTAACTTAATGGTGTGAGAGGTAAAATTCGATCCAAATGGGGATAATCCTGATCCTCAGAAGGGAAGATATAAGGAAAGGCAACACCAGTTAAAGGAACACTATAGTCACCTAAATTACTTTAGCTAAATAAAGCAGTTTTAGTGTATAGATCAGTGATGGCGAACCTATGGCACGCGTGCCACAGGTGGCACGCCGGGCCCTTTCTGTGGGCACGCGGCCACAGGTCCGCCATCAATGCAGAATAGGCACCTGCCTGAAACGGCAGGCACCTACTCTGCTTCCGGGTCGGGAGGCAGGGGGAGGGCTCCAGGAAGCAGCTCCCCTGTCCTCCCGCGCGATGCTGTGTAGAGCGTTGCCGCGCGTTACCATGGCAACGCTCCACACAGTATTGCGCGGGAGGACAGGGGAGCTGCTTCCTGGAGCCCTCCCCCTGCAGTGCTTACCACCACCGGACCACCAGGGATCGCTGTCCCCCCCTCCCCCCACTTCATTAAAGGTAAGAAGGAGGGAGGGGGTATACTGACACAGCACCCCTTACCCCCAGCAGTAACCCCTAGTACCCCCAGCAGCACCCCTACCCCCAGCAGTAACCCTTACCCCCCCAGCAGTAACCCCTACCCCCAAAGCAGCACCCCCACCCCCCAGCAGTACCCCTAACCCCCAGCAGTGCCCCAACCCCCCAGTAACCCCACCCCCAGCAGTAACCCCTCACCCCCCAGCAGCACCCCTACTCCCCCCCAGTGCAGTAACCCCTACCCCCAGTGTAACCCCTACCCCCAGTACAGTGGCCCTCCCTACCCCCCAGCAGTAAATTCCCCTAACCTCCCAGCAGTAACCCTAACCCCAGCAGTAACCCCTACCCCTTAGCAGTAACCCCTCCTAGCAGTAACCCCTACCTCCCTCCCCAGTAGTACCCCAAATTCCCCAGTACAGTACCCCTAACCCCCACACAGTACCCCTACCCCCACACACACAGTATCCCTACCCCCCACAAAGCATCCCTACCCTCCCACACACAGTACCCCTACACCCCACACAGTACCCGTACCCCCCACACAGCATCCTTACCCCCACACAGTACCCACCCCTACCCCCTCACACAGTACCCCTACCCCCTCACACAGTACCCCTACCCTCCCAGCAGTACCTCCTCCCAGTAGTACTTTACCTCCCCACACACAGGCTCTCTACCCCCACACACATTGTGCATCCCTACCTCCCCTGCAGTTCCCTCATATACAACACCACACACACCCCGCACCTCAATGCAGTATGTGTGTATTCAGCAGTGTGTGTGCGTGTATTCAGCAGTCTGTGTGTGTTTGCGTGTATTCAGCGGACTGTGTGTGTGTACTCAGCAGTCTGTGTGTGTGTACTCAGCAGTCTGTCTGTGTGTGTGTACTCAGCAGTCTGTGTGTGTGTACTCAGCAGTCTGTGTGTGTGTACTCAGTAGTCTGTGTGTGTGTTTTCAGCAGTCTGTGTGTGTGTGTGTGTGTGTACTCAGCAGTCTCTCTGTGTGTGTGTGTACTCAGCAGTCTGTGTGTGTGTACTCAGCAGTCTGTGTGTGTGTACTCAGCAGTCTGTGTGTGTGTGTGTACTCAGCAGTGTGTGTGTACTCAGCAGTCTGTCTGTATGTGTATTCATCAGTCTTGTGTGTGTGTATTCAGCAGACTGTGTGTATGTATTCAGCAGTCTGTGTGTGTATGTATTGCATTTGTTGGAGATACTAATAAATATAAGCTTAATTCTATCTATTTATATCATTATTTAAAATTTGTATCATTGAACTCTGTGTTCTTTTAAAACAAAAGTTATTAGTTCGGACAACAGTACAAGTTGTTTTTTTCTAAACTTAAACCTCAGTATTTGGGTTTAATTGCCGTGTTGGCACTTTAAGGAGAAAAAATGTTGGCATGTATTGCGGTTTGGGCACTCGGGCTCAAAAAGGTTCGCCATCACTGGTATAGATCATTCCCCTGCAGTTTCACTGCTCAATTCAATGTCATTTAGGAGTTAAATCCCTTTGTTTCTGTTTATGCAGCCCTAGCCACACCTCACCTGGCTATGATTGACAGAGCCTGCATGAAAAAAAACTGGTTTCACTTTCAAACAGATGTAATTTACCTTAAATAATTGTATCTCAATCTCTAAATTGAACTTTAATCACATACAGGAGGCCCTTGCAGGGTCTAGCAAGCTATTAACATAGCAGGGGATAAGAAAATCTTAATTAAACAGAACTTGCAATAAAGAAAGCCTAAATGGGGCTCTCTTTACAGGAAGTGTTTATGGAAGGCTGTGCAAGTCACATGCAGGGAGGTGTGACTAGGGTTCATAAACAAAGGGATTTAACTCCTAAATGGCAGAGGATTGAGCAGTGAGGCTGCAGGGGCATGTTCTATACACCAAAATTGCTTGATTAAGCTAAAGTTGTTCAGGTGACTATAGTGTCCATTTAAAGTAAAATCAATAGCACTTATTCCAAGTATAATAAAATTCTTACATTAAAAAAAAGTTACTGGAGTGCCTCACAGTCTCTCTCCAAAAGCACAACGTGTTTAAACTCCAGATGGGTCTTCCTCAGGTGCAGATATGTGGCAGTCTAGCATACATATCTTTATATACCTTATTAAATACATTATACACATGAAAACAATCAAAGAAGGACCCTCCCATAACCACAAATCTTCACCTGAGGAAGACCCATTTGGGATTGAAACGCGTTGTGCTTTTGGAGAGAGACTGTGTGGCACTCCAGTACCTTTTCATGTAAGCAATGCTGAGGACCTGGTTTTTAGTCATAAGGGCTTACTTTATCACAATAACAAATTGCATAAAATATTTTAAAAAACACCACCACACAAATTCCAAATATTGAAACTTCAGCAATTTGCATGTAAATGTTTATCATGAATTTGGGTTAAAGAGACAGTATAGTCACCAGTACAACTACAGCTTAATGTAGTTGTTCTGGTGAGTCTAGTCTGTCCCTGCAAGCTTTTCAGTTGAAATGCTGCCTTTTCAGAGAAAACAGTGTTTACATCACTGCCTAGTAACACTTCTAGTGGCAATCAGTGAGACTGCCACAAGAGAAGCTTCCTGGGTCGGTGCTGCACAATGTTTAATTAAATATTTATTTATTTTTAAAAGCTAAAATGGTATAATACATTTACTGCAGCACCAGTACAGACTGCTTATAGCAATCAATCATACTCAGGTGAAGTTCTCAATATTCATTCTCATAAATAAAAGCATTAAAGGGACACTATAGTCACCAGAACAACTACAGCTTATTGAATTTGTTCTGGTGAGTAGAATCATTACCTTCAGGCTTTTTGCTGTAAACACTGTCTTGTCAAAGAAAAGAAAAATGAAAAGAAAATGCAGTGTTTACATAACAGCCTAGTGATAACTTCACTGGCCACTCCTCAGATGGCTGTTAGAGATCCTTCCTGGGTCATGGCTGCCTAAAATGCATCCAAACATTCAGTTACTGCTACCTCTGCATGCAGACACAACTTTCCTCATAGATTTATTGATTCAATTAATCTCTATGAGGAGATGCTGATTGGCCAGGGCTGTGTTTGAATCATGCTGGCTCTGCCCCTGATCTGCCTATGTCAGTCTCAGCCAATCCTATGGAGAAGCACTGTGATTGGATCAGGCTACCATAGGTCAGCAGACTGCTTGTTTTTCTGAGTCTAACAGCATACAGATATACAGCTTCTGGCTTGAATACAGTAAGATTTTTACTATATTTATGGAGGCATGAGGGGCCCAGGGGGGCTAGATGGTTGTGTTAACACTATAGGGTCAGGAATACATGTTTTGTGTTCCTGGCCCTATAGTGATCCTTTAACTGGTGTTGCCTTTCCTTATACCTTCCCTTTTGAGGATCAAGATTATCCCTATATAGATCAAAATTTACCTATCACACCCTTGAGTTGATATACCTAAGCCAGTTATTCCAACAGGCTTAACAAAATGTGAGTGGGACTTTGAGAGAATATAAATTGGATTAAAACAATATGAATTACCGTGTTGCCCTATGAGAGTTTTTTTCCTTTTCATTTTTTTTTTATATGTATAAGAATATCATTGTAATAATTCTCTTAGGATATATTAGTTTGTTTATTATTCTCTACCACTAAACTACAATATATCACAAGTGTGGGTTTAATATATTCAACACGCACATATTATATACTATTTTGCGCTGGTCACTTTATCTTGTGTTTGTGGTATTTTTACCTGGTGGTATCTTCGTGATTGGCTCCACAAGTGATCACTAGCTGCATGCCCTGAGCACCACTATATATTGCACTTTTTCCTGTATTTCAAAACATTCTATGGCACACCTCTACATTGTATTTTTGTCTTGTAAATATCACATTTACTTGAAGCTTTACTAAAGAGCTATACATACTTCTAACCAAAACTGATTTATTCATTTTTATTAATTGCCAATTATGATTTTAGGGGAGCAAATATTTTTATATACGCAGGTTACAGTAAGCTGTTTTCTACTCTGTTTTGAGATGCTTTATGAAATTAAATGCTAGGTAAAAAAACAAACAAAAAAAACCCCTTAGAGCTACACAGTTATTACCATATAGACCATTAATGGATTTAAAGGCTATGAGAAGTAAAATGTTAAATTTTTCTCTGTGTGTATTTTTTCCTACATGTGTAAAATAGTAATAACTGCTCAGCCGGTTATAATGTAGAACGGTCAGGGTAATTACACTGCATACCAACTCAGGATATTTGTGTTAAAGGGCCACTATTTTCCTGGCACTATAGTGTCCTGAGGGTGCCCCCACTCTCAGGGTCCCCCTCCCGCCGGGTTCTGGTGGAGGAAGGGGTTAAACTTACCTCTTTCTCTTGCACCGGGCGGGAAGCTCTCCTCCTTTTCGGCTGAATGCGCATGCATGGCATGAGCTGCGAGCGCATTCAGCCAGTCCATAGGAAAGCATTCTCAATGCTTTCCGATGGACGCTGGCGTCTTCTCACTGATTTTCACAGTGAGAAGCGCGGAAGCCCTGTAGCGGCTGTCAATGAGACAGCCACTAGAGGCTGGATTAACCCATTATAAACCTAGCAGTTTCTCTGAAACTGCTATGTTTATAGAAAAAAGGATTAAACCTAGCTGGACCAGGCACCCAGACCACCTCATTAAGCTGAAGTGGTCTGGGTGCTTATAGTGGTCCTTTAAGCAGACTTCTGGCACTTTGCATTTTGACACTGCTTTCATAAGCCATGTGCAGTATTTTGCAATAGTTTGAGAAGCTTAAGGACTATTTCAGGTCATATACTTCTATGTAGAACAAGTTTTCACATCAGGTTGAATGCTAAAGTTTTAAAAATATTTTTTTATTTATTCACACATACAATCCTATTTAACCCTGAACTTGAGCCATATTATTATTATTGATATTTATATAGCCCCAATTTATTCCGCAGTGCCCTTTACAATATATTATAAAAAAAGTTTGTGGGGGGGCTGAGGGGGGAATTTAACAATAAATGAAACAATTAAAGAATTTAAAATGTTACAGGAACAATAGGTCGATGAGAACCCTACTCAAACAAGCTTACTGTGGCGAATCCGGTCTTATCCCAATTTAATTGCCTGTATTCCTTTTGGTTTTCCCTCTCCCGAACTCCTCCAAAGCTGTTCGGCAACAAGCTGAGACCAAACGGCCCGAGTGGCACTTTGCCCATCTTTGCCCTGGAACTGAAATCGCCCACTCCTTATTCACATCCTCAGTCACTTTTACCCCTTGTGTTTGCACCTTTCCCTGACCAGCCAGGAGAGCACTAATTGGAGGGAAGGTACTACGAACTATGAGGAACAATCGCTCCTTAAGAACCAGGGGAGCCCCCATTTATTTGACCACAGGAACTCCTGATATTTGACCGACCAAGACAACTTTCACTCTCTGGCTCTATTTTGGGCTTTGCCCACGTGTGCTATTTGGGCACTCTGACAAGAGCTATCCGTGGATATACGACGTGGGGTTCCTGTGTGTTTTAACTGTATTTTGGGATGTTTTACATGTTGGAATATCTGTATCCGGGAGATAATTAATTTAGCGGGCAACAACCTAATTATCTCCGCGACAAAGAAGCCTGGGCGGGTACTGTATGAACTGAATGGAGACCCCATGCTGGGGTCTGTGCATAAAAGGCCATGTTCGGCTCAATAAAAGCAGTTGTACTCCCAGAACTGTGTGTTGTCCGGTTACTGGGGGGTAAGGGATTTATTCACTAAACAGCGATTTGTTCCAGTTCGAGAGGAGATATTCGGGCTCAAGATTGCAGTTTTGCTACACTTACAATCTAGAGGAGATGGTGTATAAAAACACAATAGGAATGGCACGGAGTGGGATAGTGAACAAGCAGAAAGTGGGAAAGTAGGAGAACTGGGACGAATGAGTGACAAATTTAAGAGGGAGCAAGAGACAGGTTTGTGAAATGGAAGTTATTGTGGAAGGCTATTAGCTTTCTTGAAGAGGTGGGTTTTGAGGGACACAGATGATTGAAGACTAGGGAAGAGTCTGATGGGGGTAGGTAGATTGTTCCAAAGAGAAGGAGCTGATCGGGAAGAATCTTGCTAGTGTCCGTGAGAGTGCAAGGAGCGGACAAGAGAACGTCACCGGCGGAGCAAAAAGACAGAGAATGGGCTTACCTATCAATTGGTGAAGAAATGTAAAAGGTGCTAGCTAGGGTTAGTATTTTGAATTGACTACTATAGGATACAGGAAGCCAATATAAGGTTTGACAGGAATGGTATGAGAGGAAAAATCTATATATGTACTGTGTTTAACCCTCAGGCATCTTAATACAGTCCTTTAACCCTTTAAGAACACATGACATGTGTGACATGTCATGATTCCCTTTTATTCCAGAAGTTTGATCCTTAAGGGGTTAAGGTTATTCACAACATTTTATTTATTATACAGTCCAATATGGGTATTTTTTACAACACCTCCAAAACAATATAACATAAAATAAATCCTAGCTCTCACAAGAGAACCAAGTATAACACAGTCACTCTCTATCAATGGATGGCTTATTCCATTTATCAGCCTCCACAAAACACAACATGTAAACACACCACTTTTACATCTCACTCTATTACCTTCAATGCAGGTCTGTATACTTTCTGCAACCAGCAACAATTGTGAAGGCCCTGTAACTTTCTTGCTCTGACATTTTTAAACAAAATTTTTACTTTAAAGTTAGGCGTGGTTCCTTAATTATCCTTCAATGTAGTTTTCCCTTACTCCCTGAAGTGGATACAGACTGTGTAGGATTCTGGGACCTAGATGTCTTCCTTTCACAATCACACATCTGACACTGTCACAGTAGTTATTGCCGGATGCATAAAATGATTGTGCAGCAAGTGATAAAACTTTATCTTGTGAACAAAGTGCTATTACACTTTTTTTTTTTTGTGTGAATAAAAACTGTGATCTATCCGCTTCAGTGGTTAATTAGCATAACCTATTCCCTCCCCCCCTTTAAAAAACAAAAACAAAAAAAAAACCCCAAAGTATAATATACATACTTTTTCAATCACTTTCAATTAATTTATACACAGTGTCAGATTATATAAAATCCCTATAAATATCTCTTGAGCTTCTTGGTCAAGAAAGTACTGTTGTGCCATATTCATAAGTATAATATTTAAAGCGGCTCGATCACCAACAACCGCAACGAGCATAGCTCTGATGGAACTAATGAAGATGGTGGTGCCACTGGAGAGCAGCATCAGGTAAGTATAACTCACCTCTGAGGCACACAAAGCAGTGATGTCACCGGTCTTTGCAAAATATGCAATAAACTGGCTGCTTTTAGGGCACATATACACAACCACCAAATTCACTTCTGAAAGTGGTGGAGGAAGTAATCAAGTAAATCATGTTAAAGGAACCCCCAAGTACCATAACAGCTTCAACAAAATTAGGTTTTTATGGTGCCAGGTGGTCCCTGTTGTCTGCTTACCTTTAGGGGATGAAGCGTTAACAAACCGTTTAAGTATTCTTTGAACGTCAATTCTCGGGACCAATCAGCTGTGCGGAGGAGGTCTTCCAGTTTACATCCAATGGAGAATGCTTTAGAGGCCATAGCGCTTCTGGTAGAATGTGCTCCGTAAACAGCTGTGTCAATGTTAGCAGTTGACATTATCCATTTCACCCAGCGTGCCAGAGTTCCCGTGGATACTGGTTGATGAGGTTTCCTCACCGCCAAGAACAGATCATGTGTGGTTGGGTTCCGGAATGACTGGGTCCGTAATTCGTATTCCCACAGGCATGCCACCGGGCAGAGGTTAGCGTTGTGAGGAAAGGAGGGATAGAAGACTGAAGTGATTTTCGACTTTGTACGTCTGGTGATATTAAACAGGACACCATCCGGCGTGAATAATCGTGCATCGATATCCAAGGCCCGCACGTCTGATACCCTTTTGCAGGAAATTAAGCACAGAAGCATCTCTAATTTTGCGGACACTTGTTTGAGTGTGAGGTCCGAGTTTGGGGGCTAGTCTTGCAACAAATGAAGGACCATGTTCACATCCCATAAGGCCGTGTAGCGGGGTTGTGGTGGACGTGCAAATTTTATGCCTCGTAGAAGACGACAGATCCATAAGTGTTTCCCGGCCGGGAAACCTTCCCAACCGCTGTGCCCAGCTGAAATCGCCGACCTGTACACGTTTATGGTGCGGTAAGCCAAGCCTTGATCGTAAAGGGTAGTAAGGAAACCCAGAACCTGATTTATAGGAGCACGTATGGGATCCACGTGTTGTTCCACGCACCAACTACACCATGTGTTCCAGGCATGAGCATAGGATCGTCTTGTCCCTGGGGCCCAAGCTCCTGCCAATAAGTCCAAAGTTGTTTGTGAAACATTCGGCATGGTCCAGGGTCCCCGGAGAGGAGCCATGTTAGGAGTCTGAGATGGCCTTGCACTAGTAGTGGGTGAGAGTTCCCATCGGGGTCTGATAATAATTCCGTGCCTCCTGGGATCAATCTGGGGAGGTCGCTTGACATTTCCATAAGCGAAAGGAACCATGGCTGTGCCGTCCAGAATGGTGTTATTAGAACCAAAGATGCTCGGGAGCGCTGAAAGTGTAGGAGAGTTCGCGCTATGAGTGAGAAGGGAGGAAAGGCGTATAGCCTGGTGTTCGGCCAATTTTGTAGGAAGGCATCCACTGCCGTGGCGTCTGGGTCCGGTCTCCAGCTGAAGAATGAGGGGAGTTGAGCATTCAGCCGGGAGGCAAAAAGGTCGATGTGCATGGGTCCCCAGAGTTGGTGGAGCTTCTGGAATATTGTGCGATTCAATCACCATGCACTGTTGTCTCGTAAATGCCTGGAGTTCCAATCCGCTATGGTGTTGGAGAGTCCTGGGAGGTATTCCGCCTGTACTGATATGTTGCGACTCAGGCAGAAATGCCAAAATTCGCCAAGTTCGTGAGAGTTGAGGATCTCGTGCCACCCAAGTGGTTGATGTAGCGGACGGCTGAGATATTGTCCATGCGCAGAAGTATGGAACAATTGGTCGTGTGTCCGAGGAGGCTCCGTAGGGCGAATGACCCAGCCAGGAGTTCCAAACCATTGATGTGGAGTTCTTTTTCTTCTGAAGACCATTTTCCACCTGTAGAGGTAGGACCACAACGAGCCCCCCATCCCAGTCTGCTCGCGTCGGATTCTATAACGAGATCCGGAGTGGTTCCGAAGATTGCCTTGCCGTTCCATGCTTCCATGTGTTGAAGCCACCATGCCAGTTCCTCTTTTGCCGCGCAGTCTAGAGGTACAGAATCTGAATAGGATTGACCCAAGCGTAGGTGGGTTGCTTTGAGCTGTTGCAGGGATCTGTAGTGGAGAGGGCCTGGGAAGATCGCTTGTATAGAGGCAGAGAGCAGGCCAATTATCAAGGCTAGCTATCGGAGGGTTAAGACTGGTCGAGTCAACGTCCTCCGGATCTCCTTCTTGATAAGTTTTACTTTCGCGGTAGGTAAACTGAGTGTTCCGTGCATTGCGTCTATATCGAAACCCAGAAACTCTATCGAGTGGGAAGGTTGCAGGATCGATTTGTCCCAATTGATTAGGAAACCCAGGTTTTGCAGAAGGATCAACGCCCAGGATAGGTGTTGGTTCAGTAGCTGGGTGTCCTGGGCCATGATCAGCATGTTGTCGAGGTATATGATCAGACGTACACCTCTGCTGCGAAGGAGGGCGACTACCGGTTTCAGCAGCTTGGTGAAGCACCACGGGGCTGAAGACAGGCCGAAAGGGAGGCAGCGGAAGCGCCACATCGTCTGTTCCCATTGGAATTGAAGTAGGTGTTGACAGTCCTCGGCAATCGGTATCGTGAGGTATGCATCTTGGAGGTCCAATTTTACCATCCAGTCTCCCAGTCTTAGCAGGTCTCGGAGGCAGTGTATCCCTTACATCTTGAAGTGATGGTATGTGACAAAGGCGTTGAGAGGCCACAAGTTTATTACTGGCCTTGTGCCCCCACCTTTCTTGGGTACTAGGAAGATGTTGCTTAGGAACCCGGGGGCGGTAATGGGAACCCTGTATATCGCACATTTCTCCTCCAGTGTGCGAATCTCTTTTGACACCAGCTGTTTGTCTAGTGGGGAAAAAACAATCCGATGTGGCAATGAGAGTTGAATCGGCTGTTGTGTAAATTCGATGTGGTAGCCGAGGATGGTCTCTAGGACCCATGTATCTGAGGTTAGGTTGTGCCAAGCATCCTGGAAATGAAACAATCTGCCCCCCACGTGTGCCAAGGGAAGGGTGTGTAATGGGAAGTGACTATAAGGCCGACGGCCATAGGAGGATCCCCTGGTTCCGCGTGGATGCCACGACCCGCTGTCTGCCGGCCCCACCTAAAACCTTTTGCGAGAACACTCGCTTCATATTATGTTGTGCCTTATCTAGTGCCGTAAATGTGTTGACATAATTGCCCAGGTTTTTAACAAAGTCGTCTCCGAATAAGAGACCTTTTGCCTGTGTGCCAGGCTCGGAGATTGCCAAATGTACTAGTTTTGGCTCGATTTTCATTAATATGGCTTTACGCCGTTCTGTGGCCAAAGCGGTGTTGGCATTTCCAATTAGGCATATGCCTCTCTGAATCCATCCTCTGATGGCCATTAAGTCAATTGAGGTCCCCCCAGTAAGGGCCGCTTCGACCATATCGAAGATTTTAGCTATAGGCCCGAGTATGTCCAGGATCTTGTCTTGGCAGTGCTTTAAGTAGTAGTCCAAACCCTTCTTGGCCCTCCATCCTGACTTACCCAGAAACTGAGCTATCTTGGGGTCCACCTCAGGGGTCACACAGGCCATGTCTGGGACAGTGGGGCGTGGGCATTCCGCCCTCAGCTTGTTTCTTGTGGCCTTGTCGAGGGGTTTTCTGACCCTAGTCGCAATGTAAATGGCCACATGAGTTGTGGGGTACCAATCCGCTGAACGCGGATTATGCAAGGTGTCGGGATCAAAAAGGGGTTCCCCTTGGGGATCTAACACAGCGGACTCATCCGTCTCGTGCTCCACGTCCAACGCTGGAGGCGCGGTTTCGCCGCGTTCGGGGGACGAATTATCTGAAAAGATTGGGTCGATGTTATCGGACCCATCTGACACCTCCTCTGAGTCCGAATCGGAGTCGGACGAATCAGATAGGGCTTTTGCCCTCTTCCAAGTCCGCACCGTTTTTGCCCGGCGGGGGGCTCTTTTACGTGGGAGCACCACGTCATCAATCTCAACAGGGCGCAACCTGTCCGTCTTACTGGTTTTGGAGGTAGCACCTGCCAGATGGTGCGATTTGCACGTAGCCTTGCGGCCGCTAGGGACCAGTGGCTTGTTATCAGAGGATATAGGGGGTGCAGAGCCAGGGGTGTGGCTGGATGCCCTGATAGCGGAGGAGATAGAGTGGGACAGGGTGTCCGACATCGCCCCCATGGCGGTAAAAATGGCCTGTGTAACTGACCTACTCATCGTAGCATCCAGGAGCGCCTGGAACTCCTCTGAGTTCACGTGCTCCTGGGATGCGTCCCCAAATCCCCCAGTGGCAGCAGTGTCTGTAGACAGGGCTGTTGTATCACGTTTGCTGGGTTTATTAGAGGTGGGGGGGTAACCGTCTGTTTATCAGCAGGGGACTGCATAGTGGTCAGGATGTGTCACAATAATAGTATAAAGGGAAGGCACTAAAACAGAACTGTCACTAGTGGACAAATGCACACTGACAGCACTACAGTGGTTTGTACCAGCAGCACAAGGTAATTGGCTGAACACTAGGCTGAACAGCTAGGGCAAGGCACAATGATCAAAAGGCACATATAATATGGTAGCTTACCGAGTGTTCCCTCAGGAATGACTCCTGGGGGACACTGGTAAGCTGCCCAACACCTCCCTCAGCCAATCAGCCTGCGCCCCTCCCTGATAGAGTGGCGCGGACCACGGGTGAAAAGAGCGGCAAATCTGCCAACCCTTAAGATGGCCGCCGCGATGCGCGGGAGTGAACCGCGCATGCGCGAGCGGTGTAAGTGGCCGTGAGAGCAACAGCCGTCCGTCTGGCGGCTAAACGGCTCGTTCCGGTCCGGGGAGGTGAGGAGAGGGTGGGGGGGGGGATTCCTGGGAGCGTTCCCCACCCGGGGAAGTGGAGGGAAAAAAATGGGTTATAAACAACCCGAAACGGCAGTGCAGGATGGGGCTTGCCTCAGGGGAGAGGCAAGTACCCTGCACTGGGAACAGTTTTAAAGAAAACACCAGTAGTAAGCAAGTACTATACAGAAAAAAATAATATATAGAAAAATAATATACAGAAAAAAATAATATAAAGATAACAATATTAAACCAGAAGAGACTGAAACACAGTTAACAAAACACAATATTTTGTGGAGCTGAAAAATTATGTGGTACTTAGCTGAGGCAGCAGCAAAGAAAGAGGAAGTAGCTTAGGTCACATGAGGGGATATAGTACAAGGACTGATCCTATTGGTTAATGTATATGGAGTGTTATATGGTTAACCCTTAAGGGTATTTGTTTTTCTTGTTATTACTATATTGAAAATATCAATATCCTTTCTTTGCTGCTGAGGAATAAAGAAAGAGATAAAGCCTAATAGGAGCCTCCGTGTCCTTTAATAAAATTTGGGTTTAAACTGTTCTTTAACGGTTTAACCATTCAAGGTAAGCTGGCACCATAACAACTGCATTCTGATTAAGTTATTATGGTGTCTAAAGTATTTCTTTAGCATACATAGTTGCTGTTGGTTTTGCTTGATCAGTGTCTATAAAAATATACCAATCTGAAGGTGGATTTTATTTTTCCATTTCACACAATTGATAGATGACCAGTTCACTTTAAATTCCCTATTCAGAATTGAAACAATAACACTGACCCTTTGTTTATTTGATAAAAATTTTACGCACATTTTTTTGTGTATGGAAATATTTAATTATCTTCTCAAGTTGGAAGCAAAGCATCCGTTTTACAAGTAATTTGAAAATGCTCGCTCTTACTAATGTAATGCCACTTGTGACATCTGTTTGTTAAGGATATCATTATGTACTTGTCTGCATTCTTTTATAAGAGCTTTGTTTTTAAAAAAAAAAAAAAAAAGTTTCTCCCACACGTCAAAGTTTACTTTATTAAAAGGTTAGTTTAGTTTCTATGTTCACACTGAGAAAACTATATAGTATATGAAATAGCATTGGGCTTTCGCCTTTTTATCCAGTACTTGTATTTTTAATATGTTTAACCCCTTAAGGACCAAACTTCTGAAATAAAAGGGAATCATGACATGTCAGACATGTCATGTGTCCTTAAGGGATTAAAGAGTAATTCTGACTTTCTTTAATCCACCTTTTTATGGAACTCTCCAAGATAGCATTGGAATCAAAGGGAGTCACAGAAGTTAACAGATATTTTGGATGGATAATGAGAAAGTGAGCCGTACTTAATATGGAGAGACCCATACAGGGTTATTAGGTAAACAAAAGCAAGAAATTAGACATACTGTCTTGTTTTTTGTTAAACTATTAAATATGAAATTCATTTAGAGTTAACTTTGTATTCCCAGCAATTCTCACGTTCCTGAATAACCCTGATAGTCTCCCCTGCTGAATCTTGTTGCTGTGTTTTATTGACATTGTTTTTAATGTCTTGTTCACAATGTTGTTTCTCATTATCATTGCAAAAGAACACCTGTACCTACAATGCATATTTGTATTGAGTTGCATTACATACTCAATACAGAAAAAAATATTTAAATTTGCACAAAACTGCATAGTCTAATGCATTACACTATTCTTGCTCAAGTACAATGAATTGTGTTAATATATGAAATTATTAAATTGGGCAGCACAGTAAAATCCTATTAAAAAAAAACAAAAAAAACCCCACAAACACTTGACAGTATAGGTATTGGACAAGAAAATAATCGTTTGACTTGTACCTGAAAAACTGAGATAGTATGGCCACATGCATCAACAGGTGTATACAGTGTTTGTATATTTGTATATATTTGTTTATTGTAGACAATATTTTCAGTAAACAGACCTTATTGATGGTACCGGAAGGCATGTTTTCTACTGACAAATCCACAGTTCTGCCTACAAATCTCTCTACTTCGGTCAAGTTTGAGCTTTATAACTTTATAACTTTTTTTTCTTTTTCACCATACCAGCCAGAGTTCAATTTCTTGTATGATAATGAAATGTACATTTTTTTTAAGTTGGAGAAGAAGAAATGTTTTATTCACTGTATGTGACATTTCAAACTTTAATTTGCCATGAAGAAATCTAACTAACAGGATTTGTCTTGCATGTCAGGTTCTCTACATCCAGGCTATTTTTTAAGTATTGATTTAGGATGAGATCATTGTGAACTACTATTCGAAGGATATCCAGGCTCAATCACCCTATTAGAGATTAAATAAGGCATTTAAAAAATAAACTGTAGGAGTCAGACGGGGCATTTTTCACAAACGACACATGTTCTACACCTTAAGTCCATTTGTGCTGTTGAAGAAAGGAAATTATTTTACAGAAGTGTGTATATGTACCATTTGCAAGCTATAATCATTATGTCAGAAGTTTGCTCATATCACTTGCAATAGAAATTTATTCTTATTAATAGTTTAAAAAAAAATCATTTTAACATTTATCTGGTGAAGTGCTGCCCGAAGTGCCACTATGGACAGGCCACCACTAAGTATGCTTAATACAAACCTGAATATATAAGATTTTAGAATGACAACTGCAACCTAGAGTTCCCTTTAAATATATAATTTTATATCCGGTTGTGTTAACTCTGCTAAATCAATTTCACGTCTTAGAAATATGTTAAACTAGCTCACACTCTTGATTTTGAAGAGGAAATATTTAGAGGTCTATATCTTGTTGTGGTGGACCGCCTGGTACCACGACTGGGTACCTCTGCCAAGCACGCTACCTAGCTATTGCCGGGACACCAGCAGCACTCCAGCCTCTAGCTGCCGTAGCTTGGGGGCTAGCCATTGCTTCCAGGGTCCTGGATCCAGCTGACCGGCCACACACATGGTCCTATGCCCAGAACAGTTCCAGGGCGTTTGATGCTTTGGCCGGTCAACTTCCGCGAGCTCCTGCGTACGAAATATGGTGTGCTCCGGCTGGCTCTTAGGTAGAGTTTGTGCCCCTTAGTCTCAGGCAGGGCTGGACTGGCCCACCGGGATACCGGGAAATTTCCCGGTGGGCCGCGGCACCTGTGGGGCCGGAGAGAGAGAGGGAGCCCTGCTCCCTTTACTTTAATAATATCGCGGCCGCCGGCCGCATGTCAGTGCCGCCGGGTCCGGCGGAACACTCTGAGGTGAATACTCACCTTGCGGCCGGCGGCCCCATCTCCCGTGCTGACAGCTGTCAGTATCAGTGAGTGTGCCGGGTGGCCGCCTAAGCGATCCAGCAGCACACTCATTGATACGGACAGCCATGTGGCTGTCAGCACAGGAGGTCTGAGGGAGGGGGCGGAGCTAACTACCGTGCTCCCTCGCGGTTCCCAGAATTCCCAGCATCTACACATCATAGAGTAGGGATTACTGTATGATGTGTAAATGCTGGGAATTATGGGAACCGCGAGGGAGCATGGTAGTTAGCTCCGCCCCCTCCCTCAGACCTCCTTTAACAAGGTAAGCAGGCACACGGAAGGGGGGGAGGGGACAAAAAGAGGGAAGGGGGGGAGACAAATGGAGGGGAAGGAGGGAGACAAAGAGGGGAAGGAGGGAGACAAAGAGGGAAATGGGGGAGACAAAGAGGAATGGGGGAGTACGAGGAAATGGGGAGACAAATAGAGGGAAATGGGGAGATGCAAATAGGAGGGGCATGGGGAAATATAGGAATGGGGAGACAAATAGAGGGAATGGGGACAAATAGAGGGAAATGGGGGGGAAAATATAGGGAAGGGGAGACAAATAGAGGGAAGGAGGACAAATAGAGGGAAGCCGGGGAGACAACAGAGGAATGGGGATGATAATAGAGGGAAGGGGACAAATAGAGGGAAGGGGAGACAACAGGCAGGAGACAAAGAGGAATGGGGGGAGACAAACAGAGGGAATGGGGGAAAACAGAGGGAATGGGGAAACATAGAGGGGAAGGAGACAAAGAGGGAATGGGGAGAAAAATAGAGGGAATGGGGAGACAAAATGAGGGGAAATGGAGGGACAACAGAGGGAAGGGGGAGACAAATAGAGGGTAGCGGGGAGGAGACAAAGAGGAACGGGAGACAAATAGAGGGAATGGGGAAAATAGAGGGAATGGGGAAACATAGAGGGGAAGGGGAGACAAATAGAGGGAATGGGGGAGACAAATGAGGGAAATGGGGAGACAACAGAGGCCACGGGGCCCAAGAGGGGTGGCTGGTGCCAGGAAAACCTTGGCCCGCCCAGCCTCCCCCCACTCACCAATATGGGGAACGAGGCCGGCAGCAGAGTGTCACGTGACCGGAAGTGTTCCGGCGATAACGGAGGTGAAATGCCTCGGAGGGGGGGGCCCGGTCCCCGGGCTGGCTGAGATAATGCAGGGTAGGGAGACCCTGCAGTCGTGGGGATGTTGCTGCCTAATGGTACTTACTCTGCTGGACCGGAACCGGAAGTGACGCGAGTGACGTCAGAAGCGACCTGGCCCTGATTTAGAGGTAGGTCTGAGTTTAAATAGGCCGGTTAACCCCTCCCACAACTACAGGCTCCGCCTTCCCATATATATATATATGTGTGTATTACTGTCAGGATCACATCAATTTACATCTATTACCTTTACCTCGTTTAGTGTATCTTGTCTCCAATGGTTTCCTTTTTTTCCTCTTACAGCGACCCTTGTGCATCTTTTACTTCATCCCAGTCCCTGTGTGTTTCTTTTTACCCTTCTCCAGCCTCTGTATTTCTCTTTCCCCCAGCCCCTTTTGTGTTGTTCTTAGCAAAGACTTCCGCCGGTCACGTGACAATCCGGTCACGTGACACACTGCCGGTCCAGTACCCTCGCGCCGGTCTGGAAGGTTGCATAAGTTCACCAGCAAAAAAAAAAAAAAAAAAAAAATAATACTAAAATTAGTATAACACCTGCCACACCACCTCTCTCTTCCCCTACCTCTAAGTTTTCTTTTCAGTTGTTATGATTTTCCAGCTAATTTACCCTCCTTTCCATCCTCACACGTCTAAACATTTAGTGGTTCTTAACTTAGGCCTGGCAAGCACTGCACTGCTGTGCGCTTCACTACCAGACTCTCATCTACACGGTAATCACACACAAAGGGCAATCCGCCGAAGAAAGTTAAATCTCGGTTTCTGCCACATGCTTTTGCAGGCGTTTCGCGCCGCTAATGTTATGCTTTTTCCACCCTGACAAATCTACCTTCAATCACGTTTCTACCACGTGTCAATCTCAAATATAAAAAAAAAAAAAAAAAAAAATTTTTTAAATTCTATTTCACATACCTGTTTTCTCTAGGCTACCTTTTGCATACTGGACACAACAGTCTTGGGATACCACGCTACCAGTAATACATAGGTAAGTAAGCAACATGGTCTTGTCGGTCCAACATCTATATCTCGATCACACACTCATTTTAATTTCACTTAGGCTCTAAGGAACAACGCATAGTCCTCCCTTAATATCCACCGGACAAGCTACGCAGATCGAGACAAATCTGGCAACCCACATGCCATATCAGTTCGCAAGACGCTAATTCTTCTCCATAGCTCAACGCTATCGTGAGAAAACTCGCTTACCAAAGTAAGTACCTCATTTTCCGTTTTTTTTTTTTCTGGCATAGTCACCTGGTCAGACACGCACCTGACAGGCCAATAGGTCACAAGGCCCACACTACGGCCTCAGTTCGATCACGTTTCCTAAACCACCTTCCTCTCTCAGTGGACAAGGCCATAGAACTCGCTTTTCAAGCACAACACCCCCAAAACAGGGTCATAGTTCACGCTACGTCAAACGTCCTGGCGCTCAAAAAAAAATAAAAAATTGGTCCTCACATCTAGACCACTTCGCTCACCGACGTCACGGGCAAACTCTCCATATTCACGTACGAGCACGTCAATCACCCCCCCCCCGTTACAAGGCACTTCAGTCCCTACATAAAGAGATAAATTATTCTTATAATAATATTCACCCTACTCGAACCATCATCCTCTAATTGATGTACTTACTCACGTTATAGGATGTCACACGCTTCGGACATAGCCGAGGATGTCTCCCTACCCAGCACCCCAGCCAGGGTCGCTAGCCCTACCAGACCTTGTACCCCAGTGGAGCTGTTAGAGACGGCTAGTCCAGCGTCCCTACGCTCCTGGACTGTTCCCAAGATCGCAGCTGAGCTCAGAAGACGAGGCATACCATACCCGGCCACGGCCCGCAAAGCGGAACTGTACCGCCTCCTGAACAATAACCCCGACACCCCGCGACCCGGCACCAGTACACAGGCTATCGATGGGAACACGCCTGGACTTCAGGCCACCATGTCCACTCTTCTCGCTTCAGTTAATCTGATCAACGAGATACTGGAGAATCTTGAGAACCAAGTGGCCTTGATCAACCCAGCTAATGCTCCCACCATGCTGCCACAGTCACTGCCTAACCCGGGTAACAGCACTCTTTCCGGCCCAGCACCTGCCTCCACACACATCATCACGCCTGCCCACTTAGTGCCCCAAGCCATTAAAAAAGACATCCTAGAGGGGAAAGATGTCAACCTGGTTTCACTCCTCATAGCATCCCAAGACTTGATAGAAAACAAGGCTTACTGCTATGGGGAAGTTTCGGTAGTACTCAAGGCTAGGGACCCTAGGCTTAACAAAAAACTGGCCATCCCCGATTTCGTGATTGCTTTTGGATTGTACAGGGATGTCATTTGTTCCGTCTTCCCTCAACGCAGAGAAGAACTGGACCTGTACCTCCACAAATTGGTGGACTTGGGCAACAAATACGGAGGCTACTCTTTCTATGATTATCATAGGTCATTTTCGGCGAAGGCGGCGGCAGCACTGGTCCAGTTTAACATACGCTCAGACTGGAGCCAACTGGATACGGAACTGTTCTGCCGCCACTTCGCCGGCCTCAAGCCTCCGTCCTGTGCCATTTGCACGTCCTCTGCACATTCCACCAATCTGTGTCCCTCTGAACTAAGCCAACCCTCCACAAGCCATGCAGAGCCCACCCCCAAATCAGATAGGGTCATCAAAGACAAACTGGGCAGGCCCATTGTATTCCTCGGCAAAGCACAGGTATGCAATAACTTCAATGCGGGGGGCTGTAGCTTCAGCGCTTGTCGTTTATTGCATGTCTGTTCCCTTTGCTTTAGGGCACACGCAAAGACCATGTGCCCTAATCAGCTGTTCCCTAGACAATGACTCACGGAGATTAATGTTAGCAACCTCACCTATTATCTTTCCAATCACCCCTCCCCTCACTTGGTCGAGTTCCTCACAACAGGCTTCACGATAGGATTCCACACAGGGCTAGTGGCAATACCGGGAGGCACCCTAGAATGTAGGAACCTACAATCAGCCTTACAAGATCCCGTCACTACGAACGCACTACAGCCGAGGTCAACCATGGGTTCATGATAGGCCCATTCACACACCCCCCATATGCCAGTTTCAGAACTAACCCAATTGGCATTGCTACTGGGAAATTCAATAATAAAAAACGCATGATTATTGACCTGTCAGCGCCTCATTCATCCGTGGTTCCTAGCATTAATTCATTGATTCCGTCTAGCGAATTTTCACTCCAATATGCCACAGTGGATAATGCAATGGGAGCAATCTTGAAAGCAGGTAAAGGCGCCTGGTTAGGGAAAACCAATATCACCAACGCTTTCAAATTGCTACCCATACACCCATCCCTGTGGCATTTACACGGAGTAAAATGGGAGGGCCAGTACTACTTCGCCACGCGTTTGACGTTTGGGGCCAAAAGCAGTCCCAAACTGTTCGACACGTTCGCCGAAACACTTTGCTGGTTATTACTAAATGTGTGTGGCTGCCCGGTAGCAATACACTACCTGGACGACTTCCTCACGGTCGAAGAACTGAACCGCACCCCCCACAGCTTAGACAAAACGGCTGCTCTTTTCTCCACACTGGGGGTACCTATTTCAGTAGAAAAAACAATAGGTCCTTCTACAGCCCTGACCTTCTTAGGCATCCATCTAGATTCCATTTCCATGGTAGCGAGTCTCCCAGACGAGAAGGTAACACGCATAACCAACGAAATCTCATGGTTCATGCAGAAAAACTTTTGCTCTCGCAAAGAGCTACAGTCACTCTTGGGCTCACTTAACTTTGCGGTCCGCATCATACCGCAAGGACGGTGATTCATTTCACGCCTACTTCACCTCCTGACGGAGACCCCCCCACGACAATACCCACATACTCATCGACGTTAACGCCAAAGCAGACTTACGCATGTGGGGCACATTTCTCTCCTCCTGGAACGGGAGGTCAATGTTCATACCCCCACTTGACGTAGATTCCCCGGTCGTGTGGACCGATTCAGCAGCCCACACAGGCTTTGCAGCCATATACAACGACCAGTGGTTCCGGGGGGCATGGCCATCCGAAACTTCAACACTACAGGCGTTTAACACCACATCCTCACTTT
>OW240913.1:243691383-243936447 GCA_933207985.1 Pelobates cultripes | reverse complement strand
GTAAAGATACACAGACACAGACACTGATACACATGCAGATACACAGATACAAATACTGCTGCAGATGCACAGACACACAGATGCAAACACTGACACTCATGCAGATACACAGAAGCAAACACTGCCACACATGCAGATACACAAAAGTAAACACTGACACACATCTAGATACACAGAAGCAAACACTGTCAGATGTCTAGATAAAAATATACACATTGCCACAAATGCAGATACACAGACACACAGCTAAAAACACTGCCACACATGCAGATGCAAAGACACACAGATATAAACACTGTCACACCTGCAAATATACAGACACACAGATACTGACACACTTGCATTTACACAGACACACAGACAAAAACACTGACAAACATCTACATACACAGACACACAGAAGTAAACACTGACACACTTTTACATACACATATATACATATAGTGACACATGCACAGACACACAAAAGTACACAAAGACACAGATACAAGTCAAAATTTTAACAACACTATTTTTCCGCATACCCCTTTTTACTCCTGAACATACATCTTAGTACAGGTTGGGAACCGCTGGCCTATATGGGTTAGTGAAATGTTAAACTCTTGAAGTAAATATATGTGAATTCTCTAAGGTATATACATTAAATGTTAAACAAGCTTTGTACTTTTTCTTTTAAATGCATGACAATTTTTATTCTACAAAAAATGCTTCACCAGAGAGTCTCTTTTAAATTCCTTACCCCGTTAGTGTTTCTTATCCCATCTGTTGAATGTCTTACCCCCTTTAGTGTATCTTATCACCGATTATTCCCCATTGCGTATTACACCCCCACTTGTGTGTCTCTTACTTTTCCCCTTGTGTGTCTTACTTCCCCCAGTCCCTTTGTATGTCTCTACCTTCCCTCCAGCCCCTCATGTCTCTTACTTCCCCACAGTCTCTTTTGTTGTCTCTGTCTCTCTGCAGCCCCTTTGCGTTTCCTCATCCCCTTCTCAAACTCCTTTGTGTCATTGTTCCTTTCACCTTCCCATCTGTGTGTCACAGTACCATTTCCATCTGCGTGTCACTGCCCCCTCCTCAGTCCTTCAGTGTATTTCATTGTCCAGTTGTCAGCCCACTTGTGTCATTGTCCCCTTCCCCAGCACCCCGTGTGTCTCTGGCCCTCTGTGTTTCTCTTATTCCCCTTCCCCAGCACCTCCATCTGTCTCTTTGTCCCTTTCCCCAACCAGTCTATGTGTTTCTTTCATCCACTCCAGCCCCTCCATGTGTCTCAGCCACACAGCCCCTCCATGTGTCTTATTCTCTCCAGCCTCTGCGTGTGTTTCATTTGCCCCTCCATGTTTCTCATTCCTTCCCCAGCCTCTACATATGTCTCATGCTCCCTAGCCCAGCCATGTCTCACTCCCCCTAGCACCTCCATGTATGTGGTCCCCCCCAGTTCCTCCATGTGTGTAATTCATCCCTAGAACCTTCCATGTGTCTCATTCCTTCCCCCCCTGCATGTCTCACATTTCTTCCCCAGCCCCTCCACGTGTTTCATTCTTCCCCCAGTCCCTCTATGTGTCTCATTCCCCCCCTCCCAAGCCCCTTAATGTGTCTCAACCACCTAACTCCTAAAATGCCATGCAGAAAATAACAACGTTTCAAAATGTCTCACTGTTTTACTTAGATTTTTAATTTTGTTTCATATATAAATATTTGATGTGAAATAAAAGCCCACTTTCTCCTGAACAAAATGATATGTAATAAATGTGGATGCACCCAATAAGAAAGAGGTAAATTCTGTTTGAACAGATATATAGCTCAAATTCTAGGTTTTGTTTTGGTTCAGAGCTCGTAAAATTACACCTGTACTTAAGGCAGTAATTGAGAGAAAAGTGTTTCCTTAGAGTTAGGACCTCTTTTCATCAAACCAATCATGGTAAAAGTGTTGTTCAAAAGTACTGTAATGATGACATTGTGCCATCATTGTCAATTGTTCCTCTGCAATGTGCCAATAAACTTCAAATAATGCAGGCTAGATGAAAATCTCTGCATCATATATATTTTGTTATATAAAATATACTTTATATCTATTGTTTGAACTATAATTCATAAACACATGCCTCAAAAAGGCATGTGTTTCCCCACAAAAACCACAAGAGAAGAGAAATAAAAAAAATAATGTGCCCCCTTATATTTTCTATACTATTGCTTATTCATGCGTCAGCCATTCAACACCACATTTTTATTATATTTTCTTTTGATAGCATTTGTACACAGTTTAAGGTATAGATAATACAGATGACTAAATCAGCAGCACACATGCGAGCACCTTCTTTTTAGTTATTAAAAAGACCTCATACTGATGAGCACTAATCATAAAAAGGCCATCTGGAGATGTTCAAAGGTCATGGTAAATGATTGAACTTTGTTGATTCTCTTTTTATTGGATGGAAATATGACATTTGAATATATGAGTGAGAACATGCCTATAACATGAACAATTCAGATAAATAGAACATTCATGAAATTTAAACAAAAAATAGTCAACAATTAAACATTTTGAGCAATGAGTCATCAGGCGAAAGTTAACCAAATATTGTTAAATATCTGTATAAAGTTTATTTTTGGTGAGTGACAAAGATATATATATATATATATTTATATATATATATATATAAAATCAGAAACTAACTTATTCATGAAACATTTAATTGCAAATATAGGTTTTGGTAAGTTTTCAAGTCTTAAAGGTTTTTGAGGAAAAATATATTCCCTACACAGTACATACAAAGAAAATTGGAAATGAAATAGAAATATTTAGGCCAAAATTTTATTTAGATAAAGTTTATTTAAATACATTTTATTTAGATAGATTTGTAACCAGGGCCGAATTTGCCACTAGGCCACTGAGGCATGGCCTCGGGACGGCAGGCAGGAGTGGGGCAGCATGGTTCCCCACCACAGCTCTCTACACATCCCCTCTCTGTATGTCTAAGTAACAGTCCCTCCTGTCAGTGTACCAGTGGTACAGCTCCCAAATCAGTGTCCTATGATATAGCCCTTTTTTCTGCAGTACGTGGCCAATTTACTTCAATCTGCTAAATTAATTATCTGTTGTTGGTGTGATGCCTCCACTCCCCTCCAGTGCTCTCACATAGCTGTGAGTGAAAGAGTTCAATATAGAGTCATAAGTAACATGCCTTTTTTTTTCTTTTTTTAATAAGATTTTATTTTATTTTCTCTGAGCAATGGTTAGTATATTTCAACAGCTAACATTATGCATGGGTGGGACGCGCAGGTCATCTTTGTACATTTGATATGTAGAGTGGCTGTATTGAAATCTGGAGAGACTTGCAAGTCCCATACAGGCATTATAAACATGTGATCGGCAGACACGCAGGTCTCAATTATAGCAGGTAGAAAACAGGAGTAGGACATGCAGGTCCTTCTCAATTGGATCCTGTATGAAACATTACAGATGTTCTCATGTGTCAGTGGATATGTGGCTTGTCATTCTGGGTTTGTACCCTTACTCCATTGAAAGATTGTCTGTCTACATAGGTTAGGAAAAGAGGAGAAGAAAGAGAGGTGGGATGCATGGATCGAGCGGGAGGGAGGGGGAAAGAGTGTGCTGCTGGTGGACCCTTTTTGTTGGTCCCCATGTAGGAGGCAACCTAGTGTGTGGTGCTGTATTATTGATTGAGTTAGCTAGCAAACTCGGTTCTCGCTATGATCAGCAGCCATTGTGCCCAAATGTCCATGTATTTCTGTGTCTTATCTCCAGACTTCATGTGTGGCAAACCAGATGACCAGTGTGGGGGTTTCCTGGCTTTTCCAAAAATGAGGTATGTTTTGTTTAGATACATTAAGGATTCTTATTGTGAGTGTTTTTTTGTATTGAGTGCTAGGTGTTCTCGTATGGTGTAAGAGCACTGTGGCGAAAGTAGCGCTTTCTGTCACTTCTCAGTATTTTATAACAATATATTGTTTATAAAAATTCTGATCAAGACTGAGTTGGAATCATTGAAATTCCAAAGCAATCCAAAGATACCATGAGACAAAGTAGGCACTACTTGTATTATCGTAAAACCTGAGGTTGAAGAACGTTGAAAAAATGAGTAGTTTGTTATGTATATAGTTTGCAGTACACCGATAGGCAACATTTCTAACCACTTGGTTCACAAAATAAAAATAATCAATACTGAGAAAAAGGAGAAACAGTTAAAAAAAAACTATATATATATATATACATATATATATATATATATTTAACAAAATACAGGCAGTCCTTGCACTCACGCTTCTTTGAAGTGTTTGCCGGGTGCTAGTAATCCAGGGAAAATATGTAGGTCTCAGGTAGTGATCAGCACTCACGGTCTTGTAAAAGACTGTGAGTGCTGATCACTACCTGAGACCTATATATATGGGAAGGCGGAGCCTGTAGTTGTGGGAGGGGTTAACCGGCCTATTTAAACTCAGACCTACCTCTAAATCAGGGCCAGGTCGCTTCTGACGCCACTCGCGTCACTTCCGATTCCGGTCCAGCAGAGTAAGTACCATTAGGCAGCAACATCCCCACGACTGCAGGGTCTCCCTACCCTGCATCATCTCAGCCAGCCCGGGGACCGGGCCCCCCTCCGAGGCATTTCACCTCCGGTATCGCCGGAACACTTCCGGTCACGTGACACTCCCGTCACGTGACACTCTGCTGCCGGCCTCGTTCCCCATAGTGGCGGGAGAGCTGGAAGGCGGTCAAGGTTTCACCAGCACCCCCATCATCCCACGGGCCCCCGCCGCCCCCGTCCAAAGACCTCACGCCTGTCACGTGACACACTGCCGGTCCAGTACCCTCGCGCCGGTCTGAAGCTGGAAGGTTGCATAAGTTCACCAGCACCCCCCTCCCCCAGTCACATAATAAATAAAAAAAATAAAAAATAAATAAATTTAAAAAAAAAAAAAAAAGTTGTGACAAGTGGGGGGGCATGGAACGTAGTATAACACCTGCCACACCCCCTCCCCCCAAGTTTTCAGCTGTTATGACGCCTCCAGCCACCCCTCCTTCCATCCGTCACGATCTAAACATTCTAGTGGTCTAACTAGGGGTCTGGCAAAGCACTACCACGAGTGCCGACGGCCAGACCCTCATCCACACGAATCACACACACAAAAGGGCAATCCTCTCACAGTTAAATCCCTGGGGTTTCCTATAAATAATACTACAAGCTAAGTAGTATATTTCTTATGTCATGCACGTTATGCTTTTCCCACCCTGACAAATCTACCTTCAATCACGTTTCTACCACGTGTCAATCTCAAATATAAAAAAAAAAAAAAAAAAAAAATTTTAAATTCTATTTCACATACCTGTTTTCTCTAGGCTACCTTTTGCATACTGGACACAACAGTCTTGGGATACCACGCTACCAGTAATACATAGGTAAGTAAGCAACATGGTCTTGTAGGTCCAACATCTATATCTCGATCACACACTCATTTTAATTTCACTTAGGCTCTAAGGAACAACGCATAGTCCTCCCTTAATATCCACCGGACAAGCTACGCAGATCGAGCCAAATCTGGCAACCCACATGCCATATCAGTTCGCAAGACGCTAATTCTTCTCCATAGCTCAACGCTATCGTGAGAAAACTCGCTTACCAAAGTAAGTACCTCATTTTCCGTTTTTTTTTTTTTCCCCTTGCATAGTCACCTGGTCAGACACGCACCTGACAGGCCAATAGGTCACAAGGCCCACACTACGGCCTCAGTTCGATCACGTTTCCTAAACCACCTTCCTCTCTCAGTGGACAAGGCCATAGAACTCGCTTTTCAAGCACAACACCCCCAAAACAGGGTCATAGTTCACGCTACGTCAAACGTCCTGGCACTCAAAAAAATTGGTCCTCACATCTAGACCACTTCGCTCACCGACGTCACGGGCAAACTCTCCATATTCACGTACGAGCACGTCAATCACCCCCCCCTCCCCCCTGTTACAAGGCACTTCACTCCCTACATAAAGAGATAAATTATTCTTATAATAATATTCACCCTACTCGAACCATCATCCTCTAATTGATGTACTTACTCACGTTATAGGATGTCACACGCTTCGGACATAGCCGAGGATGTCTCCCTACCCAGCACCCCAGCCAGGGTCGCTAGCCCTACCAGACCTTGTACCCCAGTGGAGCTGGTAGAGACGGCTAGTCCAGCGTCCCTACGCTCCTGGACTGTTCCCAAGATCGCAGCTGAGCTCAGAAGACGAGGCATACCATACCCGGCCACGGCCCGCAAAGCGGAACTGTACCGCCTCCTGAACAATAACCCCGACACCCCGCGACCCGGCACCATGCCAGTAGCCAGTACACAGGCTATCGATGGGAACACGCCTGGACTTCAGGCCACCATGTCCACTCTTCTCGCTTCAGTTAATCTGATCAACGAGAGACTGGAGAATCTTGAGAACCAAGTGGCCTTGATCAACCCAGCCAATGCTCCCACCATGCTGCCACAGTCACTGCCTAACCCGGGTAACAGCACTCTTTCCGGCCCAGCACCTACCTCCACACACATCATCACGCCTGCCCACTTAGTGCCCCAAGCCATTAAAAAAGACATCCTAGAGGGGAAAGATGTCAACCTGGTTTCACTCCTCATAGCATCCCAAGACTTGGTAGAAAACAAGGCTTACTGCTATGGGGAAGTTTCGGTAGTACTCAAGGCTAGGGACCCCAGGCTTAACAAAAAACTGGCCATCCCCGATTTCGTGATTGCTTTTGGATTGTACAGGGATGTTATTTGTTCCGTCTTCCCTCAACGCAGAGAAGAACTGGACCTGTACCTCCACAAATTAGTGGACTTAGGCAACAAATATGGAGGCTACTCTTTCTATGATTATCATAGGTCATTTTCGGCGAAGGCGGCGGCAGCACTGGTCCAGTTTAACATACGCTCAGACTGGAGCCAACTGGATACGGAACTGTTCTGCCGCCACTTCGCCGGCCTCAAGCCTCCGTCCTGTGCCATTTGCACGTCCTCTGCACATTCCACCAATCTGTGTCCCTCTGAACTAAGCCAACCCTCCACAAGCCAAGCAGAGCCCATCCCCAAATCAGATAGGGTCATCAAAGACAAACTGGGCATGCCCATTGTATTCCTCGGCAAAGCACAGGTATGCAATAACTTCAATGCAGGGTGCTGTAGCTTCAGCGCTTGTCATTTATTGCATGTCTGTTCCCTTTGCTTTAGGGCACACGCAAAGACCATGTGCCCTAATCGGCTGTTCCCTAGACAATGACTCACGGAGATTAATGTTAGCAACCTCACCTATTATCTTTCCAATCACCCCTCCCCTCACTTGGTCGAGTTCCTCACAACAGGCTTCACGATAGGATTCCACACAGGGCTAGTGGCAATACCGGGAGGCACCCTAGAATGTAGGAACCTACAATCAGCCTTACAAGATCCCGTCACTACGAACGCACTACTGACAGCCGAGGTCAACCATGGGTTCATGATAGGCCCATTCACACACCCCCCATATGCCAGTTTCAGAACTAACCCAATTGGCATTGCTACTGGGAAATTCAATAATAAAAAACGCATGATTATTGACCTGTCAGCGCCTCATTCATCCGTGGTTCCTAGCATTAATTCATTGATTCCGTCTAGCGAATTTTCACTCCAATATGCCACAGTGGATAATGCAATGGGAGCAATCTTGAAAGCAGGTAAAGGCGCCTGGTTAGGGAAAACCGATATCACCAACGCTTTCAAATTGCTACCCATACACCCATCCCTGTGGCATTTACACGGAGTAAAATGGGAGGGCCAGTACTACTTCGCCACGCGTTTGACGTTTGGGGCCAAAAGCAGTCCCAAACTGTTCGACACGTTCGCCGAAACACTTTGCTGGTTATTACTAAATGTGTGTGGCTGCCCGGTAGCAATACACTACCTGGACGACTTCCTCACGGTCGAAGAACCTAACCGCACCCCCCACAGCTTAGACAAAACGGCTGCTCTTTTCTCCACACTGGGGGTACCTATTTCAGTAGAAAAAAACAATAGGTCCTTCTACAGCCCTGACCTTCTTAGGCATCCATCTAGATTCCATATCCATGGTAGCGAGTCTCCCAGACGAGAAGGTAACACGCATAACCAACGAAATCTCATGGTTCATGCAGAAAAACTTTTGCTCTCGCAAAGAGCTACAGTCACTCTTGGGCTCACTTAACTTTGCGGTCCGCATCATACCGCAAGGACGGTCCTTCATTTCACGCCTACTTCACCTCCTGACGGAGACCCCCCACGACAATACCCACATACTCATCGACGTTAACGCCAAAGCAGACTTACGCATGTGGGGCACATTTCTCTCCTCCTGGAACGGGAGGTCAATGTTCATACCCCCACTTGACGTAGATTCCCCGGTCGTGTGGACCGATTCAGCAGCCCACACAGGCTTTGCAGCCATATACAACGACCAGTGGTTCCGGGGGGCATGGCCATCCGAAACTTCAACACTACAGGCGTTTAACACCACATCCTCACTTTTCGAACTTTACCCAATAGTGGCAGCTGCACACACTTGGGGCCCACTGTGGGAGGGCAAAGCAGTCAAATGTCTCTCTGACAACGAAGCCACTTGTGAAATCATTAACAAGGGCAGATCCGCATCCCTAGTCATCATGAGACTCATGAGAAGACTCACATGGCTGGCAGCAACTCACAACTTCCACTTGGTTTGCATGCACATACCAGGCCGGGAAAACATTGCAGCTGACGCTCTCTCTCGTTCCAACTTTCAGGCCTTTTTCGAACAGCATCCCACGGCGGTAGCCATACCTGTGCCAACCCCCGCATTTCAGGACCTCATTATGGATTGATAAACCTGAAACAGCATGCACTAACGTTGGCTAAAGCGGCTCTATCAGATAATACCAAGAAATCCTATGACAGAGCTCTTACTATTTTTCCAGGTTCACTTCCGAACACCACATCACCAACACCTTCTCCTTAGACACGATTGTTGCTTTCACCGCGCACTGCCACCTACACCTTAAGCTTGCCCATAACACTATAAAACTCTACCTCATGGGCATTCAGCACCACTTACTCACCATGTTCCCCAATCACAAACCTTTCATGTCATCCTATCTCTTAAAAAACGTCCTAAAAGGAATACTCCGCACTGACGGCCCTCCAACAGCCAAAAGACAGCCAATTGACGGCAATAAATTCAAGGATCTATCAGATCTATTAGATTCTAACCCTTTCGAACCTAACACTAACAACGTACTCAAGACGGCGATGTACATAGCGTTTTACGGGTTCTTACGGCCCAATGAATTCACGGTACATAATCTATCAGTTAACACAAGCTATGTCAGAATTAGGGACCTACAAAAATCAGGGGACCATTACATACTGCGCCTAAGACGTACAAAAACAAATCAGGTAGGACCGCCTACAGAAATCCAGTACTTCCCGACCCATAACAAATGGTGCCCGGTGACAATCCTGGATACTTTCTGCCTTTCCCTCACAGACAAACAAAGCTACTCACCCTTACTCACTATCGCCGACAAACCTCTGACCACGGCTAAATTTATACACTATGTAAGGGCCTTGGCGGTCAGATTAGGACACGACCCCATGTCCATCTCAGGACATTGATTCAGGATCGGCGCCGCATCAGCCGCTTCCAGCAATAACGTACCCGCACACATCATTAAAAAACTAGGTAGGTGGAAATCAGCAGCTTACGGGAAATACATTCCACAGCCAGAGAAGGAATTGAGGAAAGCTTTTAAAGAACTGCTCATGTGAATGTTACATATATTAAAGTGTTTTGTTTGAAACCTTTTTGCCCTCATTATTTCAGGCCTACCCGATCGTTGGTTCAGGCACACCACAACCAACTATCAGTCTTCACCTACGACTACACTTACGGCTTTATATCCCCGACTACAAATGGGAAGGCGGAGCCTGTAGTTGTGGGAGGGGTTAACCGGCCTATTTAAACTCAGACCTACCTCTAAATCAGGGCCAGGTCGCTTCTGACTCCCCACCCACCAACACCCTTTCAACAAATACTATTTAGGTGGGCCCTCATTATTTCAGGCCTACCCGATCGTTGGTTCAGGCACACCACAACCAACTATCAGTCTTCACCTACGACTACACTTACGGCTTTATATCCCCGACTACAAATATATATATATCTCTATCTATATATATATATCTATATATATCTATCTATATATATATATATATATCTATATCTATATATATATATATATATATATATATATGTGTGCATGTATATTGATGTGTGTATTAGTAACCTATAATTATGCCTATAATATTTACACATATAGTAATATACATTTATTTATGCATAATACACACATATAATGTCATTATATATATAATGAGCACGTATTGGCCCTGTCTTGTAGCTAGTTGCATACTCATGCACAATAACATATTCAAAGTGAAGAGCGCACCCATAGAACTTCAAAATAAACAAGATCACTTCATTTTTTTAGTTGTGCAACTGCAGACATTCAGCATTTCAGTACCATTACTAAAATGTCCTTAATAGGCCAAAGTAGTTGTACTGAAACATTACATGCAAATGTACGTCTACTTAAAATAAAGGCGCTTTTTTGTTTATTTTGAAGCCCTATATGCGTTCCTTCGTTGGAGTAAGAGTTTTCAATTTCAAGTTATTTTTTCACCCTCTTTATCAGCACACTATGCTGGCGCGACGCATTATTGGGCTGGTATAGAATTTTTTTCCAGGGCTGATTTTAGGTCCCAGTCCGGCCCTGGTCTCAGGCACCTTCCCTCAAAAAAGCGGAGGTCCTGGAGGGTTGCAAAGTCATTCAAAACCCCGGACCAAGTTGTCCGGGAACCTCACAGTCACCTCTTGCCGATAACAATTCTATAACGTTCACGGCTAAGTCCCGTTGAGGTGACCATGGACCCACAAAGTCCTCATGCCAAATTTAGTTCCATAGCGATCACGGCTAAGTACCGCTGAGGTGACCATGGACCCACGAAGTCCTCATGCCAAATTTAGTTCAATAGCGATCACGGCTAAGTACCGCTGAGGACAATTCGTGGGTTTCTTCATGCAAACGGCTGTCAGAGGTTCAGTTCCAAAGAATAAAAGTGCTGAAGCAGGGACACCCAGGTAAAGCTGCTGGGGGAGGCCGAGCAGGTTAACTCCTGAATGGGATCTTTGGAAACGGCCCATAGTCTTTGGACAGGAGGCTAGTCAGCAGGCTCCTCCAGGAGCTTGTGTCATAGGCACGTTGCCACACTTGTTCTTAAAGACTTAAGAGTTCATAATGATGATTTATCTTGACTGTCATATAATATAAAGTGTTCTGCAGTAACGTAAAGAGCACCCCAAGCAACACAGCTGTTTTTTTCTCCTGGCATAACATAGGTAACATTGAGCTCCCTGCTTCTGTATGCCTTTTATTTTTATTTTTGTATTCATTATAACAGTTCTGACAACTTTGAGAGAGGTTTTGTGAAGGGTCTCTGGGTGGGAGTGTCCTAGATGCAAATGACACCAGCCAATCTGCTGTAAGTCACGCTGTCTACCTGCGTGCCTATATCACAGGCTTTTCAACCAGAGCAACTAATATGCTGAGTACTGCTGAAGTGCTCTTGCATGGTTTTAAATGATTAGAAATCCATCAATAAGTGCAGCAAGCAAGGGTAATTATAGACATGTGCTGCACTTTACTTATGTTCTCCTAACATCAGGTCATTAAAACTTTGTTGGGGATTCAGGAGGGCTGGGGGAAAATAGTTAAATAGGGAATTTTGTGACTTGATAGTTATTTAATAGTTCCTGTTAAGTCTTCCTAGCCTGGCCTATTCAAGATCTGATACCAAGGGACATGTACATCCTCTCTGAGAGAGCATACAGGCGTAGCTACAAGTATTTTACTGTTTGAAAAAACGTGAATGCTGAACAAACCTATTTATCAAATGACTAGAAGCAGCATGTGCCTTTTAGATTAAGTAGCTATGTGCATGCATGATCAGGAATTATGATTCTTTTTATTGCTAAGTTACACAAACTTTAATCGCAAATGCTTCTATGGAAAACAAGTGGGATCAGAAAGAAAACTCATCTCTGGGCCTTGGAATATGCAAACCACATCGTCCATTCTGACGGTGTATTTATATTTTTTTTCTGTTTTTTCACTGTGCTGTCTCTGTAATAATCAAGGTCTGGGCCCTTTGGGCCCACCCACAAGTTCGTCCACAAGGTCCACTGTGAGTCCGCCCACAAGGATACTGTGTGTGTGTTTGTGTACTGAATGCAGTGTGCATGTAGTGGATCCAGTGTGTGTATTTGTGTAGTGGATCTAGTGTGTGTATATATGTAGGGGGAGTAGGTTAGGGGCTACAATTTATTAATTATATTCCCACCCTCACTCTTGCCTGTGGCCAGGGAGGGAAGACGTTACTCTCCCTGGTGGTCCGGTGGCATTGTGCAAGCTGCCATGCTTCCAGGTGTCTCTACAGTTTAGAGGGGGCCCAGTAAATTCAATCTTCAGCTTCCACTAGCTCCTCTCTCCAACACACTCCGGGAGCCTCTGCGCCACGCAGAGTAATACCATGGTAACCCACAGCAATGCAATGATGGCCAGATCTTACGAGAGTTGGAGTGTGGAGCTTTCGGAAGATGATCGTCTTTGATGGGCCCCCCTTTCACTATGCAGGCATCTCATAATCGCTATGTATATGTGCACATTGGGAATGTGGGTCCTAGGCCCCGTTACAGTCGTATTGACCTGATGGGAATACCAATAGAGTTGCCAACCAGCAATACTTTTTATGCATACATGCCTGGAAAACCATGCAAGACTTCTAGCCTCTGGTGTTAAAGTGTCTCCAACCTTTTTTTTTTTTTTTTTTATTTATTTCTGGTTCCTCCAGGTTTTGTTTTGTTTTCTGTGCCACCAACTGAAACATTGACGAACAGTGTGCGAACACCCTATCTTTTGCCCTTTTCCTGTGTGTAAAATCACACACATGCCCAGTACACCGGCAGCTTCCACTGATCTCAGTGTTGACCTTAACAATAACACAGGAGTCAACACCGAGAATCAGTGGCTCACTGCTCCAGTATTTGACGTGGCGCTGGAGAGACTGGAATATACACATACATGACGAAGTTGACAAAAGCCATGAAGCTTGAACAAAACTCCACTCTTTGTCAACTTTTCTCAACCTGTTGGTTGAAAATGAGGAAAAGAAACGGTCTTTGTGAAGAAAAGAAAAGGCTAGGGACATGCCTATTTAGAAAACCAAAACAAAACCAATAGTTGCTTTTTAGTAAACATTTGTAACGTGTTGTTGTGTAGCAACCAAAGTATTTTGCTATAGGTAATATTAGCACTGGCTCAGCAATGTAATGTAATATAGCAATATATAAATTGGGAATTTACATGTGTCTTGACAAAGAAGAAATAGCAGAGGTGGAAGAGCCCTTTAGATGCAGCATCAACAAGCCTACACAGTCACCAAATGTAGTGCAGTAAAACAAAGCAGTTTCGTATGTATGGTAGGCAATATTCGTATAAATAAAACGAGACCACACAATAACCACAGACAATGTTTAATTACTTTTCAATAGTCTTGGCCGGGGTGTTTATTCAAAGCTGAAGGGGCAAACAACCATAACTTTGTAACCGTAACTTTGTAACCATAAAACATATGGTTCACCAGTCTACAAAACTTTCAACTTTATTAACCACCATATCGCCAGTCAGTCATAACTAACCTGACCGCCTATTATTTAAAACCATTTACCACCATATCCTTCTTCAGAACTTGACCCTGAGGATGACTTTTGCCCCACTGCCTCAACTGGGGTAGACACTACCCCAGCTGAGGCCCCCCACAGCCAAGGCCCTTCCATCATGTTTTGTAACTCCAACTTAAGTATATTAACTCCAATATTTGTCAAATGAACCTGAACCTTACTATATAGGTGTATGCAAAACACCCAGCTTAATGCGCAAACTAAAACGGTTACAGGAAATAATTCCTTAATGTTCCAATAACTCAAACCATGCAATAAACAGACTTAACTAAACCTACACTGTTACCACTATGTGACTGGTTAAAAAACTGCTGTATCTGGCCATGCAGAACAATCCAACCTAATGACCATAATTCCAAAATCTCAGATCAACTATACATCGCCCTGATAGAAGTTCTGGTTACGTCCGTATATTCTGGCTTTTGCTCTTTGCACGGCCTGCCAGGCCCCTTAAGTGATCTAGAATCCAAACATTTGTTATGGTACTTGAAAATAAAAGAATGACAAGAGGAAGAGGCAACATTAAATCAAATCATCACACACGTATAACTGAAAACTAGTCTGATTCCATCTCCCAATCTTCTTGATTACATTTGCACCAATCTAATATAGCTTTGCCACAGCCCGAACCTGTAAGAATCGCATATTATTTTTCAAATATTCAAAACTTAACTGTAATAACCACTGGATTTTAACCCCTTAAGGACTGAGCCAAATGTACATGTTTTGATCAAAATGAAACGTAAACCAAACTTGGAATTTGACTATATGTCTGTTCAACCGCAATTCAGCTCTTTCATATTAAAGGGACACTCTAGTCACCAGAACAACTGCAGCTTATTGAATTTGCTCTGGTGAGTAGAATCATTACCTTCAGGCTTTTTGCTGTAAACACTATCTTTTCAGAGAAAATGCAATGTTTACATTACAGCCTAGTGGTATCCTTCCTTCCTGGGTCATGGCTGCCTAAATTGCATCCAAACATTAGTTCCTACAATGCTAGAAGTGTTGGCATTAGCAGCTGGTCTGACTGCCAACCTCTGATGCAAGATCAGATTCAACCAACCTTCTCATAAAACTTAGAAACCACCTTATAAGACATCTAAAGGAAAATTGAACTCTAAGGTTTTCTTTTAAAATCTAATTGACGATAACCATACTAAACCTCCCCATTAATATGCTTCAAATATATGCTCAAAATCAGTGGCTCCCAAACAAGACCCCATGAACCAGTAACAGTCCAGGTCTCCCTATTAAAATAATTCCTGGACTGCAGGTGGCCCACACGGACCGGCCAGGAACCACTGCTCTAAATGTTGAGAAATTGACTACATAAGCTCAACTTCTTTAGTACCAGAAACATTTTAACAATGAAAATAATTTAACTCTATCTAGATCAGCTTGACTTCTCTCTTTTTTAACTTTGAATATCAATACGGCAGAGCTTTTTTTATTTTTAACTGCTATTCACACTACCCCAAGCCTGTGCTGGACTATATATTTCTTTTTATTTGTTTGTTTATTTATTTATTTTTTATTTCTTTCTTTCTTTTTATTTATTTTTTACACACACTGCAATACTTTCTACTTCAGCAAATTGCTATTCATATTCACCACCTGAAGTACCTGCTCTGCCTTGCACCTACATTTTTTTTAGGACTTGCATATAATCCAGATGAGTCATTTCCATCATCCGATTTGTCTTCTATTCTCCAAAGGATTTTTTCAGCCAAGCCCTCAACTCTACCCTGACTTATAACAGGTCCAAGGGGAGAAGTGCAGGCTTCTTTACACTAGGGATCGACCTATATTGATTTTTTTAGAGCCGATACCGATATTCTGTGACTTTCAGGCCGATAGCCGATATAATTTGCCGATATTCTGTACATTTACCATTTTGGAAAATAAAAACTATTTCTAAAGGTAAATGCACAAAATATACATGCCACGTGTAGTGGATGCAGTGTGTTTAGACAGGGGAGCTGTATGTGTTTGTGTAGCGTGTGTAGTGGATGCAGTGTGTGTTTGTGTAGTTTGTGTAGTGTGTGTGTGGATGCAGTGTGTGTTTGTGTAGTGTGTGTGTGGATGCAGTGTGTGTTAGTGTAGTGGGTGCAGTGTGTATTTGTCTAGTGTGTAGTGGATGCAGTGTGTATTTGTCTAGTGTGTATATAATGAAAGCAGAGTGTTTGTGTAGTGTGCGTAAAGTGAATGCAGTATATACTAAATGCAAAGTGTGTGTGTTTGTGTAGTGTATATAATGAATGTAGTGTGTTTATATAATGCAGAGTGTGTGTGTGTTTGTGTTTGTATAGTGTGTGTATATAATGCAGTGTGTTTGTGTAGTGTGCATTATATAAACACACTATGCAAACACACACTAAACACTGCATTATATACGCACACTACACACACTGCATTATACACACACACTACACAAACACTGCATTGTATACACACACTGCATTACATACACACACTACACACACTGCATTATATACGCACACTGCACACACACTGCATTGTATACACACTACACACACACTGCATTGTATACACAGTGTGTTTGTGTAGTGTGTGTGTATATAATGCAGAGTGTGTGTGTTTGTATAGTGTGTGTATATAATGCAGTGTGTAGTGTGTTTGTATAGTGTGTGTATATAATGCATTGTGTGTTTGTATATTGTGTGTTTGTGTAGTGTGCGTATATAATGCAGTGTGTTTGTGTAGTGTGCATTATATAAACACTACACAAACACTGCATTATATACACACACTATACAAACACACACTGCATTATATACACAGTGTGTTTGTGTAGTGTATGTGTATATAATGGAGTGTGTGTGTGTGTGAGGGGGGGGCATTTTTTATTACTTTTTTTTATATATATATATTTAATTATTTATTTTTGTTGTCTCTCCTCCCTGTTTCATACCTGTCCAGGGAGGGGGGATATAGCAGTCCCTGGTGGTCCAGTGGTATTGGCTCACCTCCCAGCAGCTCCTTCAGCTCCCAAGTGTAACTCTCGCGGCCAGCGTGCCGCGCGGAGCGTTGCCATGGTAACCCATGGCAACGCTCGGACGGCCGCGGGTCTCGCGAGAGTTACACTGGGGAGCTGGAGGAGCTGCTGGGAGGTGAGTAAGCGCTTGCTGCCCGCCCCCCCAGGACCGCCGGGCTTGTAATGAGCCTGGCGGTCCTAGGAGGTATTATCGGCAATATCGGTATCTGAATTGGCCGATACCGATATTGCCGAAAATACAGAATATCGGCCGATTATATCGGTAAAACCAATAATCGGTCGATCCCTACTTTACACCTGTTCTTCTTTAAAGGTGAAGTTCCTTTAAGTTCTGCAGCTTTTGGCTGTGTAGTTGTGTATTGTTTATTCCTTGCATGAGGGCACTTCTTTAACGCCGAAGCAGTCAAGCGACCAGCCGCAAACTCCAGTTGTCAGGAACACTCTTCAGGGGAAAATACTGCTACCGAGTCTGCCAGTCAGTGTTTGAAGTCTGTGGCAGCGAATTTAAACAGGCTCTCCACCAGCGATTCAAGTCTTTAAACAGACACTCCACTGCTGTCTGCTCTTCACACACAAATCTTTTTAGCAATCTAAAGTTGCTTAGGGGTCTGGAGTGACTCTTTAACATTAAATCTTCTGAAGCCATGAAGTTTCTGAGCGTCCGTCCACACCATTCCTGCTTCCGTACACTCTGATAGGATTAAACTTGTACTGCTTCTTTTTATACTATTCCAGTTTCCCGCTCTTTTTCTGCTTGCAACTTTCAACCAATCTCTTGCCAGCTCTGCCCAGATACCTATCTAACTGACCAACTACCACAATATTTTACAATTCCTCACATTCAAATCCTAGACAAAACAGACATGCTTATTTCCTGTGGCTTCTTTTTCCATTGAATTTATATGCGTTATATTCCTTTGTTCCCTGTGCAGAATTGTTAACTTTTCTTAGTGGGTTTATCATAGTTGTACTATTAAACCATATATATTATATATTTTTTTTTTCTCTCTCTCTCTCTCTCTCCATGATTGTAAAATGAGATCCTCAAGTGTGCACGGTTGCTTGAGCACTAATTTGGTACTTTGTATGCTTCTCCGGTCTGTTTGTGGCATTTAATGTTCTAACATCTCTTTGGTTGGTTGAGTCCATATGTCATTCAAATGGGAAACTGTAGCTTGGCATTGGCCGACACTCACTCAGCCTTAGAGCACAATGATAGAATTATGAAAACTGTGTCTGTGCATCGGACCTCTGGGATTTACAATATTATTCCTAGATGTGCAGAAGTACAACATAGCCATGCCTTGCTGACAATCGAGTATTCCTCCCCCCCCCTGTGTTTTGGGTTAATAAAACAGAATAATTTCAGCTTGTGTGTGTATTTCACCAATACAGTTTCTTGTAAAAATTCAAAGACAGCCCTAAAAAACTTTATAAAATTTATAATAATCCGCTTTTATTCTATATCAGCATTGTATACATTAGCCCACAGTATATGTTAATTTTTGGCAGACAGGGTTGCTACTTTACCTCTGTGTGGGTACTTGGATTTAGGAAGTGGGGTGCCTTATAATCTTGTGCCAGTCACTGTAGCAGAGTACCATGGTTTGGCAACAATTTGAAAACTGTCCACATGATGGCACAGATTTTTATCGTGTTTGTGCAGGAGCTACACCATACGTTTTTTGTTTTGTTTTTTTTTTTATCCCATTTTATAATGGTCCAATGCATTCTTCAGATTTGTACCTACAGCTATTTGTTGACAAACACAATTACAAACAAAGGTGACAGACAAATTTCAAGCGGTTTTATAACAAATAATGTAACAGGCTGTTTGGGCATCTTGGATCAAATTTATTAATGACTGTTATTCCGACATTAAACATTGTAATGTGCCCTTTCATTATTATTTATTTAGTGATAAAATACTCAACAAGACTTGGCAATTTTAATGACAAGGGGCATGCAGGTTTTTTTTGGTTTTGTTTTAAAAAAAAACTTTTATCTTTGTCTCCTTGCAAGAAGTTGCTATAGTTGTTTACATGTCGCTCAGGATTACTTTTATGTATGCTTCTTAAATGTATTGCTGCTTATAATTATTAAGCAGTATATATAGCGCCAACATTCTGCAGAGCTTTAAAATTATAGAAAGGGGATATTTAGAGATGAAGAAGGCTCTGCTCAATTAATCATACAATCCATGAGAATTTGAGTTAGGTGGATATATAGTAAGGTTTCTTTCGCAGGAACTCTTATTTGTGAGGTGGTAAAGACAGCACAATCAAAACTATAGATATCCACATGGATCCATAGCTCATTGCAGATTTTATTTCTCATTAAAGGAACAGTTTAGGCAAGATAACAAATTAATCAAAATAGAGTTGTTATGGTGCCAGGAGGTCCCTGGCGCTAGCTCACCTTAACAGGTTAAATCATTTTTGAATTGTTTCTTTTGACAGTCTTTGTTCCAGTGCCGAATTGCCCTGCCTTGCTGCACTTCCGTTTTCTAAAAATTTCTAAACCAGAAGTCTCTTGCAGAATCGGCAGCTGAAGCTCTCAGCCAATCCGTAAATCACCATTCGTAAAGCATGCTTGAAAAAGGTATGTTTCTTTCAAGCCAGTTTCATGAATGGGGATTGACTGACTAAGAGCTTCTGCACACTACGTGATTCTGCAAGAGCCTTCCATTTTTAGAGAGTTTTAGAAAATGGGCTGGTAGATTCAGTGCTGGAACAAAGACTTTGGGGTTAAACCATTTGAGAATGATATAACCCCCTTAAGGGGAACCAGCGCCAGGACCCTCCTTGCACCATAACAACTTAAGTTATTATGGTGCATACAATGTTCCTTTTAAGACTGTAGGTTATGTTGCACTCCACGTTTATCAATTTTTTACACTTTACTTTTAAAGGGATACTATATGTGCCAGGAATACAAAGCGGTAGTTCTGGCACTATAGCTCCTTCTGCCTCCCTTGCATCCCCCCATCGCAATAAATAAGGGGCTAAAAATCCTTTAACTGTCTGATCCCAGCGCTGGGTCACGGCTCGGCCTCCTCAATCGTGCAAGCGCATTAGACCTCCCCAGCATTAAATCAATGATTTCCTATGGGGGAAAAATCTGACGCTGGATCTCATGCAGAACATGAGGACATCCAGCATCAGTTACTGTACCAAAGTCCGTTTGGATCCAGGAATTGTCTCCCAGGTAGCCACTGCAGGCCGACTTAGTGCTGCAATATAACCATTGCAGTTTCTCTAAGTGCAATAGGGACAGTGCACCCAGACCACTTTGTTGAGCTGTCCCTTTAAATTTTTCTTTTTTCCGTTTTTAAACCTTTTATTTTCTCCTATCCTGTGTTCTGCTGCCCTCTCTGTTTAACACTGAACTATATACCGGTAATTAAGAAGAGCATGTCTGGTTTAGCAGAAACTTTATGCAAATCGCACATCACAGTAGACAAGCTAGGAAATAGCCTAATATGCATTTTCTTGGCTCCAGGTTTATGAGGCATATGTTAGAGTGTTTGCAAAAATTAATAATGATAAATTGCTACTAGTTTAGTTGGCACAAAGTTGTGTCTACATGAGAATAAAACATATGATAACCGTTGACACGGACAATCTTCAGAAAGGAGGTTAATTCAGTGTGTTCACAGCAGGACTCAAGTTTTGAATTTGTCCATCTGTGAAATACCCCTTCTCTCAACAAAACATGATATCCCAACTGTCCATTTAGTAGGCAGTCATTTTTTTTTTGTCACAATGCATGTGTGGTATTCAATATATGTTGACATAACAAACACGATACAATGGTATGTCCCCATGGGACAGTACAACATCAAATAGGACATAGTACACGCAGCATGAATTTTGTAATTTTAATTACATTGTGAGAGATCTAGACGGTAAACAGCCAGTGTGCCCTATGTGAATGTAATAAGGGTGTCAATCGCCAGGTGAAGTTATGTCCACACAGGAGTATACCCTGGGCGGGGGACGGTTAGGGAAAGATCAATCAAGTGTGGGTGATCGGCATGTGGAGTTAGGCATATGTCGCATTGTGTGAAGGCTTTCCACGTGTTGGGAGCCTATGTACTCGTTTTACTTGCATAAAAGACAGTATGAATAAACAATATAGCATTCTAATAAACATTGAAAGGGAAGTAAAAGAACAAAGAAAAAAAAATAAGAAGGAACAGAAATGCAATCTCTAACTGTGGTAAATATGGTGAGCAATAATGGTGGAAAAAAGAGTCCCCAGCCTCTGTTTCCTCACCTGGGTGGTCTGGCAGATGAGGCCAGCTGAGATGCTCTAGGTGTGAATTCCCAAATGGTGGCCGGGTTCAGCTGGGACAGGCCTGTTCCAGTTGTCGGTGAGGCACACAGTATGCCGTCAGATTTTAAGTGCGATTCCAGCTCCTGATAGCCCTATGCTCTGTAGAAAGTGCCATTAAGTGTCAACAGTATAGCTCGTGGTGTCCCCTATCTGTAGGGAATCTCTCTTGCGCAAAGATGCTGCAGGAGAGGTTGCAGTGACTTTCGCCAGTTTAGAGGTCTGGGTGAGGTCTGGGAATATTGTTAGCGAAGAACCCTCAAAGAGCAGGGGAGTTTTACCTCGCAGAGCGGCCAGGAGTGAGGCTTTATCCGAGAATGCTTGGAATCTGAGTATGAGATCTGCAGTAGCTGAAGCCGGTGCCTAGCTGGCTTTGGTAGCCGGAACATACCATCCAGCCTCATGGATTTCACCTGCTTAGACGGTAGCAAGACTCCTAAGAAGCACCTGATGTAGTGGGGTAGGTTGGCGAGTTCAGCCGGCTCAGGAATGCCCTGGACTTTTAAGATTGTAGCGTCTTCTTTGATACTGAAATGCGCCCAACATATCTGAAGTGGCGAGACCTGCTGCTGTGCTAGGTCTGCTACCTGTTGTTCCACCTTGGTGATATTAATATCTTGGGTGCTTGTAAAGGTCTCCAGCTGTGTGATCTTTGATGTGGCCCCTTCAAAAACTCCTTTATAATAGGCCTTTATAATAGGCCATATCTGAAATGTCCCCCCTCCTTCCTCAATAAAGGTAAGGAGAGGGGGGACATTTCTTTATTTTTATTTAAAAAAAAATTTTTTTAACAAAAAAGCACCCCTACCCTCCTCTTCACACACTGCCCCCACACACACTTATACACTGCCCACCCATACACACATTGCCACACATACACAGCCCCCTCACACACACATACACTGCCCCCCATAAACACATTGCCCCCAACACATACACACCATGCACATTCATCCACTGCCCCCCCATACACACATGCCCTACTCCAGCCCCATATCCCAGCAGACCCCAGGTAAGTTGTCAAACTGTTCCTAAACGGTTTGACTACTTACTCTAGGAGGGGGACCACAGAGCTGTAGTGGTTATTTTGTATGGATTATTTATTTTAAAAAATCTACAAGTGCCCTTCCCGAGATCAGGCTCTTGATCCGCCACTGTATGAGGTCAGTGGCAAACTCCTCCGACGTGTATGAGGAGAGGTCATCGGCCAGTGCCATTTTAGACCATGCGGACTACCGTGTGTTCCGCAGCATATCTCTTATCTCTCTGCCAGTGGAGCTTTTGTCAGCTTTCCCTTTTTTTGTTTTATGGCCCATGGTTTTCTTGCCGATGATATTGAGGTTTGTGGGGTCTTTTAGGTTCGGATTCCACCATATAAAGTCAAGTTTGAGGAAGTTAGAGCTGGAGGTCAGAAAAGTGCGACCGCTCCGGTGCCCTGTTAGCTCCGCCCCTCTCCCAGTGTCCCTTTTTTGAGCACAAATCCCTCTGTCCATCTTTTATCCTAATGTCCCTCTTTTCTAGAAGTTCCATATTGTTGAGGTAAGTGAGTGTTTTACAGGGCTTTACAATATCACTTACAGCAATGTGTCTTTAAACTAAGTTAGATGTTTAGAAATAAGTCTGTGTAAATAAAATTAGTTATTAGTTATCAGTCACCTAAGATGTCTTAAAATAACCTGTCTTTGGCATACCCCTACTCATAAAACAGTCTTTTGCTTGGAGTAACCTTTAGAATAACATATCAAGACTTTTAGCAGGATCCACTTTTCATTCATTTCATTTTTGACCTTTTGCAATTTTATAAATTATATATACCAAGCTACCTATTAAATATACCGCTGGTATTGTAGTCGTTTTCGACATTAGTTACCGTATATGTACTTTTATACCTCTGCACAGCCGTGCAGCATTTTCTGTAACAAATTCACTTCTACCTTTTCCTTTTTCTTACTCTATATTTGTATTGTCTTGGAGGGCTTTTTATGTGCCTAAGAGCAGGAGCTAATACAAATTTCTCCTAAGAGCAGAGCCAACCAGATGCATTAAATTGTTAAAAAACATAAAAACTAAACTCCCTGTAGAGAAAGTTAGGATTTATAGTCCGTTTTACGGTAAAAAGTAATACACAAAAAAGCCTGCACGTTTGCAGCCTGACTTTTTTTTTTTTTTTTTTGTTAACTAAGAGTGTAAGAACATTGCTTCTCTAAGAGCTTTAAAAGTCATAATTAAGTAGCATTGGAATGGCAGAAATGTGGAGGACCTGGTTTTTAGTCATAAGGGCTTACTTTATCACAATAACAAATTGCATAAAAAGTTTTAAAAAACACCTCCAAATATTGAAACTTCAGCAATTTGCATGTAAATCTTTATCATAAATTTGGGTGAAAGAGACAGTATAGTCACCAGCACAACTACAGCTTAATGTAGTTGTTCTGGTGAGTCTAGTCTGTCCCTGCAAGCTTTTCAGTTGAAATGCTGCCTTTTCAGAGAAAACACAGTGTTTACATCACTGCCTAGTAACACTTCTAGTGGGAATCAGTGAGTCTGCCACAAGAGAAGCTTCCTGGGTCGGTGCTGCACAATGTTTAATTAAATATTTATTTGTTTTTAAAAGCTAAAATGGTATAATACATTTATTGCAGCACCAGGACAGACTGCTTATAGCGATCAATCATCCTCAGGTGAAGTTCTCAATATTCATAAATAAAAGCATTAAGGGACACTATAGTCACCAGAACAACTACAGCTTATTGAATTTGTTCTGGTGAGTAGAATCATTACCTTCAGGCTTTTTGCTGTAAACACTGTCTTTTCAGAGAAAATGCAATGTTTACATTACAGTCTAGTGATAACTTCACTGGCCACTCCTCAGATGGCTGTTAGAGATCTTTCCTGGGTCATGGCTGCCTAAAATGCATCCAAACATTCAGTGACTCCTACCTCTGCATGCAGACACAACTTTCCTCATAGATTTATTGATTCAATTCATCTCTATGAGGAGATGCTGATTGGCCAGGGCTGTGTTTGACTCATGTTGGCTCTGCCCCTGATCTGCCTCTTTGTCAGTCTCAGCCAATCCTATGGGGAAGCATTGTGATTGGATCAGGCTACCACTTCTGATAATGTCAGCAGACTGATGTTTTGTTTTTGTTTTTTGAGGCAGACAGCATGCAGAGTTACAACTTCAGGCTTGAATACAGTAAGAATTTGCTATATTTATGGAGGCATGTGGGGCCCAGGGGGGCTAGAGGGTGGTTTTAACACTATAGGGTCAGGAATACATGTTTGTGTTCCTGACCCTATAGTGATCCTTTAAGTACACCCACACTTATAAAGTATTCCCCTGAATAAAATTATATATCATTGCCACACGATTTGAGTTTTATACTAGACAGTTGCTCTTGTAGACCTATACCGGAGCAACAATTCTAGTGCTAGTTTTCACTACCTTTGTATCAACTTTCTCCACATTGATACTTGTTACAATTAGCTCCACACTTTGTGTCATGTCCATAGGTATTAGCCCACTACATAGTACTCTTATCTACTAGGTATATCCATGTATTAGGCTTGAGTATGTGTATATAGTGTTCACACTATTATTTTTCCAGCCTTATGTATTATATATTTGTTTTGAGTACCTACTCATCTATTTTAACTATTCTATTAAAGGTTATATTTTAATTCTGTTAGGACACTCATCTCTCTCCTTTTCCTTCTACTACTTTTGTAGTCTATTATTGGTTAACCCGTATACGAGTGCATTCCCTAAGCTTCCATCCTACTACTTTTGCTCTTTTAAGTACACAGTCAAATATTCCAATGCTCTAGATAGAGAAACATTGAATCCAATGAAAACACTACATTGCGATCTAGTGATTTATTGGGGTAAAAGAGACAAGAGTGAGGTCAATACTAATGTGTAACAAGAACATTTCCTAATGTGCAGATGTTTACTTTGATGATTCTTTTTTTAACAGAAGAAAAGGTGGCGCTAAGTTATATTTTAATTATGATTCCACATGTCACCATGTATGTCTATAGTTTATTCCAAAATCCAAACTAGCAATACAAAACTCCAGAGTTCAACACAAATGTATTTCTTTTTAACACTGGAATATTACTTAAGCTTAGATCAGTGATGGCGAACCTTTTTGAGCCCGAGTGCCCAAACCGCAATACATGCCAACAGTTTTTCTCCTTAAAGTGCCAACACGGCAATTAAACCCAAATACTGAGGTTTAAGTTTAGAAAAAAACAACTCGTACTGTTGTCCGAACTAATAACTTTTGTTTTAAAAGAACACAGAGTTCAATGATACAAATTTTAAATAATGATATAAATAGATAAAATTAAGCTTATATTTATTAGTATCTCCAACAAATGCAATACATACACACACAGACTGCTGAATACACACACACACACACACAAGACTGCTGAATACAGAGACTGATGAATACACACACACACAGACTGCTGAGTACACACACACACACACAGACTGCTGAGTACACACACACACACACAGACTGCTGAATACACACACACACAGACTGCTGAGTACACACACACAGTCCGCTGAATACACGCAAACACACACAGACGGCTGAATACACGCACACACTGCTGAATACACACATACTGCATTAAGGTGGGGGGTGCGTGTGTGTGAGTGTTGTATGTGAGGGGTGCTGTGTGTGTGTGTAGGGGGGTGCTGTGTGTGTGCTATATGTGTAAGGGTGCTGCGGGGGGGTAGGGGTACTGTGTGTGGGGGGTAGGGGTACTGCTGGGAGGGTAGGGCTGGGAGTGTAGGGGTACTGTGTGAGGGGTAGGGATACTGTGTGAGGGGTAGGGGTGCTGATATTATTAGAGTACTTGGGGGTACTATAAATGTGGGGGAGATAGGAAATGTGGTGGGGGTAGGGTACTGTGTGTGGGGGTAGGGGTACTGTGTGTGTGGGGGGTAGGGGGTGCTGTGTGTGGGGGGTGGGGATACTGTGGTGTGTGGGGTGGGGTCACTGTGTGTGTGGGGGGTGGGGTACTGTGTGTGAGGGGTGGGGGGTATTGTGTGTGGGGGGTATGGGTACTGCTGGGAGGGTTGGGGGTACTGTGTGTGGAGATTAGGGGTGCTGCTGGGAGGGAGTGGGGGGTACTGCTGGGAGGGTAGGGGTACTGCTGGGGTGGGGGGTGCTGTGTGGGGGGGTGGGGGTGCACTGTGTGTGGGGGTGGGGATACTGTGTGTGGGGGTGGGGATACTGTGTGTGGGGGGTGAGGGGTTACTGTGTGTGTGAGGGGGTGGGGTGTGTGTGTGTGTGGAGTGTATGGGTGCTGCTGGGAGGGTTGGGGGTTACTGTGTGTGGGGTGGGAGTTACTGCTGGGAGGGTGGGGGTACTGCTGGGAGGTAGGGGTGCACTGCTGGGAGGGGTGGGGGTGCACTGCTGGGAGGGGTGCTGTGTGAGGGGTGGGGGTGCTATTGTGGGTGGGGGTGCTGCTGTGGGGGTGGGGGTGCCTGTGTGTGTGGGGTGCCGGGGAGGGTTAAGGGGTACTGCTGGGGGGTTAGGGGTACTGCTGGGGAGGGTAGGGGTTACTGCTGGGCAGGGTAGGGGTTACTGCTGGGCAGGGTAGGGGTTACTGCTTGGGGGGGTAGGGGTTACTGCTGGGCAGGGTAGGGGTTACTGCTTGGGGGGGTAGGGGTTACTGCTGGGGAGGGTAGGGGTTACTGCTGGGGGAGTAGGGGTTCTGCTGGGGGGGTAGGGGTACTTCTGGGGGGGTAAGGGTGCTGTGTCAGTATACCTCCCCCCCTCCTTCTTACCTTTAATGAGGGGGGAGGGGGGGGACACAGCGATCCCTGGTGGTCCGGTGGTGGTAAGCACTGCAGGGGGAGGGCTCCAGGAAACAGCTCCACTGTCCTCCCGCGCAATGCTGTGTGGAGCGTTGCCATGGTAACGCGCGGCAACGCTCCACACAGCATCGCGCGGGATGACAGGGGAGCTGCTTCTTAGAGCCCTCCCCCTGCCTCCCGACCCGGAAGCAGAGTAGGTGCCTGCCGTTTCGGGCAGGTGCCTACTCTGCAGTGATGGCGAACCTGTGGCCGCGTGCCCACAGAAAGGGCCCGGCGTGCCACCTGTGGCACGCGTGCCATAGGTTCGCCATCACTGGCTTAGATTGTTCAAAGGAACATCAAGCTTCACTGGCCAGTTCTGTACAGACATATTATGGATATTACTGGACCATTTGATTGGCCTTTCAGCCTGTCATGGTTAACATGAATGTCCCTTTAAAAATAGCCCCCTTCTACTGATGACCTGAAATCATTGCAACTCCCGATCAGTGATGAATGTTGGATGCTGTAGGAAATAAGCATTTTATTATTATTATTTATAAACTGCCAACAAGTTCCGCAGCGCTGTACAGTAGATTGATTAACAGACAAGTATGCAACAAGACAAGTTGAGGGTCCTGCTTAAATGAGCTTACTTTTTAAATTGCTACCTATTTTTTAACCATTAACAACATGATGGCTGTGCAGACCAAAGCTTTTTGAAAATAATTTTCCCTTTTCTTTTTTTTTTCCTCCTCATCCCTCTTTTTAAAAATGTATTTGGGCAAAAAAGCAGGATGCAGGGAACCTATAGAAATATATAGAATTAGGGTATTTTATAACAAGAATAAAGAACTAAAAAAAAAAACAAGCTGAAATAACCGTTTTACATTTTAAAAATCTTTTGGACGATCCTCGTGGTTTAATTTTTTTTTTTTCCCTTCTGTGGTATCTGCCTAATACACATCCTCCCCTAAATTCTTGCCTGTGGGTCCGATGGAAAGATTTTTTTTCTGATGCATTGTGATAAGGCGGAAATTAGATTGGAGCAGCCTATGGGGAAATATTATCTGTGGTGATACCCTTCACATAGAGTTAAGGAAACTATTGTGAGATGCAATTTTACATTTTACTTCTCTTCTGTTACTTACATGATTTTTCCGTTTCCAGGGATGTAGTAAAATGATATGCCTTTGCAGCCATCAAAATAAATTTTCCGTTAGAATCCTCCTCTCTAATTCTCTTCCCTTTCGTAAGATTCATTTCAGCTTTGTTGCAGGATAATAGCATGTGAATAAAAATGTTGTAACGGTTTTTCGTTTTATTAGATTGCATATTAAAGAGCCAGCTGCTCTCCCTTTGTCCTTCCTGAAGTTCCCCAATAAATCTGCTTTGCTGGCATCTAGAAAATCAACGCTTCACCTATTATGTGGGTACTGGGCTTCTTTTAACCCTTTCTGAAGATTACACAATACAACCGCTCTTGGTGGCTGTCGGATAGAAGCACTGTGATACAATGAATATTTTAGGACTTGCACAGCAGTACTGCAGTACAGTGCATTAGTAAGTTATTGTTCTGAAATAGATGAAATGTTCAAAATAAGAGTTAGCCCACCATTCCACTCTCCAAGCTGTCTCTTCTCTACAAATCTGTAGTGATTTGTTTTTACAGATAATGCAGAAATGAAAACACCTTAAAGGACCACTATAGTGGCAGGAAAACAAACTCGTTTTCCTGGCACTATAGTATTAATAGGTCCCCCCCACCCTCATGGCCCCCCTCCCACCGGGCTGAAGGGGAAGGGAGGGGTTAAACACTCACCTTTCTCCAGCGCCGGGCTCCCTCGGCGTTGGGGACTCTCCTCCTCCTTTGGATGTCATCGACTGAGTGCGCATGCGCATTCAGTCAATCCACAGGAAAGCGCCTCTAGCGGCTGTCGGTGAGTCAGCCACTAGAAGCTGGATTAACCCTAATGGAAACATAGCCGTTTCTATGAAACGGCTATGTTTACAGCAGGCAGGATTAACCCTACAGGGACCTGGCACCCAGACCGCTTCAATGAGCCGAAGTGGTGTGGGTGGCTATTGCATAGGCGTGTGCAGCCTATTGCATTAGGGTGTGCACCCTAAAGCACAAACACACGTCGTGTGTATATTTATGTATATAAATATATATATATAATATATATATATATATATATATATATACACACACACATACATACACTGCTGTGTGTGTGTTTGTTGTGTGTGTGTGTAATGGTGCTGTGTGTGTAGGGTACTGTTAGTGTGATGTGTGTGTCAGGGTGCTGGTAGTGTGCTGTGTGTGTGTGTGAGGGTGCTGGTAGTGTGCTATGTGGGTGAGGGTGTTTGTGAGGGTGCTGTGTGTGTGTGTGTGTGTGTGTGTGAGGGTGTTTGTGTGTTTGTTAGGGTCCTGTTTGTGTGATGTGCAGTGTGTGTGAGGGTGCAGTGTGTTTGATGTGTGTGTGAGGGTGCTGTTTGGGTGATGTGTGTGTGTGTGTGAGGGTGGTGTGTGTGAGGGTGCTGTTTGTGTGCTGGGTGTGTGAGGATGCTGTATGTGTGTAGATGCTGTATGTATGTGGGTGTCGTGTGTTTGTGAGGTTCTGTTAGTGTGCTGTGTGTGAGGGTGCTGTTAGTGTACTGTGTGTGGGTGCTGTTTGTGTGCTGTATGTGTGGTTGCTGTGTGTGTGTGTGTGTGTGTAGGTGCTGTTTGTGGGCTGTGTGTGGGTGCTGTGTGTGTGTGTGCTGTATGTTTGGAGGGATTGTGGGGGCAGATTAGTAAATATTACCCCTCCCTTCTTAACTTAAATAGGGAGAGTGGATCCTTGCTGCCATGTGCCATCCCTGGTGGTCCAGTGGAGAGTGAACTCTAGCCTGCGGGGCTAGATGTTACTCTCGCGAGATCTGAGCATTGCCGCGATAACACACAGATCTCGCAAGAGGAACCCGGCGGAGCTGCTGGCTAGAGCTCCCCGGGTCCTCTCCTGCCTCCCTCCATGATGATGTGGGCCGGTGAGGTAGATCTTTGATCTCCCCACCGGCCCATGGAGGCTTAGAGCAGAGCCGGTGTTCGGATTGCGTCTGCTCTGCATGAGCCGACGGGAGATCCTGAGATTTCCCCCGGTCGGTCTCAATCCATAGGTGTGCCACGTGCGCACGCCTATGGCCTATAGTGGTCCTTTAATTAGTTCACTTGCAGCAGGTAAGTAAGATTTTTGTCAAGCTACTCAAACTGTTTGACAGAAAACAGGAGCATGGCACCCAGAGACTCTAATAAGTTGTGGTTAATGCATTAAATTGTTCCTTTAGAAAGGAAAGGCTAGTCACTGAATTCTGTATATATTTATAAAATATTTTACCAGGAATATACACTGCTCTCCGTAGAGCTGCGTGATTTCTATCTCTCTTGGTATCTCACAGATTTGCTCCCAAGAATTAACACTGAAATGTGAGAAAGTCAATAGTATTTTGTTAAAGGACCACTGTAGTCACCCAGACCACTTCAGCTCAATGAAGTGGTCTGGGTGCCAGGTCCCCCAGGTTTTAACCCTTCAGCTGTAAACCTAGCAGTTTCAGAGAAACTATGTTTATATTGCAGGGTTAATCCAGCCTCTAGTTGCTCTCTTCCTGACAGCCGCTAGAGACGCTCCCGCGACCCTCAATGTTAAAATCGCATTGAGCACGCCGAACATCCATAGGAAAGCACTGGGCGTTTTTAATGCGCGTGCGGCTCTGGACGTGCATGCGCATTCGGCTCCACTCGGGAGCTGACTTCTGAGGGGGAGGAGAGGTCACCAGCGCTGAGGGAGCGGCCCTGAGGGTGGTGGGGGGGCGAAGGACAGTATAGTGTCAGGAAAAAGAGTTTGTTTTCCTGACACTATAGTGATCCTTTAATGCTAGGGTTTTTTTTTTGTTTTTTTTCAATAAACATATTTTTTGTTTCACTCAGTAGTTAAGGAGCAGGATTAAACCACTTATCTATAGATTAAACCTAAAATTCATCTGGCAACCGACCTCTTTGCCTCCTCTCTTACTTCATATTGGCCGCTGCTGTTAGATCACTCTATCAGCCTTTCATTGGCCGTCTAGCAAACTTTCACGATTTTGTGGCTTGGAGGAAAGAAGAAATCTTCAGGCAAGAAAGGCAAGACTCTCCTTTTCCCATAACTTCACTGCGCTAAAGGTGGGAGAGTTCCTTCCACACAAATAAATCAAATTAAAAACCATTGAGAGTTTTAGAATGTTAATTTTGTACTCTAAGTAAAAGGCCACAGGCCTGAATTTGTGGGAGGAGTTTTCCCTATATAAACTCTACCCCCCTACTTACTTTTGCTGTTTCCTGTTTGAGTGACCAGGTTGCCATGACAACCATCACTTCCATTACGGTCCTTCCCGCCAATGTTCACTGCTCCAACTTGAGGACACTGCCTTCATTGTCTCCGACCCAGCTCCAGTATCGCAAGATGCCAACTTCCGGCCATGAGAGTCAGCACACTTACGTATGTAGTCGTGGGCATACCAAACGCAGGGATTGGCTCCCACTATTTTCGCTTACATCTGTACCGTTTGTTTGATTTCGTTTTACCCCTTAACGTTGTTACGGAGTTCTATGCTGTCCCGCATTAAAAGGGCTTTAAAGCCATTGCGGCGGCATAGAACGCCGTAATGGCTTGCAGCCCCTGGAGGTCCGGTGGACTTACCTCCGCCGCAATCCTTTTCTGGAGGGCTGCCTGACAGCCCAGGCAGCCCTCCCCCGGCAAATGAGTCCCCCGGGGCAATGTGATCACTCTCAAAGAGCGATCACATGGCCCCCTATAGCTGGCTGTGTATCTGCCAGCAGGGGGACTGTCTAGAATGTCAGACAGTCCCCCTGCTGGTGGGAAAGTAAAAAAAAAAAAAAAAAACATGTTTAAAATAAGATACATTTATTTTTATATATATAATATATGTATATCTATTATATATATAATAGATTTACATATATATGTAATGTCATACAAAGTGTATTTTTATATTAATATAAGTACATATGAGTATTAAAATACACTTAGAATGACGTTACATATAATATGTATATATATATATGTATATATATATATATATATTTACAATAATAAATAAAATAAATAAATAAAATATTGAAACAAAATTGAATATAAATTATATATTCATATGTAATTTCATTCTAATTGTATTTTGTTGTGTGTGTGTGTGTGTATATTATATATATATATATGTAACAAAATACACTTAGAATGACATTCTATATCTATCTATATATAAAATACAAATAACCGCATATATATATATTTGTGGGAGGGGCTTAAATTAATTGACTCACCTATATAAGGGACACCCCTTACCTGACTCATATCGCTTGAGGTCAGCATCAGAATGACCCTCCCACCCACTCCTCATTTCAACACTTTCTCTTTTCTTTCCATTTAATTTACTTACTTACTCCTTGGTGGGCCCTCTTTATTTACAGGCCTACCGTATCGTCGGTCTCGGCACACCACAACCGACTTGCTCCCTTTATACTATCCTACGCTTATGCTGGATCCTTACTCCATATACGGCTATTTGCCCCGAACACAAATATATATATATATATATATATATATATATAATATATATAAATATAATTACATAAAAGATGACATGAATTCATATATATTAAAATTCTACATGTATATTTAAGTAATCTTTTAACATAATTATGTGATTTGATTAATTAAAATTTGATTGACATGCCTGACAACACAGGGAGAAAGTGCAGAGAATTTAATTCGCAAGCACTATATTTGACCCTTTAACTCTCTAAGACATCATAAAACCTGTACATAGGGGGTACTGTTTTACTCGGGAGACTTCGCTGAACTCAAATATTAGTTTCAAAATGATAAATTGTATTGATATTTTACGTAAAAGTGACATTTTGTGCATTTTTTACAAATGAACGGCACTTTTATGGACTATATTATTGTTGTAATATTTTTTACTGTTTTAAAACACTAATATTTATGTTTAGTGAAGTCTCCCGAGAATAACAGTACCCCCCATGTACAGGTTTTATAGTGTTTGGGAAACTTAGAGAGTCAGATATAATAAGGCTTGCATTTCATTTATTTGACATTGAAATTTGCCAGATTGGTTATGTTGCCTTTGAGAGCGTATGGTAGCCCAGAAATTAGAATTACCCCCATGATGGCATACCATTTGCAAAAGTAGACAACCCAAGGTATTGCAAGTGGGGTATGTCCTCAGCCACTTAGTCACAAACACTGGCCAAATATTGGTTTTTTGCTTTTTTCACACAAAAACAAATATGAACGCTAACTTTGACCAGTGTTTGTGACTAAGTGTCTACTAAAAAAGACTAAAACATACCCCACTTTCAATACCTTGGGTTGTCTACTTTTATGCCATTATGTGGTTAATTCTCATTCCTGGACTACCACACCATCTCAAAGGTAACATTACTAATCTGGCAAATTTCAGTTTGAAAATGAAACTTTCTATATTTGACCCTGTAACTTTCCAAAACACCATAAAACCTGTTAATGGGGGGTACTGTTGTACACGTGAGACATGATTACAATTGCTGATTACAAATATGTTCATTATTTTTTTTTTTTGCAGTAAAACCTAACTGTATTATAACATTCACAGCTAAAATGTCAGACGGAAATACAAATTTAAACAAAAATCTTCTCACATTTAAAATTTTATTCATAATAAATTATGTTCCATATATGAATAATGATAAATTAAAGCCCTGTTTCTCCTGAACAAAATTATATATAATAAGTGTGGGTGTACTTAATGTGACAGCGGTCAATTAAGGTTGAACAGACATATAGCGCAAATTCCAGTTTTTGTTTGTTTTGTTTTGATCAGAACGTGTACTATTGACTTCGTCCTGAAGGGGTTAAACACTTCTGTGGTTCTAACTTACGCTCGCATGTTTTCGCTTGTTCCCATACAGCCTGTTCGTTCACTTAGCCTGTTCTTTTGTTTGGTTCAAACCGTACGTTCGTTTACTTGGTCCCGTTCGTACGTTGCTTGAATTCATACATTCATTCGTTTATATCTTAGCCTACTTAGATGCTTACATTTAAGCTTTTGTTGAAAGCCGTTCGGTTAGACATTTTCATAATTTCACTGTCCACATGTTTTTGTTAATCCATAAGTCTTGGTACAGGGTTCAATGTTCGTTTCAGCGTTCAATTAATTTCACTAAATTCTTGCAGTCATTTCTGTTGGTTCTTGCCTGCATTTTTTAATGGATACTTGGTTCATTAAAAATAAGCTTGCTCTTTGCGTTTTTCTTCTCTCTACTTCCATCTGTGTGTTTTAATGTCTTTTCACTGTTCAGTACTTGGCCAATGTTCTTAATTCTACTACAAGTTTAAATACACATCCAAATGCGCACTAGATGTAGTCTATTGCATATTTTGTCCAGTTCATCTGGGATTCCTGTTCACGATATATTACTACTAGGTGGTCACATACTTTTGTTTATTATAACGCATGTCCGCTAGGTTAAACACAAATTCAGAATTCAGTGCATAGGTGTGTGTGTGTGTGTGTGTGTGTGTATGTATATATATATATGTGTATATATATGTGTATATATATATTATATATACAGGGAGTGCAGAATTATTAGGCAAGTTGTATTTTTGAGGATTAATTTTATAATGGAACAACAACCATGTTCTCAATGAACCCAAAAAACTCATTAATATCAAAGCTGAATATTTTTGGAAGTAGTTTTTAGTTTGTTTTTAGTTATAGCTATGTTAGGGGGATATCTGTGTGTGCAGGTGACTATTACTGTGCATAATTATTAGGCAACTTAACAAAAAACAAATATATACCCATTTCAATTATTTATTATTACCAGTGAAACCAATATAACATCTCAACATTCACAAATATACATTTCTGACATTCAAAAACAAAACAAAAACAAATCAGTGACCAATATAGCCACCTTTCTTTGCAAGGACACTCAAAAGCCTGCCATCCATGGATTCTGTCAGTGTTTTGATCTGTTCACCATCAACATTGCGTGCAGCAGCAACCACAGCCTCCCAGACACTGTTCAGAGAGGTGTACTGTTTTCCCTCCTTGTAAATCTCACATTTGATGATGGACCACAGGTTCTCAATGGGGTTCAGATCAGGTGAACAAGGAGGCCATGTCATTAGATTTTCTTCTTTTATACCCTTTCTTGCCAGCCACGCTGTGGAGTACTTGGACGCGTGTGATGGAGCATTGTCCTGCATGAAAATCATGTTTTTCTTGAAGGATGCAGACTTCTTCCTGTACCACTGCTTGAAGAAGGTGTCTTCCAGGAACTGGCAGTAGGACTGGGAGTTGAGCTTGACTCCATCCTCAACCCGAAAAGGCCCCACAAGCTCATCTTTGATGATACCAGCCCAAACCAGTACTCCACCTCCACCTTGCTGGCGTCTGAGTCGGACTGGAGCTCTCTGCCCTTTACCAATCCAGCCACGGGCCCATCCATCTGGCCCATCAAGACTCACTCTCATTTCATCAGTCCATAAAACCTTAGAAAAATCAGTCTTGAGATATTTCTTGGCCCAGTCTTGGCGTTTCAGCTTGTGTGTCTTGTTCAGTGGTGGTCGTCTTTCAGCCTTTCTTACCTTGGCCATGTCTCTGACTATTGCACACCTTGTGCTTTTGGGCACTCCAGTGATGTTGCAGCTCTGAAATATGGCCAAACTGGTGGCAAGTGGCATCGTGGCAGCTGCACGCTTGACTTTTCTCAGTTCATGGGCAGTTATTTTGCGCCTTGGTTTTTCCACACGCTTCTTGCGACCCTGTTGACTATTTTGAATGAAACGCTTGATTGTTCGATGATCACGCTTCAGAAGCTTTGCAATTTTAAGAGTGCTGCATCCCTCTGCAAGATATCTCACTATTTTTGACTTTTCTGAGCCTGTCAAGTCCTTCTTTTGACCCAGTTTGCCAAAGGAAAGGAAGTTGCCTAATAATTATGCACACCTGATATAGGGTGTTGATGTCATTAGACCACACCCCTTCTCATTACAGAGATGCACATCACCTAATATGCTTAATTGGTAGTAGGCTTTCGAGCCTATACAGCTTGGAGTAAGACAACATGCATAAAGAGGATGATGTGGTCAAAATACTCATTTGCCTAATAATTCTGCACTCCCTGTATATATATATATATATATATATATAATATAGTTTCAGGTATTTCCTTACGTTTATATTTGAGATCCTGGACCATACCTAAACTAGTAGCAGAACTACGCCATAGAAACGTCCCTTTCCCGGCCACAGCTAGGAAAGCGGAACTCTATAAGTTGCTAGCAGTTCAATGCAACGATCCCAGGCTGGATGTTTTGGACAAGTACAAGACACCTTGTCACCTATCTTGTCTACCCTTCAGTTGCTTAACGAGAGGATGACCAAGAAAAAAACCATCATCCCTACTACAATACGCGTTTCTGACGTTTCAGCCCTTGCACCCTCAAACACACAGGGTACTCCAGCCACTTCTCACGTCATTGCCCATGCACACTTGGTTCCCGCTTCTATTAAGAAAGACATTCTTAAAGGCAAGGATGTCTGCCTAGTCTCTCTCCTTATTGCTTTGCAAGACATATTAGAAAGTAGAGCTTTTAATTACGGAGATATTTCGGTGATCCTCAAAACCAGGGATCCACGACTTAATACAAAAAACACTCCATCCCCAAATTTATCCTAGGCTTTGGATTATACATAGATGGAATTTGCTCTGTATACCCCCGGACGCGGGAGGAATTCGACCTCTATGTACACAAGGTGGTGGACCTAGGGCACAAGTATGGGGGTTTCACTTTCTACAATTACCATAAGTCGGTATCAGCTAAAGCATCAGAAGCTCTGGCCCAGTTCAACACATGTATCGATTGGAGTCAGTTGGACACAGAGCTGTACTGCAGGCATTTTGCAGGTTTGAGACCCCCATCTTGTGAGGGATGTTTTTCTACCACACACTCCTCCAACTTGTGTCCCTGCGAAGCCGACCCCTCCACGTCCCACCCCACTCCTACCCCCTCCGTCAGTCAAGATAGGAGCCAAAGAGATAAGCTAGGCAGAGCTGTCGTCTTATGGGCAAGGCACAAGTGTGCAACAATTTTAATGCAGGGACTTGCAATGACAACGTTTGCTTCAGTGCACATACTAAATCCATGTGCCCCTCTAAGCTTTTCCCTAAAAAAATTACTGACTGAGGTCAACATCGACACTTTAGCTTATCACTTGCGCAGCCACCCCTCCCACCACCTGGTGCAATTTTTGATTTCTGGATTTTCTAATAGTTTCCACACAGGACTAATAGCACTCCCCACAGCCACACTAGAATGCCCTTATTTACTCCCAGCTATTAACGACCCATCTGCAGTTGACAAATTGCTATGTAAAGAGACCATGTCAGGTTTTATGATTGGTCCTTTTTCCACATGGTGGACAAACCCTATTGGAGTGGTTACCAACAGCATCTCTAATAAAAAATGTTTAATCATCGTTCTGTCCGTGCCTCATTTTTCTCACAACCCTAGCCTAAATTCACTTATACCTGCCGAAGAATTTTCTCTCCACTACGCCACCGTGGATCATGCCATACAAGCTATTCTACTAGCCGGTGAACATGCATTCAAACTTTACCTATTCATCAGTCACTATGGCATATCTATGGCGTCAAATGGAGGGAAAATTACTTTCCAGGCTAACTTTCGGCTCCAGGAGCATCCGAAAACTGTTCGACATCTTTGCAGAGACTCTCTGATGGCTGCTCCTGAATGTTTTTCAAATGTCCCACGGTTATACACTACTTGGATGATTTCTTGCTGGTCGAGGCAGGTTCCCACACACCACATAACATCCTTAGCACCACAGCACTGTTTTCAACACTACATGTTGCATTGTCCCCTAACAAAACGTTAGGCCCCACAACAAAATTGGTGTTCCTGGGTATCTCACAGACTCTGTGTCAATACAGGCATGCCAACCTAATGGCAAATTGTAATGAACTGGACCAATCCTTTAAAAAGGTTCTGGTACACGGAGGGATCTTCAGTGTTTACTGGGATACCACAATTTCGCAATGCATATTATTCTACATGGGAGATCATTTATCTCCAGGTTGCTCTGCCTCCTACCCGGCATGCCTGATGATGGCACCATAGTCCTCAATCCCCCAGTCGTGGCTGATTTGTTCATATGGAAGCACTTCCTTGCAGAATGGAATGACATCTCCTCCATTGACTGAACACCCACCTGTAATTTGGACTGACACAGCAGCCCACACTGGGTTTGCCGGAATTTTTGGTAACCACTGGTTTAAGGATGTTTGGCCTTACCTTGCCGGTCGTTAAAGAAACCCCAGCCCTTTTCGAGATTTATCCTATCGTAGCAGCAGCACATACATGTGGCCATCTTTGATCTGGTAAGGCAGTCAAGTGTTTTTCAGATAATTAGGCGGCTTGCAAGATCAATATAGTGCGTTCTTCCTCTTTGACCATAATGCGATTGGTATGAAAATTGACATGGCTTGCCGCCAAATTACAATTTTTCTTGGTGTGTGTGAACATATTCCGGACATACATAATACTGCAGCTGACGCTTTATCCCGTTATAATGTTCAAGTATTTCACAAGGTACATCCCTTCGCCAACGAACACCCATCCAGAATCCCGACATTCCCGGAGCTCATTATTGACTTACGGGATTATTGAACGACGCACGGACACTTTCACATAATGCTCTGTCAGCAAACACAAAAAATGGCATATGATAGAACTTTGACAGTTTTCCGCAACCATGGTGGCTTTTGCCTTTCTGTCACTTACACCTTAAATTAGCACATAACACCATCAAATTATATCTTACAGGCATACAACACCACGTTCTCACCACCTTTTCCAATCACCCCCCTTTTATTTCTTCTTACCCCATCAAAACTATTCTAAAAGGTATCAACAAAACAGACTGCCCTCTTACAACCTGTAGACTACCTATAGACGGACCCAAATTCAGGAACATATCATACCTTTTGGACACTATCCCTTTCAATGTCCAGGCTAACTCCGTTATCAAAGCAGCCATTTATATCGCCTTCTATGACTTCCTTAGACCCAGAGAATTCAATGTGGTCCGACAATCCAATGTTAATACAAGTTTAAAAATAAGGCACACTTGTGCAATAATCATACTGTCTAATCAGCATCTTGATATGCCACACCTGTGCGGTGGATGGATTATCTCCGCAAAGTGCTCACAAAAACAGATTTAAACATATTTGTGAACAATATTTGAGAGAAATAGGCCTTTTGTGTACATATAAAAAGTCTTGGATATTTGAGTTCAGCTCATGAAAAATGGGGGCAAAAGCAAAAATGTTGTGTTTATAATTTTGTTCAGTGTACATACAAAATAATATTGAATCATGTTTGTGCTGTCAAACAGAAATATTGTGTAGTAATTTGTGTTCTTTACCAAGAAGTCCCTAGAGTGCTATTTTTATGTCATGTGGATTATCTACTAAATGTTGCCAAATATTAACATCCCCGAGTGCAAGATTCTGTGCATGATATGTGTGTGTGTGTATATATTTGTTGTCACATTTGTAGACATTTGAGGAAGATATGGACAGTGTCAACATTGCATTTTTTATAGCTTTATATACAGTGCAATCACTCCCCAGTTGTCATTTCAATACTACTAATTAGTATTTTGGCAGATTATTGAAATCTGTCTCTCTTGCTGAGGAATTGTGCTCTACACATGCCATCATATGTGTGGATACATGTAACTAGTTTATTTATTTGTTCATGAAAATGTATTAAAATATACCCTGAAATATGTAGTTAGTGTGTGTGTATATAAATATATATGTGTGTGTGTGTGTGTATATATATATATATATATATATATATATATATATATACATACACATATTTTACTTAAGTCAATCAGCAGTTTTATCACTTTGAGAAAACACACTACACAAATGTATACTTTCTAATTTGCCTTGCTAAGCGACTACAAATGAAATATTGTTTTGGTAACCCTTAGAAATTGGGATACGTGCAGAGGTGTAACTAGAAACCACAGGGCCCTAGTGCGAAAATTGCCCGGGGTAGTCACTTCCTCCCAGCATCTGACATAATCCATTAAAGCGCCGCATCGCTTTCTGGGCCCCCTCATTACCATCTGTTGGTCCTAACAACGTGGGCCACCTGATGGGCCCATTAACACGTGTTACAGCCAGCGAACACCCTGGTCGCATTGCGGAACCACTGCGACCGGGGGGGTGTTCGCCGGATATGTAACGCGGCCCAGCCCATGTGGTAAAACAGCTGCAACCCCGGTAGTTCCACCACTGGATATATGGTGACCAAGATCCCCCATGTAACTCTATAAATGTATTAAAACGCACGGCAGAGGCAAGTTCTTTAGTGTTCTAGTAGTACCAGGTTTGTGAAATTCCTACCGTACAAAGTTTGTGAAAACAGTTAATACAAAGTTTACTAAGAATTTAACCAAAATCTGTGATATTGCTTATAATTGACCTATAATTCAAACAGACCAGTAAACATTAAAATGTGCCATTTTTGTCCTTTTGGAAATCGGCTCACATGCATTAACATAAACAATGGCATATCATTCCTAAGGGAGCCATAACTTTAGGTTGGTAGATCTGGAAGAACTGTTTATGCTTTTTTGCATTTTCAGCAAGGCTTTCTGGGAGATTTGTGTTGCTTTTATAGCGCATTTGTAAGATTTGCCTTGGTATATGTAGGTGATGCCCTACTGAAAAGTATAAAAAGCTTGAATGTGTGGGCCGTAGCATTGATGTGCAGTTCATGTTTTTGTAAATTTATATAGTTGAACATACTTTTGCATTTACAAAAAATAAAAAACATTTTGTACAAATTATGCTGGTTTTAACCTGTATTTTAAATAAACCAATTTTGCTGCTCACTATGCCAAAAAAGAAACGTACTTAATATTTGCTTTAAAAAATTAATACAATTTTAAAAAATGAACGTATTATTAATAATTCTACAATGTGGTGGCTACCATTCATGCAGTTCTATTTTTAACTTCTAAAGTAATGTTTAAAAGTCAAGGAATGTTTAATAATCAAGTAAGTCCTTTCTTGTAACGTTCCCTTTTGAAGCCACTCCCCATCCCCAAATATCTTGCTTTCATGTTGCATTTAAGTCAAATATCCAAGGTCATCTGTGAATTCAAATAAAGTGTTTCCGTCTTATTCCGCGTGTAAGGAAGCAGTTTTCTTGTTGTTGACATAATTCTCCTCAATGTAACTTATTAGTAGCTTTTTCAAAGGCTTCTTCTAAGTTGCCCTCCATGAATATCTGCAGCTTGCTAATCACATGGCAGTCACGGCTGCTGCTTTTGCTGGTCTTGTCTTCTTGCATTCTTTCTTCTTACTCCCAAAGCACTCCGCTTTTAATCCAGCGCTCACCACTCATGTTCAGTCATGAGGTTACAAAGCTGTCATTGCTGCCTCAGTAGAGGTTATCTCTTTAGATTCCCTGAAAATTTCCCTTTGGCATTTCCAGTTTGGCATCTGGCTCTCTGCATGAAAGGGTTAGCCAGCCCCTCCTATCAATCCAACTTTAAAGCATGTAGCTGTGCTTTCCCTGCAACCTGTGGTGTATCACCAAATTAATATATATATTACACAAGGTTCGTCTACATTAAAAAGGTATTTATTAAAAGGCAACAACACAATACTATAAATGTATCACAAACACACAGCCCAGACCCACGGAGCAACAACCCTTTTTAAATCTATCTATCTATCTATATAGTAATCCCCTTCCCCACACGTTTGATCTCACCCACGGTTAGGCCTTCACATCTAGTAATGGCTCACTGCTGCAAGTTCAACATCACATCCACCAAGGAAGAAAAGGAAGCAACATACAGTAACATGGTTCACCAAGATAGCACATGGCGTCTGCTCTGTAGCAAAGCCAAGAAGGAACAGGGAGGAATGGAGATAGGGGGAAGTGGTTACCTCTTTCCTGACTTGTAAAGGTATTGAATTACCCAATTACCATATCAAAGGGTAAAGCTTATCCCACTGTAAGAAAGGCATACATGAGCTTGGTCACATGATCCCTGGTCACCATATTAGTTTGACAGAATGTCACCACATTCCCTCACTTTTTTTTTCTCTTATGTTGAGCACATTTAAAAGTGAGAGAATATAGTCAAACAGGGGTTGCATCACCCCACATCACCCCACATTCCCCCAATTTCAATTGTTTTCAGTTGTTCCGTTTTTAAATTAACCACTGCCCTAGTGGGTTGGTAAGAACCCTGGTAGCTGTTCATTAATATTATATGGTAATGTGTTCATGTGAAGTAGTAATATCTAGACACAATCAACCCCAAACAGTAATTATCACTAGTTTATGACACAATATGATGTTTAATTTCCCCTGCAAAATCTGAAGACTGTGACTGATCTGTGTCCTTGATAGTTGTGATTTTAGAATGAACTCTCCTTGAATATTGTCTTTGCCAATCCATTACAAAGCTTGAGGTTTGTAGTTTTAATGACACATGCAAGTTCATGAGTGTAGGGGAAACTCATTCTGTGACCACCTTGAAATGACACAAATTCCTGCTTCTTGCTGTTTCTTTACTCTCATTCTGGGCTGTGTTAATAGTTTGACTTGGTAATCTCAGCACTTCATCTGTATAGTATCCATTTTCAGGATAATAGTTTGATGTGTAATCCCAGCACCTCTTCATCTGAATAGTAATCATTTTCAGGATAATAGTTTGTCTTGGTAATCCAAACACTTCTTCATCTGTATAGTTAACTGTGACAGGACATGTCCGTTACCTTCGCCTCTCTGGGCCTTCCAATTAAAATGTTCTTTGAATCAAACACAGACAATGAAATATGTACAACAATAATCAGCATATTGTCTTGTGTCAAAGGCTTAACTAGTTTTGTCTAATAAAATCTATTTGGTTGTGGTGTCTTAAGGCTATGTTTACATTTTAGAGGTATGTAAAAGACCCACAAATGTCTCCTGAAATTTTGATTAATTTAGACATTTACTCCACACCTGATGGAGAGTTGAACACAAAACCATATTAGTGTAAGAACTAATTTAATTCAGCCAAATGAGGTACACCAAATACAGGGGAGTAACCCCTAGTGGAACAAGAAAATTATAGGAAAGTGTACCTATCAACTAGGAGACCGGAGGTTATGCCTACACTTCTTAATAGATACTAATAATGTAAAAGAAGAAAAGACCTGCTAAAAAGACCAATAAGTCAAAAAACAAAAAAGATTTAATAGTATATTAGATAATGACAAATAGTAAAAATATGTATCTAAATGGCAGCTAAACACTTGATACAAGATACGAAAATAAAAAAGAAAGAGAAAAAAAGGATACCCTGTGAAAAACAAGATACACTCCAGTAACTTGACAAATCAATGAAAATATTGATACCAACTAGCGCACGTCTGCGCTATAGAGGGGAGACGTATAATATAGCACAATAAATTGCTAGGAGGATAAGGTACAATCCCTAATAAAGATGGGTGGTAGCAAGTTAGAGTACTGGCTGGAATCGTATAAGTGTATTATGGGTAATCAGCTACAATGTCTGTTGGATACAGAGAGTTAATATGGATTTGTAAGATTAGCTGTATAATGATACACTTGTTAGCAAAGAAAAATAGAAATAACACTAAGATTCTAAAGCCTTCCCTGCGATAATGTAGACTAATAAAAAGGAGAGAAATAATATTGATCGAGCCCTAAAGCCCCTGACGCGCGCGTTTCGCCCACTTAGCTCGTCAGAGGGGACACGAGCTAAGTGGGCGAAACGTGTGCATCAGGGGCTTTAGGGCACGATCAATGCCGCACGTTTATTAGAATATTATATCTTCTCTCCAGTACTTATTTGCTATTTTGTTGTATAGTTAGTGGGGTTAGACTTAGGTGCCCTCAAAGGCACGGGGGGTATCGATAGCATTAGCGTTTTACTTATATCCGCTTTATTTTCATCATAGTTTAGACATCTTTTATATTATTTCTCTCCTTTTTATTAGTCTACATTATCGCAGGGAAGGCTTTAGAATCTTAGTGTTATTTCTATTTTTCTTTGCTAACAAGTGTATGTATATATATTGTGATAAAGTGAAGGCAGATAGGCCTTTTAACCCCAGGGGAAGTACGTGTAGTTTGTGTGTTGCACAACACAAAGCTTTGTTTAGTTATGGACCCCTGGTCTGCAAAAAATAAAAAGTCCTCAAGCAGACTACCGAATGACTGGAAAACCCACAGACCCTCAATGTGCTACTGTGCCCGCATTCTCCACCATATTGTGATCCTTGTTTGCAGGTAGCACGGTCCTCTAGGGTAAACAATAGGCACAGTCCTTGTATTTGCGTATACTCCAGGCACTTTATTTGCAAATCCACACAGGATACAGCAGTAAATGAAAACATAAATGTAACAGGTTTCCCTTTAAACAAAAACCTAGCTCGTCTGAGCACTGACTCACTTTGAATAACCCTCTCTATCAGGGTTAAACTAACAAAACATACTGCACCAACCTTATTAGATAGCAACACTCTGCTAGCTAGTCTGTTGCTTTTCTTTCTCCGCTCCAAGCCAGCCTTGCCCTGACTGCTTTCCTTTCTGCACTCCCAGTGCTCCAAGCCAGCCTTGACTGCTTCCTTTCTGCACTCCCAGTGCCTAGTCTCCTTGACTCTCTATCTGGAGAGAACAGCCTCTCTCCTACCTGCTTCCTGGGAGGAAGCCAGCAATCCCTCTACTTTACCTGCCTAGCAGGGAGGGGTTTATTCCCACTGCAACAGCTGATTAACTGCAGCTGAGCAGTGGGTTAGAGACGGTCCAAAAAAACCCTGGCCTGGATCTATGTCTCCCCAGAAAACCACTAAACTGTGGAGTGGAGCATTGGCCCACCCTTCTCTCCAAATGCTCCACCCCAGGGGCCCATAACTAAACAAAGCTTTGTGTTGTGCAACACACAAACTACACGTACTTCCCCTGGGGTTAAAAGGCCTATCTGCCTTCACTTTATCACAATATATATATATGGAATTTGGCCCACCTGACTGTAATGAATGAATTTAGAGGCTTATCCTTAATATGAAAAAAATAAATAAATAATATTATATATATATATATGGTCCTCTTTAAACTGGAGTGTTACGAGATAATGGTGAGACAGATAAAATATAGAAACAAAAGAAAAACAAACATACATACAGATGTAGAGGACAACAAAAATTATGGGAGTTATTCATTGCTGGGGACCCCCAATTGATCAGTATTTCCCTCCCTCATCTGTTCCCTAAGCGCTTTCACGTCTGCCTCCAATCTCTCAGTCTGTCTCTTTAGGTCCCAGTAGTCTCTATTCCCTTCTTTATTCCTCCAATTATCCCAATTCCATCTATTGGTCTGATGCTCATCCCATCTATGGTTCCTTTTCCAATTATTCTTCCAATAACTGTTCCTGTTGTTGTTTATCAGTTTTTCTTGCCAACTGTGATTTTCCCAGTTATCTCTCCTTTTTAGCCTCTCCCAGGTATTATTATTATTCCAATTATTATTGATTACCTTATGCTCCTCCAATCTATTTTTCCAATTATCTCCCATTACATTGCTTCCTTTAGAACTGTCCCTATTCCTATGGTCCCTCTGTGAATCTCTCCATCTTTTGTCAAAGTCCTGTTTTGGTCTCCAGTTCTCATTATCCCTCCTGTTCTGGGGTGCATCCCACCTCTGGCTTCTCCATTTACCATCTAAATCTCTACCAGAGTCAACCTTGAATGTTCTAAGAAAGAATGCTTAATCCACCAATTGTCAGCTCTAGTTAGTACCATTTCTAAGTCTGCTGGTGTTGGATCAAAAAGCCTGACACATTCTTGACACTCACAGGGAAGGGCTTCCATTACTTTAGCAATGTGTTCTGGTGAGCCCAACACCAGGGGCTGTTGAGGTTCGCGTAGTGTATACCAGAAAAATATCCTTTGAGCTACCTCTCTAGGACCATCTGCTGGCCTCATCGTGATATTAGCTATTTCTTTCTCTATGCTGAGTAGATAGAAATTAGTTGCAGCAATTCTTCCTGCCTGATCAGACACACTGTTATTGAATCCCAATAGTCTACTAGCCAAAGGACCCATAGCATATTCTAAAAGTTCTGTCCATTCCTCTAAGTTAAGACCTCCTTTTTTAGACCTCCCCTCATAAACCAGTATGTAAAAGTATTAAAGTTATTTGGCATACTTCCCTACCATTTCTGGAAATTTTCTTTGTCTGTGATTGACATAGTGCTTGTCTGTCTAGAGAAACTAGTAGGCATTTCTCTTGCATTAAAGTGTTCAGTTATTATTAAAGGGGCTTGTGGGACACAGTTAACAACTGGCACATTTCCCTTGTGTTTGGTTCCGAGCACTGGTTCTGTACTTTTAGATATAAAATGAGACTGGCCTAGGCATACTTTAGGAATCTCCTTATCCCATTTATTTATGTTTTCTTTAGTTTTCATTTTATATTCCATAACTAGGTTTTGGAGTTCAGTGATCTTAGCACTATATGCATCTATCTGTTGTTCTATTTCCTTTAATTCTTTCTCCAACCCCTCCATCATTTTGTTTGTTCTTAGGGCAGCTAGTTTGAAAACAATCTCTTTCATCAAGAGCATCTTCCATTTTATTAGTGGTTACTAAATTAGCTTGCTGCAATTTGAGTACCATGCTTGCCAAACCCCCTATTGCAGCAACAACCGCTTGTGCCACCAAGCTTTTCCTTTTCTTAATATGGCACTTTTTATTAGTAACAATTTGTGTCAAAACATCCATGAAACCTTCTTCATATTTTCCACAATTGGGGCCTGCTGGTTCTGGAAGCTCATATGGCCCATTATGTTTGTCAATGTCATTCTTGAAATACTCTAGTACTTCTGCAGAAAAATACTTAGTACCTAGATATGACATTTTAAAACCGAGTTCTCCCTGAGTCTTACAGAATGATTTAAAGGAAGGTATGGGAACTGGAAAATACCTGACTGTAACTTCAGCACAATGATAATTCCCAACCATATAACAATCTAACATAGGCACCTTTACCTCAAATACAAACTGTTCATTTTCTATTAAACACACTTAGCCTGGCTAAACAATAGCCACCACACTGTATTAGCCCCAATACCTTTATCATGTAAACACAATGCTCCTACCCAGAATTCAATGGTTCAAACAGACAAAGATAACCAAAAAAACTGTTTGCTATTTAAACTTAGAATGCAGGGAAGCCACAAAATGTACAAAATGTAACATCTAAAAACAATTACAATATATTCAGTTTAGTTCTAGTTAGTTGCAACAGGAGAGAGACAATACAGCACATGGGCTATTAAAAATGGCCGAAACATCAATAGTACCAATGCAGTGCAACTATTCAATCTTCCCCTTTAATCACCAATACTTTAAAACTGTACAGAAACAAAGTTAAACCTATAAATGCTACAATTTGCAACAAAATATGTTCTGTCAGTCACAATACACAAATTCAAAACAGTCAACAAAACACATATGTATATTTGTTTCAACAAAATGAATCCTATGCTATAAAGTCCCTATCTCTTAGATTATGTATCAATATGGTAGTTATTGCGCCTCACAAACATTTGTTGTAAAAGTCTAAAATTCGTGGTCGCCAAATGTGGTAAATTACCAAACTCTATAAATTATTATGTACGTATACAAATATAAACTCTGGTCCGTCTGCTTTAACAAATATTTATTCAGAGACAAAACAACAATAACATACAAATAATGGCACACAATCTAACTAACTATACCACCAACAACAACAGCAACAACAACCTAACTAACAAGAACAACTACATCTTATAAAATCACAATATCCCACTGACAGTTCACCATGATAGAAATTAGGCCATGTCTGCTTAAGGGTCTGCTCATGAGAAGAATTCAGCTGTGTCCATACTGCATAGATCACTGTACTTTGCTTGTGTCCCTTTCTTCATCAGTTTGTCTGAAATGTGAACATGTTTTTAGATTTTTGTATATATTTGCCAGTATTTACATTGAGAATGTAAATTATTATTGACTCCCTCCCCCCGCCTCCAATCCTGAACACCTATCTTCTCCATAGCAGCAATATGGATACCCAGTTGGATGCAATTTATCACCATGGGTTTCTCCATGCTATTGGCTACATTGTCATAGTGGCCAACAAAGCCAGCTCGTCAATTCCTGGCACCACCAATATAAAATGCAATTTTGATATAGAATGTCATCATTAATTAACAAATATGGCTCTTTGTAACATGTTACCATAAGCAGCAGTCAGGTTCTTTAAGTACCTAGTCTAACTATTTAACTACAGGTTTCATAATTAGGAGAAAGAGATTTTTGTTTTGCTAGATGGCATTTTAGGTGATGGGATTAAAAATTATTTTGTTACCAAACAAATAATAATATTGCCATCCTTTAATGTGCATGGAAATGAAAGGTGCCCTTTTACTTCCAAATGTAGGTTGGCAAATTGTTATCTGATGGGTTTAATTTTTTACCTGTTGTAGGTACGGTGCTATGGTACTTGGAACTTTCCTCCAAGCTATGAAATAAAGCACAAAAAAACCCTGAAACATTCTCAGTTGTTGGTAAGGATCTGTCACAATCAGGAATTTTTGCATATTTCAAAAACAAAGTTATCAGTCCTGTGGCTTGAAGGGGGAGGTAAGTTACTGCCATCTTCATCCTGCTATCCTCTTTGACTTCTAGCATTTTATTTGCCAGGAGCCACATGAGTGAGGTAATCTTACACATGTTCAAGAGTACCTCACAGAGGTCTGTGAAGGATCACGTGTGAGCCTTCATAGATCGATGTCTGAATTCCACAGCTGCCAATTGTGTTGTTGGGATTGGACAAAACCTGATGGCAGAGCTCTGCCTTTTGTCAACCTCAGATTTATCATAAGACAATTCAGAACCTATTTTGTTATATGATGTCTTTTAGTGAAATTCCAACGCAATCTTGATTAGTATCTCACAAATATATTTTTATGAAATACTGAAAAGTGACAGAGCTACTTTAAACCGTTAAAAAAATTAGTGCATGTAAAGTAAAAATTAATATTATTTATAGTATTATGGTTTGTTTTTTCTATTAAGGGGACACTGTAGTCACCAGAACAACTAGAGCTTTTTGTATTTGTTCTTGTGAGTATAATCATCCCCTTCAGGTTTTTTGCAGTACACACTGTCTTTTTAGAGAAAATGCAGTGTTTACATTACAGCCTAGGTATACCTCCACTGGCCACTTATCAGATGGCTACAAGAGGTGCTTCCTGTGGCAGTGCTGCAGAGAGTATCCACCCTCTGCATGTAAACATTAAACTTTCTTTATTGAAATGCATTGATTCATTACATCTATATGAGGAGATGCTGATTGGACAGGGCTGTGTTTGACTTATGCTGGCTCTGCCCCTGATCTCTGAGGCAATTCTATGAGAAAGCATTGTGATTGGCTCAGAGAATCACTTCTGATGGTGTCAGCCAAGCAGGCAGTACACCGACATTTACAAAAATATTTACTTGGCACAGCCAGCAGCTGCAAACTTAAATACAAATACGATTTTACTATATTTAGGGGAGGGAAGGGGGGCTAAATGGTGCATTTAACAATATAGGGTGAGGAATACACGTTTGTGTTCCTGACCATATAGTGTGCCTTTAATAGTTAAGTTTTCATACAGTAATATCTGTGGAGGTCCCCTTAGACTAGCGGTTCCCAAACTGTGCACACAGGGGTGCCGCGGAATATTTCCCCGGTGCTATGTTTATAGCACTGGTGAAACATTACTGCTCAACAGGGACCCGGCCGAGTGCCGCGGTCCTTTAAGACCGCAACCGGGCCCCTGTAATGTCGGCCAGCTGGGAGGAAGTGACAGCCTGTCACTTCCTCCCAGCATCCTTCAGGGAGACCTGCGCAGGAGGGAGAGGAGCATGAAGAGTTCCAGACCCCTCACTCCCACAGCAGCAGGACTCCAAGCCACTCTACTGGATCATAGGGAAAGCTAACAGGAGGGTGGCTGGAGATCTAAAATGAAAAAAAAAAAATCACTTGTGTGTGTGTGTGTATCAGTTTGAGTGTATGTGTATGAGTATTTGTATGTGTGTGAGTATGAGTATGTCTGTGAATGTGTGTATGTATGTGTATGAGTGTGAGTGTATGTCAGGGTGTGCATCTGTGTGTGTGTGTGTGTGTGTGTGCGCATATATGTCAGGGTGTGTGGTTTTTATGTCAGTGTGTATCTGTGCCATGGTGTGGGCATGTATCAATGTTTGTGTGTGTCAGGGTACATGTGTGTATATGTCGGTGTGTGTATGTGTTGGTGTCTATATGAATTTGTGTGTATTTGTTGGTGTATTAATATGCATCTCTGTGTGTGTATATGTATGCATGTGCATACATCCAAGCAGTCAAACACCAGCACAACGTACAAGCACACTCCTGCAATCTAACACAAATATTACATACAAACACACCCCTGCAGTCAAACAAAAAAATATACAAACACACCCCTTCACTCAAACACAAATGTGCATCCACATTTAAAAGTGAACATTACATTCAGACACACCCCTGCAATTAAACACAAACATCACATACAAACACACCCCTGTATTAAAACACAAATGTATACAAGCACCCCTTCAAACACCAACACTGTACATTACACTGTAGCGCCAGTAAATGCGGCTACGCTGTACAGATATACAACCTAGAAATTTTGACTTGGGGTGCCTTGGAAAACTACTGAAATATTAAAAGTGCCTTGAACCTAAAACTTTTGTGAACCACTGCCTTAGATAGTTTGTGATTACAAGGCTGACTGTTTTTGCTCCAAGAAAACAGAAAACTGCACTTTTGGGACATGCGGGCAGCACAGACTAATTAGAAACATTACATTCTGTAATGTTGATCTCCAGTATGAGCTGTGGAGATTGCATGATCTGGACTTACGTTTGACAGCAAAGTGTATGGCCAAAATAGACAAATCTCCTAACTAAAAATGGAGGCATTTTTACATGTAGTGTAGTGAGGGTTAATGAATTGTGATTTTTATCTATGGACACAGTTTTGCAATGCTTTTCCATACATGTTACATGATCATCAAATACTATTTGATTTTGTACATTGAGACTGTTTTTGTTAGGTGTCGTATATTTTAGGTATATTTCAGCAACCCTTTTTAATTTATGATAGAATAGTGCCGTATTGGCATTATTCATTTGGTCTCCCCTACAAAAAAATTTACTTGGCTTTATCCAGTAGTAGTACCCAGCACCAGATGAGCACCTCCTTAAGAAGCCTTAAATTGGACCATTTTACTGGCTCAGGTGCATGTGCGCGCTCTGATCCAGCAGAGGGTGGGAGGGAAAGCACAAGGAGGGATGTAAGGAATTTAAAAAAAAATTAAAAATGCCAGAGGGCATAGACACATGTACGCCCTGGCTTGTGCGAGTGGGCACAGAGGCTTTTCGGACCACGTATCTGACCATGGTGGGAGGGACTGTCAACCCCCAGCAGGGAACACAGGAAGACTAACTGGATGACCCCTACCCGCTCCCAGTGTACGGCACCCCACCGCACCACCCCACTCCGCCCTCTTAAACCCTCCCCCCCACCCCCCGACAGGTCCTGTGCGGAGTGTGTGCCCTGGAGCCGGGGCGTGGCCCGGAAACAGACCCTGAGGGGGCATACCGGTATGCACAAGAGGCAGAGCGCATGCCCAGCCAGATTGCTGAGGTTGCACCACTATACCCGTCAGGGTGTAGTCGCCTGCAACACCTAAAATGGATTATGGCCACATGCACTCACATTATCTGTGTGGGGACAGGCGGGTACCCTCCTGAACACGCATGGTGCTGTGAGTCCCCAGTTCTTCCCCCAGACCGGGGAGATGGCCCGGTTAGTGGACAGGAACCTAAACGCCACAGCAAATGGGGCGAAACCCATCAGTTTAGCCTGTTACAAAGTTTATTAGTTAATATAGGATCGCAGGACGTTCCCTATGTTATCTTCATCAACACTGTACATAGCGCAAAGCAGATTCTGATAAAATCATTGTGGGGAGGCCTCATTGCACCGTCACATAGGACACTAGGCACGATATCACCGGGGATCTGCGTGTCTAGAGGGAATCCTGAACAAATGGAGACCTGCAAGTCTCACTAACGCTTAACGGTCCTGAGGTGGGTGCTGGAAAAGGGAAAAGAAAGGTACAGAAGTGAACCTTCGGGATCTAAAACCCAACCCAATGTAAACATGGTACCCATCAGACGTAAAAGAGTACTGCTTATATACGCCTATGTACCACTGGACCTGTGAGTCCATTGTGCACATGTTATACATCTCATAATGCGACCTGCGAGCCGCTACCGCATACCTAAAAGATTGTACCTTACAGTGTATTTGCGATTACAAGTAAACAAGGAGACCTGCACATCCACGTTGAAATACTATGTGTTGAAAAATATTCAATAAAAACATATTTACAACAACAACAAAAAAACACCAGAGGGAATTGGGAGGAAGGTGGGCTTCCTTTATTGTGAGAGAGAGGGAGTGTAGACAAACTCTGCTTGTAAGGGAGAAGCAGTTCTGTCTGTTGCCAGCATGCAGTGGTCTCTGATGATAGATTTTATGCACAGAATTGATATTGGGTAGAGTTTTGGGCTGCTTGTCACGTGTGTCATTGTGTAACTTGCCCCTGGCAAACAAATACAAATTACTCTGGATATGCAGTTCTTCAAGCAGAAACACTGAACATCCAGGCTCCTACCACCATAACCACTTCAAACAGCTGAAGTGGTCTTAATGGTTGGTAAAAGCATTTTTGTGTTTTTTAGTTTTTATTCATTGCAGTACTCTTGGCATATTATTGTGCAGGATTTGACACTTTTTTAATATGTCAACCATTTACTGCCCTCAACGACAATATATTGAAGAGTAAGTAAAATGCATAATCAGAGACCTAAAACTTATAACTGCAATTATACACTTCTTAGTTATGCCTCTATACTGTAACCTGACCGCAAATGAGGAGATTCTATTCACTAGTATGTTAAAGTCACAATTTGGAATGCATAACAAAAATTATCTTTAATGGAATGACCTGCAGCTGAAAGGTAAATGAGTTCTAGACCTAGAAGAGGGAATAAACATAGCGAGGCAAAGCTGTAATTTCTCAATGACTGTGCAATGTTCACAGAGGGGAGAAAACACACAAGTGTATTAAAATGCTTTTACCATGCCTGCCCTCCCTTTCACATCAGGTCAAAGCCAATCAATTTATCACTTTCTTGAATAAGGAAAAGATGGCAGTGTTTCATAGATAATTTACCATTTTCATAGATGTGAGTAAAGTAAGCTGGATGTAGAAAGAGAGGCAGGATAGAGAGAATTAAAGGCTTATTTATGGTAAGAAGGGCAGTGGGCAGTAATAATTTTGATAGAAAGGTTTTACAAATACTGAAGAGCATTGTAAAGTGACATGATAAAATCAGGAAGATTATTATAAAATAAATTTAATAAGGTTATAGATAGTTCTCTTAGGAGCTAATGGCTAGTTTAGGGCTAGTTGAAGCTCAAAATTCAAACTCACATCTGCTGTGTTCCATTAGATTACTAATTACACTCCCTTTTCATTCTGGTGGCTTCTGATGCCTTTTAAGACTTAATGAAATAACTGTTAAGGTATGATTTTTGAATTACAAAGAAAACAAACTGTGTGTCTAATGGTAAAGCCTTTATTAATGAGTGTTGTTACAAAAACTGGAAAAAACAAAAAACAGCTCCCCCGCTGGCTACTTAGCAAAAGCCATATATTTTTAAATAAAATAAATTTTGGTTTTAACCATGCACCGCAACCACTGCAGACCACTGTAGTAGTCTAGAGGAGACCCTGATGTTATCCTATGGTAAGATTTCAAACCATTATGTGGCAGTTTATCAGCTGGGGTCTTGCAGCACATCCATGCTTCTCCAGCAAGATGGATCTACCAGATCTCTCTGTAAAGCAAAGCACAGGTTATGCAGGGCTGCACTCTTTGGCTGAGATGCTTATCTTTCTCTTTCAGCATGTGAGTGGTCCTGCTTTGTTCTAAAGAGCAATCTGGCTTCTCTGGCTGCAAAAGACTACATGTAGCCACCTGGTGGAACCCAGATAAGTTATTAAATTGTGCTAAAATGTTTTGATATATTACTGTGGGATGGAGCCATGGCACTTCTGAAACCATAACTACTATAGAAAGTATGGCATCACAACCACTACTGTATTGGTACTGTAATAGAAATCCACTGTCCACCCATGAATTGGCTTACACATGGCCATGGAGACATTTGGAAGAGGTATTGTGTGACTGCAGGGACTAGTAAAGCTTGGTGAAATGTATGGTGACTTTTGTCAGTACAGGGTTTTTATCTTTTTTTTTTTTTTTGCCAGGTTTTGTCTTTTGGTTATCATTTTTCTCAAAAGTTTTATTTTTTAATTGTAGACAACTTTAATATATAGGAGTTTGTGTGGTAGACTGCAAATTACAGTGAAATGAGAAATTAATTTGCAGACTGTTTGCCAAAATAATGCAGAACATTATAAATAGGCTAGATTTTTTTTTTTTTTTTTTTGTCTACATTTTGCAAATTCATATATTTTCTTTTTTATCATCCACCATAATTTTAATGCAGCACAATAAACGGTGTCTGGTCTTAAATATTTAAATTCAAGAAACCCTTCATGCATTTGTCTGCATTCTGATTAACAAATCATTTTCCTCTGCTAAACATAATTTGTCACTAAAATAAAACTAACAAAATGAGCTCAAAAACAACATATTCAAGCATTAATGAAAATATGTTTAATGTTCTGTCAAAGTATTACAGTCTATTTAACACTGGCTTAAGTGTTATCCTAACTGCCTGAAATAATACCGCAGACTTGCTACTGAAATATGATATATCAAAACTAAACATATGGGCATTAGGTAGTGATGATGTGTGTTACTCAAGCATATGGGTGTTCTTGCATATAAAAATGTTTGTAGCTTTCACAGCAACAGACATTCATTAAAAAGTAATAATGGGGGGGGGCTATCTATCACTGCTTATTATGATATATGTTAGCATTTCAGTAATTCTGTTAGTCTTTCAGTAATTATCATATTATGATCATGTATGTTGAATGTTTACTGAATGTCTAACTGAGCCAACATATATGATATTTATTTACAAACTGATAATCAACTGAGTTATCTTTGTTTTATGCTTTTTTTTTTTTTTCTTTTTTTTTTTTCCTAACAGTTTTCATTACATTGCTTACCTGGCAGTCCTGGCACAGCCCAACTGTGCCAAATAAATTGAAACTGCCATAGCACATTACACAAGAACACCTGCATGTGTATAGAACTATGGAGGGAATGCCCAAGAGTCCAGGTGCTTTCTATGCAGATGCATGAGCATGCACCAGGAGCTTAATGGGTCCATGATGTTAACTACAGAAGTGCTGTAGAGGTAAATGCTGCATAAACGTGGTGAACTTATCACGACAAACACAGCTTGGTATTAAATGAAAGTACATCAGATTTCATTATACATTGAGCTAGTGGAATTGCGAGCAAGTTAAATAGCTACAGTATATCACAAATATGACCTCAACCACTAAAGTTTTGAGGCATTCTTGTCACTTGTTAGTTTTGTCTATGTTTTAATACACCTATTTTAACCCTTTCTTTTGCATTACATCCCTCCATCTAATGCCTTGACTGCCTGGGGTCTTGCTACTTACCTGTGCAATGAGAGGTCCTTCAAGGGGTACTACCAATCTTTTGATCTGCTTAGTCACCTGATTAACTCTGATATATAAGCATCCAGTGCATATGTCCTATCCAACTTTTAAGTATGTGACGAATTCTATGCAAAAAATAAATAAATATGACCTCACCTGTTAATCAGTTATAAATCTGCACTCAACTCGATGCAGAGAATTTGGTGATAGGAAAAACAGGAGAATCCTCCTACAGAAAGCTCTCCTATTCTGTCAAATAAACTACAGCACATGTGCTGTAGTTGCTGTAATTATACCTCATTATACAGCATTTGTTAAAGGGACATTTGAAAAATGTGAAAGAGGCACCTTCATGGTGCTGATGCATAGGCAATGAAGTTTGTGTTTTAACATCACTGAGGAGGTGTGCTCTGCTTGTGGAGGGTGGCAGGATATAGGAATGAGCATGTGCTTGATGATGTACTAATGTAAATACCACAAACATATCATTGCGTTCCTTGCACGCTGGGCAATTAAGTGTTAATATACCACTAATGCCTCACTCCAAGCTTTATAACCATTACAGACCGCTGTAGTCTTTCTAATGCTGGGAGTACCCTGGTACATTTCCTGGTAATTTGAAAAACTGTTTTGTAAAGGTCTGCCTTATTACTTGGTCAGGCAGGGAGCTGGGTTTCTTTTTATGACCAGTGGCGTACACACAATCCATGGGGCCCCAGTGTGAAAACTGATCCGTTTTTTTTTTTTTTTTTTTTTTTTTAAAGCAGCATACTTATGTTTGTCCTTAAAGGAACACTATAGTCACCATCACAACTTTAGCCTAATGCAACAGTTTTTGTGTATAGATCATGCCCCTGCAGTCTCACTACTGAATATTTCTGCCATTTAGGAGTTAAATCACTTTGTTTATGCACCCTAGTCACACTTCCCTGCATGTGACTTGCACAGCCTTCCTAAACACTTCCTGTAAAGAGTCATGTAATGTTTATGCTTCCTTATAATTCTGTATAATTTAGAATTTCTTATCTCTTGCACTGTTAATAGTTTGCAGGAGCCTCCTCTGTTTGTTTAAAGTTTTAAATTTAGAGTGTAGGACATAAAAACTTTTAAAGTAATTACATGTGACTGAAAGTGAAACCATTTTTTTTCATGCATGCTGTGTGAGCAACAGCCGGGGAAGGTGTGGCCAGGGCTGCGTGTACAGAAACAAAAGTGATTTAACTATTAAATGGCAGTGGATTGAGTAGTGAAACTGCATAGACATGATCTATAGACCAAAACTGCTTAATTAAGCTAAAGTTGTTTTGGTGACTATAGTGTCCCTTAACCCCTTAAGACCGGAGGGCGTACTATTACGCCCTATTTTAGGTGTCTCTAAACGCCACCGGGCGTAATAGTACGCCCTCCGGTCTTTCCTTACTTACCCGGTCGCCGGCGATCGCGGTTAAGGGGACCCCGCAGCAGATCTTCCTCCTGCAGCCCTCCCCCCCTCCCCCCCCGGCCATGTGAGAGTGAGGTCCTTGCGAGGACCTCACAATCACATGGCCGGGATAGCTGGCTGCAGCATTGCCTGTAATGACAGGTGGTTCCCCTGCTGGCTGAAAATAAAATCAAATAAATTAAAAAGTGTAAAAAAAAAAAATAATATATACTTAGATGATATATATATTATATATATATATATATATATATATATATATATATATATGATCTAAGTGTATATATACACATATACATACACACACGTACACTGTATAGGTGTAATTTACTATTAATATATATATATAATTATATATATATATTAATATCAAATTACACGTAGACTGATACTGATTAAATATATATATATATAATTATTGTTATATAAAAAATTATGTAAATACGTTAAAAAAAAAAAAAATTAAAATATATAAATGTGTGTTATTTCGTTCTAACTGTATTGTGATATCAAAATACACGTAGAACGAAATAATGTATATCTATATACATAAATATATACATATATTAATTCTACATATATATTTATGTAATATTTTTACATAATTGGGTATCTTAATTAATTACAATTAGCGGGACCTGCCTGACAAGCAATGCTGAAAGTATAGGGAATTTAATTTGCTAGCACTATATTTAACCCTATAACTTTCCAACACACCATAAAACCTGTACATGGGGGGTACTGTTCTACTCGGGGGAATAAGCTGAACACAAATATTAGTGTTTCAAAACAGTAAAATGTATTACAACGATGATATCGCCAGTAAAAGTCACGGTTTTTGCATTTTTCACGCACAAACAGCACTTACAAGGACGATATTATTGCTGCGATACTTTTTACTGTTTTGAAACACAAATATTTGTGTTCAGCGAAGTCTCCCGAGTACAACAGTACCCCTCATGTACAGGTTTTATGGTGTTTTCAAAATTTACAGCGTCAAATATAAGGCTTGTGTTTCATTTTTTTCACATTAAAATTTGCCAGATTGGGTACGTTGCCTTTGAGACCCTATGGTAGCCCAAGAATGAAAATTACCCCTATGATGGCATACCATTTGCAATAGTAGACAACCCAAAGTATTGCAAACGAGTATGTCCAGTCTTTTTTAGTATCCACTTATTCACAAACACTGGCCAAAATTGGCGTTTTTTTAATTTTTCACACACAAACAAATACTAACGCTAACTTTGGCCAGTGTTTGTGACCAAATGGCTACTAAAAAAGACTGGATATACCCCATTTGCAATACCTTGGGTTGTCTACTATTGCAAATGGTATGCCATTATGGGTGTAAATTTCATTCCTGGGCTACTATAAAGTCTCAAAGGCAACGTAACCAATCTGGCGAATTTCAATTTTAAATGTAACGTTATTTGACCCTGTAACTTCCCAAAACGCCATAAAACCTGTACATAGGGGGTACTGTTTTACACGTGAGACTTTGCTGAATACAAATGTGTATTTTATTGCAGTAAAAGCAAAACAGTATTATGACATTGACAGTTAAAATGTCATGTAGAACTAAAAAAATAAAAAAACCTTATTTTCTCCCATTTGTTTCATATTAAATTATGTTTCATAGCTAAATATTTGATATTAAATGAAAGCCCTGTTTACCCTGAATAAAATGATATATAATAAGGGTGGGTGCATTTAATATGAAAGAGGTGAATTACAGTTGGACAGACATGTAGCGCAAATGCCAGGTTTTGTTTACATTTTGTTTCGTTCACAACGTGTACATTTGGCTCCGTCCTTAAGGGGTTAAATGTCATGCAGCTAGGTTTGTCATTGCTACCCTTTATTTTACAGACCCATGTAATTTATATTGAAATCAGGCTGTTTAAGAATCTGCACTATATATTTTGAGAGTAAAAATGGAGGCCTACCTATATCTCTTTAACAATGGATTTTTAGTTCTTGTAATTCATTTTTTTTCTTTTTCTATTATTTTTACTTTATTTGTATACATAACTGATCACAGGGAAACCGTTTCCCCACATAGTTGAAATAGTAGAAGGTGTTCTTTTCTGCCATTCTGTTAAAATGAGTATACATGTATGATATAGGTTTGGACATTGTTTTTAAAATGGACATCTCTCATTTTGCCTTCATCGGGATGTTTACTCTACCTACCTGGTTAGATATTGCCCTATTTCTCTTATATTTGTCATTCAGTCCCTAATAGCCTTTTAATAGCAAATCAAATAAATGAATCCTTCATATAGGAGCAGCCATTAATCAATATGTTCTACTACAGCTAATTAAGATGTGTGTATATATATATAAAAAAATTGTTCAAAGTGTGGTTCGTGGCTGATTGTCCACTCCCCCATATTTAAGGAAAGTTTGTTCTAGACCAGTTTTTCTGTTATCTATCATTACAGATCAAAATATCAATGTTTACTGTATGTAATTCCATGCCATGTTAAGCTAATATTTTTCTGATCTTCCTTGTTCTGTAATTGATTTGCTTGTTGTTTCTTGTGTTTAATTTTGATCTGCTCATATTGGTCCTTAACGGTTTGCAAGACCGCAACAAAAGCATGTTGTGTTAATTAAATTTTAGTACCTTATGGCTTCAGGCTTTCCCATGTGTTCTTGGGAGCGCAAGCTATTCATCCAGGGCTGTAGAAAAGCGAGAATAAATACATTCTTACCTCACCAGTAATGTTACATATTTATGTAGTGCTTTGCACTACAAGGGAACATTTTGGAAAAGGACCTTTTAGAATTCAGGGCCTTTTTAGTTTTTTCCTTTTTTTTTTTTCTTTCTCTGAGGACACTTTTCTTTTCACTAATTGGTTAAAAGCTTGCAGCTAACATGCATTTTAAGTATTCTGTTTTGAGTGTTTGTCAATCAACTGTTGATCCATACACGCCATTCACCCATATGACATTGAACCAATTATACATTCTTCTTCTTTTTAGAATGGCAAGTTACATAGAGATATAGCACAGTCAGAGAGGACAGAATATTGCAGACCTTTTAAATGCAAGCATGTTTAAAAAATTCTAGTTATTTTTATTTATTTTTTTACAAAATAGCAGTCATACAATTTTATGCTATTTATCAAAGTTGGGACAGTGTTCTATTAAATGTTAAATGTATAAAGAAACGTTTAACTCCAGCTTTTTGTTTTTCATGTTCCTTCCTGTAATTAGGTATTCTATGGTCTGCTCTGACGAGCTCATATAAACTTCTTCAGTTGTCCTTTTATGCCACCCTTCTGACTTGTGTGTACTTTGCTTGGCTCTTCTGACAGATGCCGCCTCAGTACGGTCAGCAAGGTGTAAGTGGCTACTGCCAACAAGGCCAACAGCCATATTACAACCAGCAGTCGCAGTCTCAGTACCCGCAGCCCCAGGCTCAGTACCTGTCGCAGGCTCAACAGCGGTATCAAGCCCAGCAGGTAAGCACAGATAGCTACTGCTTACAGAAAGAGGCAACCCTATGGTATCACTAGGGAATATTAATGGTTCATAGACCCCAAAATTCCTCCTCCTGATGAACAAATAATCATCTGGGAGAAGGTAGAGGATGGTTCTTTATCTGAGTGAGGATTGTATGGTGAATAACTGAGTGTGTCTAAGCAGAAGACCTTCCAAACATCTTGATTTTAGTGTCCTGCTTACCATCCAAACCTTGTTCCATGGTGTCCTGCTTTTAGGGACATCAGCGAGCTGTCCCCAATAAGCATAGAGGGAGTGCTTCATTAGACATGCTTGCGGTATGACCTGGGTGATCAGAGCATTTGGTCCCTGCAGAGACCACCTTCAGTGGGCTGGCCTAAATGAGTGACCAGCAGCCTGGCATGCATTCACTCCAGACTGACCTGCAAGTTCTTGGGGCAGGCCTGCTCCTGTTTAGTTGGGGAAGGGGAGGTGTGGATGAGGGGGGTGGAGGGGGCAGGAGGGGGAGTATGGTCAGGGAATGTTAGTGATAGTCTCTAATGCCTGAGAATTGCCCTAGAATCCCAGCATTCAGAATTTAATTTCAGTTACTCTGGGCAAAATTGGAAAATCCCCAGGATCACTTAAAGCAACAAAACACATAACCTTATTTTTATTTTTTATTGTCCTTGGCAGTATGCATTACAGTCAAATATAACTTAGACAATACAGTAGACAGTTAAAGTTTGAATTACAAATCAAAACTGCTTCACAACAATTTTCAATTACAACCTGTTTATTCAATTGCAAGTGTTTTTACTTTAACACATTTGAATTCCATTTTACTCATTTTAATAAGTTAATTGCAGTACTGAAAATACACGACATAAACAATTTGGCAAGCTTTGCATTACAGCTTCTTCAATTTTTATATACATTTTTTTTATTCTTTGAAACTTTATTGGCCATTTTACAGAAGCTTGATTATGCCACATAATTGCATTTTATATGTTTCTTTTACGGATTTATAGTGTGCATGGTCAGTGTGACACAGGGTCCTCCAGGTATTCATTATACTTCAGTCTGTGATGTCTAGTGACAACGTGCAGGTGCACAAATACATAGGATCAGCACAAGGAACTACTTATAATAAGAATGCACCGCATAAATCAGATTTTGTAAATAGAAGAGTTTAAGTAAAATCGGATTAAAATGAAATGACCGCTGGTACCTAGAGCAAAACTAGGGTTCAGCTTTGAATATGTGGGGCATTTTCATGGGTATGTTATCATTATGGGAAAAATAAGTAAACCATTTTAGTTCAAACTTTAATTCAAATTCAGGTAATAAAAAAACCATGTGATGTTTTGGACTGCTGAGTACAATCGGGAGATACAAGAGATAACTAAAATTATAACAGTGTTAATAAATGTAATAACTTTCATGAAGTATTAAATTTAGAGTAAACATTGTGTTTAATATCAGGATTAGAGTGTGATTTGTGGGGGTTAGATAATGCTAATGTACCACCCTTACTTTCTGCATTGGTTTTCATTGCTCTTGCTATCAATCTTTTCATTTCTATTACTCTTGTATCCATTTTCCCTTGCTTTCCTGTTATTCGCTTCTTCTCCATTACTCTTTCCACCCTCACCTTTTCCATGGCTCTTCCTGTTGCCTTTTTCATTACTATCCTTCTACCACTTGTCCATTCTTCTTCCCATCTGCTTCTAACTTCCTCTTTGCGTACCATTCTGATATCCTTGTTGTCTGGTGAGGGTCTAGGTTGTCTCTTTGTACTTTGATGGCAATTCTACTCCCATATGAGTGCATTCAGATGGCCAGGAGGATTTGGTATATGGCACAGGAGCCATGAGAGCTGTTTCTACTCACATAGAACTCTGGGACAGCATACCCTCTCGCTGCTTATTGGGGCCATCCAATATTTTCTGGTCTCTCCGGCAGAGAGAGCTAATATTCTGTGCTGGTTTACAAATTTGTTTCACTAAGGTAAATTAAATTATTTATGGCCCCCTGATTTAAGAAGATATTTTTGTAAGCTTTATTGTTGACAATTTAGCTATACATTCAAACAAACCAAGCATTCTTATTTCCTATAAAAGATGCATATTATGATTTTGTAGAAACAAATGAGTTCAATTCTTTTTTCAGTATGTAACTTCTTTGGAATCATAAGATCTGTATATTAACATTATATTAAATACTAAAACCGTATCAGAATATATAAAACGTTCTTCCTTACGGGTACAGACGTTTGACATTTAAAGTAGTTTACAAGATACATACTCACAAGTGAAACGGTAAAATAAGAAGATGGGCGCTTTTCAAAAGCGAATCAATCACTTTTAAGGAAGTTCAGGAACAGTTAATATGCAATGTCAGGGTGTATGAGCGCTCAGTGACAACATGAGGTAGCATCTGTCAACTCTTGTTCATTTCAGTTTAAGTCTGCTGTAAGTGGAAAATCTTGCCAGATGCAGCTAGTGCTTCTTATTCATTCAGATTTACAAGAAACGGTCGAATTGATTAGCAAGTGTGGTCTTGTAATTAAGGCAATGGAAGAGAAGCTTTTTGACTAGAGATTTTGAACACCAGTTTTCGATCCTGCAATGCTGGAGACTTTGCTTCTTATGGTGATTTTCTATAGAACCTTCTTCTATTTTTGTCCATCACCATTGAAATGATGTTATAGCTTGATTAGCATGCATGTCTGAGGGGGCGAGATAGATGTTGCAAAGAAGGTTTCATTTTCATTTAATATATTAACATGATTACCAACTATTCACTCTTTTTTTTTTTTTTTTTTAATGAGATGGGTGAAAAATTTATATCATCCCTGCAAGAACATTTTGTCCATCCCTATTAACCATCTTCAGCGCAATACTTCTATTAAGTTAATGGAAGAATGGACCTAATAGTATAATCATATATCGTAGATTTATTATGTACGTTTGTCTGAATCCAGGGAGTTATATGAGAAAGTTTATATTAACAGAGAGTGATATATTTCCTGTGCTGCAAATGTGTATGACATCAACAATTGCTTTAGGTGTGTGAGGTGTATTTTCCAAGATGGCAGAATAACAATCAACTACTAATAAGGTCTTATGGTTTCATCATTGTGAGATAATATGTACAACTAGAAAAGCTACAATTTCTGGGGAAATTGTGTGAAGTGTTCATGCCTCCACCAGTAGTCTACAACTGGAGTGGGCGGAGTAACTATTTATTTATATAGAACATTTAATTGCAACATTGTTGCCCAAAGTGCTTCACAGTTACATTAAAACATACATTTATAAAAACATTAGCAGGTATACAAAAGGCCCTGTCTATGACATCACTTGCTGCTCCAGCCTGGCACAGGTCAGAGTATTTTGGCGGTTGCCATCTTCAAACGGTCGTATTTTAAAAACTATCAATCTTACAGCGAAGAGCCTTATATTGTGAGAATCACAAGACCCAGACCTACATTTTGATGCAAATGTCTCTGAAATATTAACAATGAAGGCACAGTCGCAGTTTAGAAATTGCCCTTCAAATTTGAGCTGGCTCTAGTGGAGTTTCAATGAATGTCAATGGACGCATGAGTTGCAAACAAATGGTCATATTGTGAAAACTATCAGGACTATGGCTTAGCCGTGGACATTTCTAGTGGCAGCAGGGATAGCTGAACGTTTTGATATAAGATTGTTTAGGTGGTTTTGTGTAGGTGGGTTTGAAAATGAGGGATTGGTGGCAGTTTAGAAATCATGTCCTGATTTTTCAGCTTTTGCCAGCTCCCACTCTAGCTTTGAGCATTTTTTTTTTTTTTTTTTTTTTTTTTTTTTGCATTGACAGACATTACAGCTTGTAAACAGTATTGGGTCTTGTGCATAAGCCTAGCATCAAGAGATACATTGGTATTTCAGTGATACCGAAAATAGATAATAGTTTTGTTAGGTATACATTTGTTGTTCAGAAGCCCCGCCTTTACTTTTTGCATTGTTGTCTGAAGCTGCAGTCCATCAGTGTTTTTCCATTTTCATAAAACACAATAAACTCCAAAACCTGGAAACACCATATTTGGTGTTTTCCTTAAGATAACACAAACATCTAAAACTTTGTATCATAACCTGTTATTCTATTCGTCTCGTAGTTATTATTTTCCTTCCCCACCAGAGCTTTACTTTTCTTACATGAGCCGTGTTTATGATGCCTATTCATTGTCTGATCGTTTACACTTTGCCCTGTCCAATGTTGGGCCCTTGTGCCTTCTTCTGTGCTGCCTTTCTACACTACATCTACCCATTATCGTGGCTGTAAGTCCCCCTTTTGAAGAGCGTGATAGGGACCTAGTATTCTGCACTTGTTAGCCCTCCTAGTCCCAGATTGTTGTATGGCTTTGGGCTTGTGTGTTTTACGCTCCCTACTGTGCAACGTTTGTCAGCCCCCCCCCCCTTTTTTTTTGTGTATTAGTATCCCTCTTCTGTGAGGAAAAGGCAAAGAGAGAGGAGGGCGAATTTAGTTTAGGTATCAGGGAGTGGCGGGGAGGTAGTGGGCCAAAAGGGGAGGGGGACTCGCCAGGCGCGCCTGCTGCATGAGTGTGTGGCGGAAGGCGCCGCTTAGGTTGGCTCATGTGTCTCATGGTATGCGCACCATTCTTTCTAGATATTCCTCCCACGGTTGCCACACCTTTGAAAAGGTGCCCATGGTGTTCCGTACCTGCGCTGTCAATTTGTCCATGGTGTCATTGTCCTGTATTTTGTGTATGACTTTGCTCATAGGAGGGGTGTCGGGGCTGAGCCATTGTTGGGTCAGTGCTCTTCTGGCTGCTAAGGTCAGTTTGTTAACTAGTTTCTGTTCTTTTGTCATCGGGTCGTCTTGTGGTTTGGCTAGTAAGAATGTCCATGGGTCTCTGTGTATTGGTCTCTCCAGGACTGCTGTCATTAAAGTCTCTATTTCTGACCAGAATCTCTCTACTTTGGGACATGTCCACCACATGTGGATGTATGATCCTCTCTCACCGCAGCCTCTACAGCAAGTTTCTGTGGTGGTTTTCCCCATTCTATATAGTTTGGCCGGGGTGGCGTACCACCTCAGGAGGGTTTTATATGCCTGTTCCTGAAGTGTTACGCATATGGAGACTTTGGCTGTCGCTTCCCATATATCCCTCCAGTCCTCCCCTTCCAATGTTTGTTGTAGATCTTTCTCCCATTGGGTGATATAGGTGAGGGGTTCTGCATTCCTCTCCGGGGCATTAAGTTGTGCGTAGAGCTCGGTAATCAGGCCCTTGCGTGTGGTTTCTGTCATGCATAATCTTTCAAAGCTAGTCATTGGAGCCTTAGCTGCCTCTCGTACTCTAGGATGGTTAGCAAAGTTGTATATATCTGAAAAAGTCTCTAGTCTGTAGTGGCTCTGCCTGTTTTAGTTCGTCAAAGGTTTTGAATATGTCTCCGTCGTATAGGTGATAGTATCTCTGCAGGCCTGTGTATTCCAGCCCTTTGAAGTCCCTCGCCCGCATACCTGGTGTGAATGCCCTATTTCTCAGATATGGGGTGAGAGGTGAGGGCAGTCTAGGTAGAGCGTATTTTTGCATGTTGTCCCATATTTTAATGGAGTTGAGTATAGCTGGGCAGTCTGTGAGTAAGGGTGGTCTGTCTGTTTTTGGTACCCAGATCCAGTACTGGGGAAGGTCTCTTCTCATCACTAGGGATTCAAGATCTGCCCATCTACGTCTATCTGGGGGTGAGTGCCACTCTATTATTTGGGCTAGCTGTGCCGACAGGTAATACAGGTGAAGATTGGGAAGTCCCAGTGCCCAGAGTCCCTTTGGTCGGTAGAGTATGTGTCGGGCTATCCTGTGTCTTTTGTGTGCCCATATAAATTGGTCTATGTTGGTTTGTAGGGATTAGAGGTCCCCTTTCGTGACTTTTGTGGGCAGTGCCTGGAAGAGGAACAGCATCCTTGGTAATACATTCATTTTAATTGCGTGGAGGCGACCTATCCATGAGATTGGATTCTCATGCCATTTTTTGAAGTCTTTTATTATTGTTTTAATCATTGGTGTGTAATTTTCCGTATACAGTCGTGAGACCTCTTTTGTTAGTTTGACCCCCAAGTATTTTATATGTTGGTGGTTTAGTTTTATATGTGCCGTCCTCCCTATCAGCGCCGTGTCTTCCGCCGTCAACCCCAGCGTCATGGCTTCTGATTTTTCCATGTTTATTTTATAGCCCGCTACCTGGGCGAACTCCTCTAGCAGCCGGACCAGACTCGGGAGGGAGTTCTCCAAGTCCGTGAAAGTGAGCAGGACGTCATCCGCGTACGCATATACTTTATACTGCTCTGTTGATATTGTCAGTCCCTTTGTTTGGGTGTCCCCTAATCTTGTAAAGGAGGGGTAGTTTTGAACATTTTGCCATTCATTCCTATGGGACCAATTTCGCCACAAGAACGATGATATTCCGTGAACCATTCAGCGAAACGTTCCACAAAGTAATAGCACACCAATCGGGAACAATCCGTACGTTTCGGTATATTATTGTCTATATAGTGTAAAAACTGTGGGAGGAGTTAGGGTGGTAAATTTGGCTATAATAATAATCAGAAAAATATATATGTGAGATAACATTAAGTGGTCTTGCTATGCAAGAACACTTAATTACAAAAGCAATTTTGGGTAGTGAATATACTCAAAAAGATATGTTCAACATATGCTTAATTTTCTAAAATTATTTATATTGAGGGTTCCCATTTAAAGGGACACTATAATCACCAGAACAACTACAGCTTAATGTAGTTGTTCTGGTGTCTACAGCCTTGTTCTGGTGTCTAGCAGGCTTTTTTCATGTAAACACTGTCTTTTCAGAGAACAGGCTGCGTTTTAATTCCTGCCTTGTAACACCTCTAGTGGCAGTCTGTTAAACTTCTCTGTACATACACTATACTATGCTTTACTATGGTAAAGGCATTGGAATGGCTAAGATCAAATTTGACTATGTCCGTCATGGAGGCGAAACAGAAACAGGGCCACCCAAGCAAGAATAAAGTGGAGCTGGAAAAAGGGAAGTTTAAAGGACCACTATAGGCACCCAAACCACTTCAGCTTAATAAAGTGGTCTGGTTTGCCAGGTCCAGCTAGGTTTAACCCTCAGGGCACTATAGTGCCAGGAAAACAAGTTTGTTTTCCTGGCACTATAGTGGTCCTTTAATACCTTTTTAACCCCTTAAGGACACATTACGTGACATGTCATGATTCCCTTTTATTCCAGAAGCTTGGTCCTTAAGGGGTTAAACTAAGGAAAAGGGGGGCGGCCACTTAACCCCTTCAGACCAGTGGGCGTATTATTACGCCCTATTCTAAGCGGCTCTAAATGCCGCCGGGCGTAATAGTACGCCCTCCGGTGTTTCGGTACTTACCCGGTTGCCGGCAATCCCACGCCGGCGATCGCCTTGGGGGGACTCCCAGGGAGCCTCCCGCGGCACGTCCGTCCTCCTCGAAGCCCCCCGGCCATGTGAGAGTGGGGTCCTTGCGAGGACCCCACAATCACATGGCCGGGGGTAGCTGCCTCCTGCATTGCCAGCAGGGGGGTTGCCTGTAATTACAGGTGGTTCCCCTGCTGGCTGAAAATAAAATAAAAATAAATAAATAGTGTAAAAAATAAATAAATATATACTTAGATCATATATATATATATATATATATATATATATATATATATTATATATATATGATCTAAGTATATATATATATATATATATACACATATACATGCACACATGTACACCGTCTAGGTGTATTTTACTATTAATATATATATATATATATATATATATATATATATAATTATATATTAATATCAAATTACACGTAGACTGATACTGATTAAATATATATATAATTATTGTTATATATATATTTATATATAATATAAAAAAAAATGTAAATACGTTAAAAAAATAAAATTAAAAAAATAATTAAAAATAAATAATTAAAAAATATATAGATATGTTATTTCGTTCTAACTGTATTGTGAAATTAATATATATATATATATATATATATATATATATCTCAAAATACACGTAGAATGAAATAATATATATATCTATATACATAAATATATACGTATATATCACTATATACCTATATATAAATAAAAATATTTAAAAAAAATTATATAGATATATACATATATATATATATACACACGTGTGTATATATATATATATATATATATATATATATATATATATATATTAATTCTACATATATATTTATGTAATATTTTTACATAATTAGGTATTTTAATTAATTACAATTAGCGGGACCTGCCTGACAACCCATGCCGAAAGTAAAGGGAATTTAATTTGCTAGCACTATATTTAACCCTATAACTTTCCAAGACACCATAAAACCTGTACATGGGGGGTACTGTTCTACTCGGGAGACTTCGCTGAACACAAATATTAGTGTTTCAAAACAGTAAAATGTATTACAACGATGATATCGCCAGTAAAAGTGACATTTTTTGCATTTTTCACGCACAAACAGCATTACACGGACAATATTATTGCTGTGATACTTTTTACTGTTTTGAAACACAAATATTTGTGTTCAGCGAAGTATCCCGAGTACAAAAGTACCCCTCATGTACAGATTTTATGGTGTTTTCAAAAGTTACAGCGTGAAATATAAGGCTTGCGTTTCATTTTTTTCACATTAAAATTCGGATTTGGTTACATTGCCTTTGAGACCCTATGGTAGCCCAAGAATGAAAATTACCTCTATGATGGCATACCATTTGCAATAGTAGACAACCCAAGGTATTGCAAACAGGGTATGTCCAGTCTTTTTTAGTAGCCACTTTGTCACAAACACTGGCCAAAATTGGCGTTTTTTGCATTTTTCACACACAAACAAATACTAACGCTAACTTTGGCCAGTGTTTGTGACCAAATGGCTACTAAAAAAGACTGGACATACCCCATTTGCAATAACTTGGGTTGTCTACTATTGCAAATGGTATGCCATTATGGGTGTAAATTTCATTCCCGGGCTACTATACAGTCTCAAAGGCAACATAACCAATCTGGCGAATTTCAATTTTAAATGTAACGTGCTATATTTGACCCTGTAACTTCCCAAAACGCCATAAAACCTGTACATAGGGGGTACTGTCTTACACGTGAGACTTTACTGAATACAAATATGTGTATTTTATTGCAGTAAAAGCAAACAGTATTATGACATTGACCGTTAAAATGTCATGTAGAACTAAAAAAATAAAAATAAATCTTATTTTCTCCCATTTTTTCATATTAAATTATGTTTCATAGCTAAATATTTGATATTAAATGAAAGCCCTGTTTCCCCTGAATAAAATGATATATAATAAGGGTGGGTGCATTTACTATGAAAGAGGTAAATTACGGTTGGACAGACATGTAGCGCAAATGCCAGGTTTTGTTTACATTTTGTTTCGTTCACAACGTGTACATTTGGCTCCGTCCTTAAGGGGTTAAACAGCACTTTCAAGACTATAGTGACAGGTATGCAGTCTTATTATGTTAATCTCTACGGACCCTTGCAGTTGTACAAATTCTATACGAAAACAAAACCTATTATTTGTTCCACTGTAATTTAAAAGACACTCTTGAAGTGTACCCATGCATATTATAAATATTTTTTAATAGGACAGAGGGCTTTACTTTAATATTATATAGATATAGCTAACAAAACATTTTGTGTGAATTTTTTTCCTTCACATTTTACTTATAATAAAGAAAAAGAACTCAAAATAGATTGTCATATCAGTCCTGATAACTACCAAAAATGTATTTAGATCCTAGACATAGGAGGCATTTAAGGCCAACCTTCTTCCACCACCACCACAACTCTATACCAACCCTACCCCTTTCCATATGCTTAAACTTACTCAAATCTTACCCCTAACAGTACACTATCCATAACCATAAAACGGCATTAACCTTTTCTTTAGCCTAACACTAACTCTTCACCTAATCCCCAACCTTAACTCTCAGGGAACCCTCTGCTAATATCAGTTCTGATATCAGCAGATAGGTTTCCTAGTTAAAACTGTATCGTGGTCTGTAAAAGGCCATTTACTGGCTATTTTCAGCATTACAGGGAAATTTCTTGCAATGCAGAAACTAAAGCATACTGCCTCTGACTATCCACACTACATTGCAGTCAAAGAATATTTAAATTACATTTTAAGAGCTGCATGCAGTGCTAACTTTGAGTGCTGCATACTAAATAAAAATGGGGATCAATGGGGCAGACAGAGGGGATCAATTGATACCTGGGATTTAAAATTCTTCACGCCAAAACTTTAGGATGTGTCAATATGACCTAGCAACATAAATTTACTAACTTAGACCTTTCTCTAAGCTTTCAATGTATGCCTATATTGTAGCCAAATTCAAATTATCTCAGCCTGGCCAGCTACTATCACTCTGAAATTTCAGCAGAAGATATATATATATTTTCATTGATTTTTGTCTTTGATATATTTTTTGCTTCATGTATATGCTTTCTTTTAGTTTAAAGTCTTTTCCTATGTTTTGTAGCCTACAAGGCTAATTTTTTATGTGCCTTTATCTCCCATGGATGCATAGTTAATGCATTTTAATAAACAAATATTAGAAGTTAAGTTTTGACTATTATTAGGTCTGCAGAACTTGTCACTTTCTTCATCAATCTTTATGATCTCAGTCAGTTCCCTCGGAAAGCATTGAGAGAGGCTATTGTGCATGTGTGCGCTTTGCCAATCAATGTTTCCTCATAGATAATGTTCAGCAAAGTGACTGGATAAGGAAGCATCTCTAGTGACTTTGTGAATGACTGTAACTAAATGTGTTAGTATGCACCAATTCTCTGAAAAGGCAGCATTTACGTTGAAAATTACATTAAGCGCTAGCGGTTTTGGTAAGTATAATGTCCCTTTAATAAATACTATGTTAAAATAAATAAATCATATTCTAATGGCGGGCATTACAATAACAGTCTTGCAGTAAAATGTCTAAAATATAGCTCTACAGATATTGGCACAAAGCTGGGCTTGGAGTTGGCACTAATTTACAACTAAGCTTGTTTAGCTCTAAAAGATTAAACCTGCATAAACTCTCATTTTAATTCTTTTTGAATATTGAAGGCCCAGCATAATTAGTCAATTTAAAATCTTTAAGTCTTGCTAATTAATAGGTCAAAAAAACACTGAAATTATGTACACACTTGAACCTCTGTCTCTGTCCAACTTTTCTTAGTTATTTATTCTACTTTTTAACCCCCTTTTATTTTTTGTAAGTTTTAAACAGATACTCACGATTTCAATCACAGAAGGTTAATTAAAACCACGCCATTCTCTCCATTTGCCAGGGAATATTAACCTCGTTGAGCTTGTGTTAAATCACTGAAGAGATAGAATTGCATTTGCTTGATAAGGTTTTGCTGCAAGAGCAAAGACAAGGCCATTTATAGTTCAGTTCCATTAATTGCTTAGCATTTAGATATTAGCACAGGAGTCTATTAATTAACTTGATAATAAAACTATTGGAATGTAGGCCGATGAAATTATTTGGTTTTAGTGGACCCATGGAGCTTGCCAGTGAGAGAGAAAAATAATCCCACTTTCCCTCCTGATCATAAACTCCTAGAACACATTTTTGTATTGGACCCATGTGACATACTGGCTATGTGTATTTTTCTGTCAAACACATGAATCAAGTGTCTTTTCTTTTCAAAGTATGTCCATGTAATGGAAAACCGGGGATTCTGTGGTTTGGTAGAGCCTTCACAATGTAAGGTGTTCAACTGGTTGTGAAGTATTTTGAATGCAGATGAACATCAATTTCTTTGAAAAAGGCAGTACTTATATAGGCATCCCAACTGTTCCAATTTTCATTGGGACAATCCCAGTTTTACCTATTTTAGGATCCTGTCCTGACTTTGCTCACTGTTTTGGTTTTTTTTTGTCGTCTAATGATGCTTAGGGCACTAGTACCATCCAGAGAGTACTCTGCATGATCAACCATTGATGGGCCAGCTCACTTGATTGGCAGGCAACCAAGAGAACATTTACTTATACAAGTTGATGTATAAATGTATAAATTGTCATCAACACAATATGTAGGTTACAAAGTCATCTTAAGGTAGATGAATACAAAGTCTTTTCAACTTATTTACTTTTCTTATTATCTTTTCTCCATGTGTTATGTTTGTTAAATTTCAATTTACAAAAAAAAAAAAAGACAGAACGCGTTTCTTTCAGATGCAATCTTTAGCTAGACTTTGGTATAATTTGAGGACAAACAGGGAAAGTGGTAGAGGTTTGCCCTGGAGTTGGTATAGGATAGTAGGAAAGATAGTAATTTTATAGTACTAACAGTGTTTTGTGCTAAGCTTTAAGTGATTACGTTAGTTCATTACATGTTTTTGTTTTAGTAAATTGTAACTCTAGGTTTGTCATGTAAGAAGTTTTCTGGTAAAAAGGATGCTGGGACCATGAGTAAATAGTTTTTTATGATATGGCGCCTGGTTCCATAGATGTTGGAAGCCATTTTCCCACTGCATGTTTTTGATGTGGATGATTGATGCCTATTTTTGTTCCAATTGACAACCATTTTGGTCCACGTTACAGTACTTGTGGGTAAAAAGAAAAACCCTGTTGGATTACATTTTTCTTTAGACCTTGCAAATTTTTTTAAATGTCTTTATTGCAGCACTTGCCACCATGGCTCATGCATGAACATCTACTGCCCCACCACTAGTACAAGGTGGTTAAATATTGCCTCATAGATCTAAGTGGTATGAGGAGATGATCTGTAAACAATTTGGGATACCTATTAATAGCATATAAAGACTCTGCTTGATACATTCTTTTGTACTCCATCGCATCTAGATGCAGTACAGACTCCACACCTTTCCTTATTTTTATAATACAAAGTTTTATCTTTGTCTTTTGTTTGACTTTCTCAAGACATTGATCAAATAAAATAGCCTTCATCGCCTAGTGCTGCAAGTAAACGATCGTCTTTAAATTAGACCCTCTGAGTTTAAAACTCTATTATCAGACTTGTTTCTTTATTTGCAATAACTCAAAACCCCTAACACATTTATAAATTATGAGTAAGTATATTAGAATTTACTGACAGCTTCATTCCACATTTAAGTATGTTTCCACTGCTATATTCCAATTGCTTTTCTTTCCCATTTACTTGTTAGAAATGCTTTGGGCTATTTTTTTCTCAAGTATTATTTTTAAAAATGCTCATTTTGAATGCACATGGTTTTCTTTTGCCTCTGGTCACCCATTAAAGGAATTCTTCTCTTCAGAGCTCTGAGTCCCACTAACTTAACAGAATGCCGGCCACACCAGACTTGTGTTAATCCCATAGTATTTCGCGTCCTTAGATGATAATTTGAGATGATGAATGGTTGCTGAAGTGATTTCCACGTACTAAATCGGCTTTGCAGAAAATAAATACCTCTGGGAGGTGTTAAAGCGAATGGGAAAATAAAGCTGGAAAACCTTCTCTGCTGTATCTTAAATATGAATACTTCACATAGTTTAATAATTGGTGATGCCAGGTAGCAGTATTAGATTTAATTCTATCTATATCTTTGTGTGTGTACTTCTAAAATTATCTGTGCAGTTCCATATAACAGAAACAAAATTTGCACGTTTAACAGGAAAATTTACAAGAGTCATCTAAGTCCAATCTAATCTAAACTTAAAGACTTTTTGTACTATATGTCACTTATTCCACTGAATATGGTATGAGGATAAGGTGCCTGCCTCAGGGTAACATAACAAATGCAGGCTCAGCCAGACGGTGAACTTCGTTCCAAAAAATGCAACCGTCAAAAACAAACAATTTTGCCTAAATTGATATCTGTATAAAAGGGAAGATTACGTTACATCGCTTAAGGCTGTGTTTCTAGATAAATATGATTATACAACATGCTGATGATAGATTTACTTTAAAGAGAAATGTTTTTCTAGAAAAGAAAAAAGTGATTTTGTAAAAACTTGAAATAAGCAATTTCTTCATTAAAATTTCAAAATTGAAGAAAGATTTTAGTCTTATTTTGCCAGATACTGGAGATTACAGCAGTAGGTCTGGTAAGTAGGAACCATTATGTAAATAGTTGGATGACATGGTTGTTAACGGTCCATTAAAATGGTGGGTTATGGGATAGAAAGGTACATTCTAGGAGCCAACTAAATAGGGTGGAGTTCTTTTATTCGAATATGCATCAAATATAAGGCTCTGCTAGCACTGCTTGACATTAAACTGTCCTCATCTACCTATTGTTCATGTAATATTTTTTAATTGACTACCGTATTATAGGGGAGAAATTGTGGGTGCGTGTTATACGCCGACCCTTTAAATACTGCAGCCGCCTGAGCGCTCTGTCAAGAGCGGTCAGGCGGCTGCAGTTAGTACTCACCTCCCCTGTAGCGTGGCCGAGCCGCTCTGCTGTCCGCGGTGGCCGGCCGGAGTGATAGGAAGGTGCTCGCTCAGTGTGCACCTTCCTGTCCGTCCGACCGGGTACAGGAAACAGAAACTCCTGTTCCGCGCGGAACAGGAGTTTCTGTTTCCTGTACCCGGTCGGACTGACAGGAAGGTGCACACTGAGCGTGCACCTTCCTATCAGCCACCCGACAGAGTAGCTAGAAGAGGGGAGGGGGTAAGAAGAGGGGGAGGGGGAGAAGAAGGGGAGTAAGAGGGAGGGAAGTAAGAAGAGGGAGGAGGGAGTAAAGAAAGGGGTAAGAAGGTGAGGGGAGTAAAAGAGGGAGGGGGGAGTAAGAAGAGGGTAAGAGGGGGAGGGGGAAGTAAGAAGAGGGGATGGGGGAGTAAGAAAGGGGGGTAAGAAGAGAGGGAGGGGGGGTAAGAAGTTCTTTATTTGAAATTTAAAGGACCACTCTAGGCACCCAGACCACTTCAGCTTTATGAAGTGGTCTGGGTGCCAGGTCCCTCTAGGATTAACCCTTTTTTTTTATAAACATAGCAGTTTCAAAGAAACTGCTATGTTTATACTGAGGGTTAATCCAGCCTCCAGAGCCTCTAGTGGCTGTCTCATTGAGAGCACGCAAGCGTCCATAGGAAAGCATTGTAAATGCTTTCCTATGCGACCGGCTGAATACGCGCGCGGCTCCTGCCGATGACGTCGCGAGCAAGGAGGAGAGGAGGAGTACAAGTGTTTAACCCCTTTCTCTCTCCAGAGCCCGGCGGGAGGGGGACCCTGAGGGTGGGGGCACCCTCAGGGCACTATAGTGCCAGGAAAACGAGTATGTTTTCCTGGCACTATAGTGGTCCTTTAAGTTTTTTTTCCCTGAAATTTCCCTCTTAAAATGAGGTGCGTATTATACGCCGGTGCGTGTTATACGCCGATAAATACTGTAATTTCTTGTTAAATTATCCCCTTTCATAATAAAAAGCTCTGAGGAAAAAGTTAACTCTATATAAATGAGGATAATAAAAAATTCTTGTAAAGGGGGCGGGGCCTGGCGGCCATGCCGGCCGGACGCGTGTAGAGTGAGCTCCGGCACTTGCGCTGCTAAATTGCCAAATTTCTGCAGTTTATATCCATTGCCCCTAAAGCACACCTAAACCAAGTGAGGACATACATGAGCGTGTCTGATGTCGACTGGTGTCCACGCTCCATGCTGATGGATGGCTGGGGGCTTGCCTGAAGCGCCCGGAGGAGTGGAGAGGCTGCAGATCTCTGCTCCTCCAGTCTGGGCATGGTGCCCCTCCCCCCCCTGGGCCGAGGGGGTATTCCCGCCCCACTATATGGAGGCTCCCACACTGCACCAAGGGCACGCGGCATTATTTCAAGCATTGCATCGCTCCCAAAATGGCGGACGCCGCATGCTCCCCAGATCCATGCAAGGCATGGTACACTGTTGATCTAAAACCATATGGAGGGTCCAAATCCTGATAAGAGGAGGAGCGAGCTCTGCTGGCACCCATAATACTGAGAGCTGCATCCGCTTGCTTGCCTGAGTAGCCATCTAAGCCTAGGAGTGGCCAGAGGAGTCATCCATAGTTATCCCCGGGCTGTAATGTAAATAATGCATTTTCTCTGAAAAAAAAAGTGTTTACTGCTGAAAGCCTGAAGGAACTGATTCTACTCACCAGAACAAATACAATACGCTGTGGTTGTTCTGGTGACTATAGTATCCCTTTAAATTTGAGATTGGCTTTGAATTTGCTTAGCCTTTTCACTTTAGTAAGTAGCCGTAAAAACTAAAGAAAAAAGTTACCTGTGCTCTTTCCCAAATCCCTATATACGTTTAAACAAATGGAGGTTTTTAGTTACCTCCAATGGCCATGAGAGGGTATGCCCACCTGCCACGGTCAAGGCAGACCTCTTAGGTGGGTCCTAACTCTAACCATTCACCTTGCTTCCTTGTGCTTCTGGCAAAGATATCTCTGAGACAGAAAGGGGTATTTTTTATATACATCCCTACATGCTTTTTTTTTTTTTAGACATTCTTTATTTTTGATGTACATTGATGATCATACCATTGAATAATGGGATTTTACGAACTTTTACATTATCGGGTGTTAGGAAAACCTGGTCACAGTAGGGAAGAGTTGGATGTTTCAGTGGGGTCCAAGTGGACCCAACAGTGTTCTTGGTAAAGGTATACGGATGATGAGGGAATTGTGAGCACAGGGTTAACAAACAACAGACGAGTAACTCGTGTTATCCGGTTTGTTGGGCTAAAGACCAGCAGGTAGATGCTTTTAGCTGTGTGTCACATATGCTTTCGAGGGGGTGGGGCATGGGCCGTCGGCGTCTAGGGCTATACGGCGTTGCCACTCCTCTCCAGTTTGGAGTGTCTCTCAGCCGCTTGCTGGGGGTGCAGGCCCTTTATGCTAGTGTGCCCCTGGGGGCCAGCTCGAGTTAATTTCTAATCCTTGGTGTCCCCTATTTTCGTTTGGGTCTTCCGTGCTGGGCTAATAAGTGAGGCACCCTTCTTAGTGAGGGCAATTGGGCCGCGAGGTCCCTAGCAGGCACAACGTTATTGCCCCTGTTGGCTGTGTAGGGGACAGGAACGTAGGGATCCCAGAGGACCCAGTGTTTCGTTTGTGTTGGGATAACTTGTGTAGGTGTTGTACCCCTCAGTCACGCTATCTTGAGTGCGGAGTCAGGGTCTCCCTCAACTGAGCCCGCTAGTGCCCCTGTTCATGCCTCTTGCGCTCCCTCCCAAATGTGTGTAGCTCTGTTTGGAAGTGTCACAGAGTCATAGTCCGGTCATATTTGTGTAGGTGTGTCTGTGCAAGGCTTTGTCTCCCCACGGCCCCCAAGCCCCCCCTTCCCCTCCTCTGATTCGTCTCGTGGTCGCATGTGTGTCCATCTAGCCTTGGCCTGGGGAAGGGTTGAACTCTAGCGCATCTGGTCCTAATGGTGGCGTTCCCAGTATGGTGCGGTCACCGTGTCAGTGAACATGGAGTTCTACGTCTGTGTGGGTGTGTGTGCAGTGCTGGGTCCACCGTCACCAGTCAGTCCATGGCTTATCTGGGAGGGTAACGGTATGGAAGAGAAGGGGGGAAGGGGGAGATTGGAGGGGGTAAGGGAGGGGATTCTGTGTGGCTGTGGTCGGAATCCCCACTCCCGGGCCTGCGTCGGCAGCCTCCTCTCCCGGCTGGCTATATGTGTGATCCAGGGTGCCCTACATGCTTATTAACCCTTAATAACACATGGGATGGCCAGCAGCATTGTAACATAGCTTTGTGATACAAAAGTGATACAAATATAAACTCCCATTACTCCTGGGCAGCAGCAACGACCATAGTACATATCAGCCCAAATACATACCATAAAAACCAAAGAAAAAAGTTACCTGCACTCTTTCCCAAATCCCTAGTAAGTAGCCGTGTCTGTATTGAAGGGAAATAAAAACATGCCCTGCTCTACCCTATTTTTGGACTTTTATATAACCTAAAGCAATAACATGGCAATTCCCATGAGATGTATACATACTATACACAGCAGTAGCCTGTTTAGCCCACAACTGTCCATTTATCCTAATTTCTGTTTAGATTTTCCATACCTGGTGCTAAAACCAGAGAATGGAGATATCCCTATACAGAATGGCATCTTATTTCCTATAGTATTTCCCGTTTATGTTCTAACTTAAAAGGTTTGTTCAATTTTAATTTAAGCCAAATCAGGGATTCCCTAAAAATGACATTGCACTGTTTTTATGCTTGAAATCCTGCCAATAGCTATAGGGTTTGTGGACTTTTGCTCAGAGAATAATTTTTACACATGCTTCAATGTCAGATGAGAATACATCTGTGTTTTGGATTTCCAGTTTCCAAAGTCCTAGGGTAGGAGGAAGGTGTTACAGTTGATTTCAGTGATCAAATGCATCAACAGCTAGTGTGTTATGTAGTAAAATCAATGGCTTTTCTGTCACTTTATTATTATCTGATTCACAGTAGTCATTTCAGAGTATTTTCCCTCTATTTTACATGAGCTTGCAGTACAAACGCAGAATAAAAAATGTTCTTCCACACTATATAAAACCTAATTTCCTCCCAGTTGCATGTAAAAAAAATCTGTAAATTCACAACGATGCCCATAAATTGGTATATATATATATATTTTTTTTTAATAGACCTGAACCATTTTTTTAACAAAAAAATATTCTTCTTAATAATGTTTACATTACCATTTATTTAGAACTAATTATTCTGCAGCACATTATAAAATAGTAATTTAACAACAAATGAGATAAACTATTACAAATTGTTACAGGAACAAGAGGTTGATAAGGGATCTGCTCAAATGAGCTTACTGTCTAGAGGAGGTGGGGTAGAAAATCACAACAGAAAGGGCAACATGGGGATTGGCAACTAAATGATATGGTGGGAATGTAGCCAAGTTGGTAAGAACGAAGTGGAGTATGGACACACTAAGTTGAAAGAGCATGAGATACACTATATAGACACAAGTATTGGGACACCTGGCCATTACACCAACAGGTATTTTATGATATTGAATTCTAAATGCATAGAACTGCAGCTAAAACTTCTGTGAAAGCTTTCCACAAGACTTTGGAGTGTTAAAGTGGGAATATTTGCTCATTTATTTAGTAGAGCATTTGTCAGTCCAGGCAATGATTTTGGACAAGAAGGCCTGGCTTGCAATGTCAGTTTCTGTTCATCCCAAAGATGTTCGATGGGGTTGAGGTCAGGGCTCTGCTTTGGTCACTCAATTTTCTTCCACACCAAACTCATACAACCATGTCTGTATGTACCTTGCTTTGTTCCCTGGGGCACAGTCATGCTGGAATAGAAAAGAGCCTTCCCAAAACTGTTCCCACAAAGATAGAAGCATAACATTGTGAAAAATGATTCAGATTTCCCTTCACTGGAAGTGAGAGGCCATATACCATTATCCCCTTTTCACCAGACAGTTCGCACAATGCAGTCAGGCAAGTAACGTTCTCCTGGCTTCTTCCAAGCCCAGACTTGCCTATCAGACTGCCAAACAGAGATTTGTCAATCCCCAGAACACGTTTCCATTGCTCCAGAGTCCAGTGGTGACATGCTTTTCACCACTCGCTCAAATGCTTGGCATTGTACTGCTCAGCCATGGGAACCCAGTACATGAAGCTCCCAATGCACAGTTTTTGTGCTTATATTAATGGCAGTAATGAGGAAAAATAGAAGAGAAGTCCAGGCACTCTAAGGATACAAAAAGGCAAAGATTTGTGGTTTCAGTGGGTTCAATAAATGTGCCTTTTTTCTGCTTTGACCAGACCATAAGTAGGAAAGAGGTGAGGAAAGGAGATGAAAGATTGGAGAGAATGGATGAAGGAGAAGGGGAAGAGGAGCTTCCCAGTAACCTCCATCCCGCCCTGAAGGCATGCACCACCCATGTGGTTGCTTCCGCCCGGCCCCAGAGCGCAGAGGGGGCACAGGTGTACCGGGATCGCACAGATAGGGGGAAGCAGTCATCCCCCACCGCAGTGGACCGGTGCCGCCACCGGGTTTCCAGATACATTTTCAAATGGGTTTAAATGCAGTTCCACATTCCTGCGATATTAATGGCAGTGGCAGTTTGGGACTCTTAAGCTACAAAATCATGTACCTCAGTACTCGAGTATAATTTGTTGCTGTTCCTAAACACTTCCACTTTCCAATAATACCACTTACAGTTCACCATGGAATATCTTGTATGGATGAATTGACTTATTGCAAAGGTGGCATCCTATCACATTACCAATCTTGAATTCAAGGAGCTCTTCAGAACGACCTATTTTTTTCACAAATGTTTATAAATGCAAAGTTTATGGCGAGGTGCTTGATTTTATACACCTGTGGCAATAGGTCTGATTGAAACACCTGAATTCAATAATTAAGAGGTGTGTCCCAATACTATTGTACATATAGGTTTGGCCTGAAGAATGATGGTTACCTTGGAGGCCATAGGATATGCTGAAGAGACAGGTTTTATGGGACTTCTTAAAGGATTAAAAAAAACAGGGGAAAGTCTAATGGGAGGCTGATAAAGGTTTCAAACTGTATTTATCAAAACAGAGCTAATACAGTTGTGGTAACAAACGCTGGTGTGTCAGCTCACATGATTTTTAAACGCATTGATGCTGCACTTAGGATGACTGACAATGCATCCATTTTCAGGGTGTGGACTTTCCTGAATCGCCATGTCATCAGACGGCCTCTTATCTTTTCTCTCAATGTGAGGTAGACATGTAGCCAATGATGCTAATTGTATAATCGTCAGGACTAAACATTGACCACAACCAGCTCCTCCCTCTCTCGATCTCGGTCTTCCTAAGTTTGGGCAATCTGTAAATGCTATTCTGATACATTTAGTAAGCTTCAGCCAGGCAGAGTTTGTAGTTCTATAAGTGGAATTTAATAGAAATAGTTCTCTATTAGAAAGGAATCTCTTTTGTGAGGTCAGTCATCTTGGGCCAGAAAATAAATATTGTCTGTGCGATTGTTTTGTGCTTTACTTTTTTTTTTTTTCTTGGAAAAAACTCCAAATCCAGATGTTGAAGAAATAAAAGTGGCTTTATCCACCCATACCAAAAAGATGGCCACTTCACTGACCTTCATAGACAAGTCATCCATAGTTTTCAGAAAAGTATATATTAAAGGAGCACTACAGTGCCATGAAAACAAACTCTTTTTCCTGGCACTATAGGGTCATTAGGTCCCCCTCCTGCTGGGCTGAAGGAGTTAAAACCCCTCCAGCCACTTACCTTTTTCCAGCGCCGGGCTCCCTCTGTGCTAGGGAACACTCCACCCCCTGCCGACGTCAGATCCGAATGCGCATTCCAACAGCCCATTGGAAAGCATTACTCAATGCTTTCCTATAGAGGTCCAGCGTCTTTTCACTGTGATTTTCACAGTGAGAATCGCGGAAGCGCCTCTAGCGGCTGTCAGTGAGACAGTCACTAGAGGGTGGATTAACCCTCAGTGAAACATAGCAGTTTCTCTGAAACTATATTTTCAGCTGCAAGGTTAAAAACTAGAGGGACTGGGAACCCAGATTACTTCATTGAGCTGAAGTGGTCTGGGTGCCTAAAGTGCTTCTTTAAACTACTATCTGGTAGTGAATTCCACCATGTTTAGCTTCTTCAGTCTTACAAAGGAAAGCAAAGATAATGGATGCCCATTTTAACACAATCTTACAATATTTTTTTTCCTGTTACTAACTCTCTTAACATCTGTGTCTAGTACATTCGCTCTCAGTTCTTTGTCTTTTGACAGAACACTTGAGAACACACAAGCAGATGACGGAGCATATATTTACTTCGCTTATGTTACCTGTGCCAATCTGTATTTTATAGTGAATTAATTCTAACCTAGAACTTGTCATATTTGTTTTTGTTTTCATTTTGAGCATTTGTGCCATTCTTGGGAGGTCTTCTGTGGGTAAATGAAACCAAGTAGGAAATTTCAATAGTTTTTTATATAGCTCACATCTTTGAACCACTTCCTCTTTGACACGTTTTCAAGTGGCTGGAAAGAGAACATTGGTAAATAATACATTTCTTTTCTTGTGGTGGCTGAACAATGTGTTTTGCCTCCCACCTAGAGATCGTTGCTTAAATCCAAGCAATAAACTCTTGTAATCCCGCATTTATTGAGCAGATAAACACTGCCCAGATGCCTCATGTGCCAGTTTAATCATTCTGTCCCCATTTTTCTATCAACTTGTCGAGACTCTGTTGGTTTTAGAAAGCACTTTTAAGAAGTGGTTTCAAATTAAATCTGAGACTTAAACATTTTTTGCCCATTGTGCAACTGTCCAGCAGTCTTTGTCACTTAGTGTTAGTTAAGACTGCTGAACAGCCACTGCACATTTGGTTTAAAGCTCTCTGTCACTCCTTAGAGAGCAGCTGGCTCAGAAAGATGGAGTGTCCTGCAACAATTGCACACCCAGAAAAAAAGAAAATAAAAAGGCAATGGTTTCGGAACATTATTCCTCTAGCAATATGCTCCTCATAAGTCTAATTGTCCAAAACTCTATGAAATTAGACACAACATATTGCTTTTTAAAATTCTTGTTTTATTTTAAATTTTTCATGCCTAAGCTGTTTAGTTTCTATGTCTTATAGCGTATGTATAATGGTGCAAATAATGATACACAATATTTTATTGGAGTTTGGTCAACATGTAAATGAAAAATGTGTTTTATGCTTCTGTTGAAAAATTACTATATATGGTCTAATGAAAATAAAAATAAAAATACTTTTATTCCTTATACCAAGTAAAGTGTTTTATGATTTTAATAACCTCTAAATGGTAAATGTCTCTAGGCTGATGTATATGGCAACAGAACCCATGGATATGATGGTTTGAGTATAAACTACAGTTAATATTTTAAAGAAGCAGTTTAGGCAAAAAAATCATTACAGATGCAATATTTTTGGATATTTAAAGCCATTAAAAACAGGTTAATTTCCTGGTTTGCAGGGGAACTAAAAGTAATGTTGTTACATTACATTGTTACATTGGGAACAATGTAAAACATGAAATGCTGTGTGTGTGTACAAGAGTTTCAGCTGTTTGCAATTAACAAATCAAACTAAAGCAATGGAAATCGATTAACCCAACAAATGCTTCAATTGGTTTCCCCAAATTTAACTGAAAATGCAACTTATAATAACTTCTCCAGTCCCAACAAATATCCATATTTCATTAGATATATAAATTTCATTCATTTGTTAAGAGAACGTAATGATGGACCATGTCACTTGACATGGCCATGTAGATGTTAAGATGCTCAAACTGCTCCCTCGACTAACTTTCTAGCTTTGAAATTTTAAAGGAGCATCACTATAACCCTCTCCCCCTAAATAAAGAAAACAAAAATTATAAGCACACCCTCCACATTTTGGTTTTATTTTATTGGTTACAACCCTTAGTGTACCTGATTTTTCTTAAATATGCTTGCAGCAAATGTGGGTAATGTCAATGGCCACTGTAGGTTAGCTTCACAAATTGTTTTTCTTCATATTAGTGCATTTTTTTTTATATTTGAATAGTAAGCACCTGGTATAAAGAATGCCAGGCTCTGTGTGATTTGTATATATTCGTATTTTGGCATATGAATAACGAATGTGATGTCTTAGTAAGCAGTATAGCAGTATCAAATTGAAACGGCATGTTTGAAAAAATTAATTTATCAGATCTGCCTTAACTATTTTAGAGTCTGACTTATTCACATATTATCATATCCTGGGTATGCCTGTGAAGATGTATTTAAATTGGCCAGCTGGTGGTTAGCGAGTAGCAGTCTATTTACTATTCTTGAAACAGAATGGCTACCTCCACCCACCCTTAACATAAATGACAATGAGTTAGAAATCCTGTCATTCAATTTGACATAACTGATTGATTCCATCTGCTGCAGCAGGGGAAATTTTTATTATGGTGTCTGTCTGTCAGTCAATATATACACACGAAACACACACATATAAACTAAAGACATTCACATATGTGTGCCTTTTTCCCTATATGTGAGTATTTTTTTTATTTTTTTTAAGTACATGTAAATGTGTACGTGTGTTTTATACAACAATGAAGTGCAATGTTGTTTTTGCAACATTTATGCGTTCCTAAATGTTGAGTCAGGTTCTAATGGAAGACATAGACATGTCTGTTAATTAGAAAGCAGCTGTCTGACGAACATTGTTGGTTCTCTTGATTTCATAATTGAATCTTTTTTATGTATTAGCCAGAGCTGGTTTATCTGCTTTTTCTGCCAGTGTAGACATGTTGTGAAATGTACTGTAAAGGCTGTCTTTCATTGAAGGACTTTGCAATAAACTGGTTAGTTAGGTTTGTCTGTGCAGAACACAGGATTAGGTTATATGGGTGTGTGCTTTCTGTTGGATGTGCTGTTACTGTACACTCCTTGCTTTTTTAGTATATAGTGTTTGCCATTTCATACTTAAGAAAAGACTATAGTGTTGGGAATATAGCTTTGTATTCCAGATGCCTTTAAAGGACATATGGTAGTTGCAGAGACGGTGGATTATGCAGATAGTGCAGACTGAGTGGACAGAAGTGAAATGCTATAAAGATGAGGAATTTAAAACGAAAGAAAATGTAGGTAGATGTAGGGCATATGCAGCTTTAGGGAAGTGTGTGAGAGTTAGATTGGGGAGCTACCAAGACTGGATTTACATGTCAGGCGCCAAATGCACAAATTCTAAACCCCCCCTTGCTCCCCAACACCTGAAAAAGGCATACAAATAAGTATACTCAATTTATTAACTGCACATTGTAGGCCTAAACATGTATATGTGTGTGTATATATATATATATATATATATATATATATATATATATATATATATATATATATATATTTCTGCTCTGCTTGTAATGTATTATTATATTTGAATCTGAGTATATGCAGATATTGTTGAAGGGGTTTAATGTCTGTTAGATTACATAGGGTTTTTAGTGTAAAAATTTAATTGCTCATGAATGTTTAAAGTTGTAGTATAAGGGCTATTTGGAATTATTGCATTTAAGGTTAGAATGGGGTTAGATTTATCATATTTGCTTCCCCCCCTTTAAGTAAAATGAAACAAGATTTAAAGTTGTATTTTTTTTTTTACTTCCTGCGTTTGGCGTGTGTTTAGCGTGTGGGGTTTGCCATCTGCCTAGATGGCTTCTGCTGTACTATCGTAGCCCCCCTTGCAGCCTTTTATCACTGCCTTTCACCACCTCTACCCCCCGTCTCCCAGTCTATTCCTCTGTATGCTCTCTGTATTCTCTGCCAATGTTATGCTGTATTTTCACACGGTTAATGCCTGTCACGGCTACCAGCCCGCAACACCACGTGACCACACTTGATCGATGCAGTCACTTAAACACTAAACCAAACTTACCTAAGTTGCGGCAGATCACAGCCACATTCGGCGAAAGCAGCATAAGATATAGCCCTGCCTCCAGCAGGGTTAGAGGTCATGCACACGTGCGTGTGCGGCCACACAAAGCGTGCACACACACGTTCTGGAGTCAGGTGACCCCTGTCCACCAATGAATTATAGGGAAGGGCCATATAAACCCATTTCTTTATTTCTTCTTTGCCCGGTAGTAATTTCCACTTCTTTGGTAATCCGAGAGTGCGTTTAGTATTATTATTCCTGGTTTTTGATCTTGGTTTATTCTGATTATCCGTATTTCTGGTATCCCTGACCCTTTGGCTTTGTCTTCTCGTTTATACTCCTGTCTGTGTTCCTGGCTTCGACTTGTTTCTGAGTATTCTTTTTACGTGAAGTCCAACCATTCTAGTTGACTTGATTCTGCGTGTTGGGCCACAACCCCCTCCTGACACTGCCACTCTCTCAGCCCCTGTCCAAGACACTCAATTTTTTCGCCGCGACTCTGCTCGTTTGCTCCAGCTCTGACTCGAGCCCTCTCACAGCGTGCATCATATCATCACGCTGCCTTCTGCTAGCTTTATCATTTGGTTACAGGGGGTGTTTAGTTTTTAAGAAACATAGCATTAAACACTAGAGTCAGGAATACAAACATGTATTAGTGACCCTGCAGTGTTAAAAACACCAATGGATTGGCTGAGCTTGTCAAGTCTGCAGATTAGGGTCAGTCATCACAAGCCAAACACAGCCCTAATCAATTAGCAGCTCCTCATAGATATGCATTGATTCAATGCAGCTCTGTGATGAAAGTTTAGTGTCTCCATACAGAGGGTGCCCCAGGAAGCACATTTAGTAGCCATCTGAGGAGTGGCCAGTGGAGTTTATCCCTAGGCTGTAATGTAAATACTGCATATTCTCTGTACAGTTTTTACTGCAAAAAGCCTGAAGGCAATGATTATACTCACCAGAACAAATATAATAAACTGTAGTTTTTCTGGTGTCTATAGTATCCCTTTAAGGTAAAGAGTTTATTTTTAGGGTTAGGCTTTGAAGGGATATATGCAAAGTACTCACCCTAGTATGTCTTCTGTAGACCTGTCAGATTGAGGATATTGATATGGTATTAGATTGCAGGAGCTGTAATACAGTGTGCATTACTGATTGCTTCCTTGCTCCTCCTGCAAGGCATTTCCTGTGTGAGAGGCTGATACTGGGCAGATGGGAAGTGATCCATTCCACTTCCTGTGCAGCCCCACACTACAAATCTGGGAAAGCTGGGACTGAGTTTCATAGCTCCATAGCTGTTCTTGCAGGTTTGTGACTGGGCTACACTGACCAAGGCCCCTCACACTTATCACTCCCCAGCAGCATATTTAAGCTAAAAAAAATTCTGGTACCTGTCCTGCCTAATGGGGAATCTGTCCCTAGGTGCAACAGAGGACAGTTGATGATCATTATCTGAGAGGCCAGTATGGACTGTACGTGCAGATTAGTGACCTTATGTAGATCAAGGGCACATTTATGGAGGTCTTAAACAAATTTATTTTTACTGTGGCAATTTTGTAGTTCAGTACAATAGGTACTTGGTACATGGTAATGACCATTCAAAATCCATTGGATAGATTTCATTTTGGATAATGGCCTTTCAAAATTCATTCTATTTGTGCCTGGGGATGTTTTTTTTGTAAACCTTTACAGGAACACTACAGCGTATTCAAGCACCAATTGAGCCATGAGAACAAGTTTTACTCAGTGCAGTAGAAGCGCCTCTAATAGCTCTACAAAAGTACCTCCACTTGCAATAAAAATAAAAAATTACGTTTGACTTACCTTTTTTCTAATGCCAAGACTCATGCTGCTCACCTCTCTGCCTCCTGTAATGGTTCAATCCAATGCTTTTCATTTGCTTTGGGGACCTAATGTGCGTGCGTGCGTGCATGCACACCCATTGAATCAGTGATTTCCTATAGGGGCTTGCCCATTACTTGACCAAGGTTTACTCAGTCAGTACAGAGTAAGCCACTAGAGGTGGATTCAATCCTGCAGTGCAAACATTGCAGTTTCTTTAAAAAAAAACAAAAAAAAAACTTCAGTGTTTTAACGTTGCAGGATTAAAAGGATAGGGACACTGCTCCCAAACTACTTGAATAAAGTGGTCTGGGTGACTATAATGTCCCTTTAAGAGATGCACAACCTTATTTAATAATCTCTCTCTTTAAATCAATAGGAGTCTTCTTGGGGTTATTACTGTTACTGCTCACAAATCTGTTAAAAGTCAAGTTCAACAGTGATTAACAAAGCTGTGCCTCACAGCCCTCTCTCTACATGTTTGTTCCCTGTGAGTTTAGCATCTCTACATGTTTAACATAAAAAGGCTTTTTGGTTTGATTGGGATTAGTGTTACAGCATAACAAATTGTAACACATTTCTAGTTGAGTTTGTTTCTAATAATTGTGTATGCTAAATGTAGACTTTCCTAGTCAATTAACTCGCTAGACCTTTGGTATCTATAAATGCCACAACCAAATATCATATTTGCCTTCCTTTTTTCATTTTAGCATTAACTCAAGTGCTTCAGCCACTTCATAGTTTCTGTTCTAATTACCTGCAGTATTTGTTTATTTAAAGGCACTTTGAATTGTAAGATTAAGTAGTTGTTGTTTTTTTTGGTGTCAGAAGAACATTAATTTATATGTTTTGATACAGAATTTACAGTGCTTTCGCTTAAACTATTCATTTTACTTTACACTTTCTATCTTTTGCATTCAGAATTGTGCACTCCAGTATAGTTTAAGGATAATTTGTCTGCTTTTTTGGGCATTACCAAAACTTCTTCAGTAGATACTGAATGGAGGGATACTCTAGTCTAAGCATTAGAACCACTCCATCTTGATGATGTTGTAATAATGCAAGTATCCTATCTCTCCAACCTTGCTTTATAAAAACGATTAGTATATATGTATATTTTTACTGTATGCAGAGGCTGTTAATAAGATTTATTATTATTATTATTATTATTATTATTATTATTATTGTTATGGTATTTATATAGTGCCATCAAATTCCGCAGCGCTTTACAATGGGTGGACGAACAGACATGTATAATTATTTCATAATTAACTTTATCAGTTTTGTGCAACGTTTGCATGTAATACCTATGACTGGCTGCCCTTGGCAGGGGAGTTAAAGAGAGAGACACACACACCACATACACACAAACATTTGCTGTCAATGTGGGAATTGGTATGGTAAGTACTAATTTCCTCAAAGGCAGAGATTCCCAAACAATCCATTGTAAATACATTTTTGTTCCTTTAAAATGTTCCTTTAAAGTCCCTCCCTAGTTATTTTTTAGCATTATTTTATCAATTGTCAGGAAAATTGGTGCTGTGTTTTAGATTTTTTTTTTCCCCTTCAAAATGTTTTTTTTTTTTTTTTATCCATTGTTCACTTCTTCACACACACATAATATTTTTGTTGGGTCTCTTCTAGGTTGTGTTATCAAAATGTTAGGCTGTTCCATAGTTGTGAATCAATGCTTTCCTATGGGGAAAAATCTGACGCTGGAGGTCCTCATGCAAAGTGTGAGAACATCCAGCGTCAGATAAAGGACAAAAAGTCTGTTACCATTCCGGAAGCGCCCCCAGTGGCTGTCTGGGAGATAGCCACAGAGGGCAGACTTAGAGCTGCAATGTAAATATTGCAGTTCTCTGGAACATTAATAGACAGGTGCCTATGGGTAAACCCTACAAGCAAAACCTACCCTTATAGGGATGGAGATTAGAGGTTAATTTAAATAGCGCTAAATATCAAACTGTCCAGGTTTACTTTGAGTATAGAGTCAAAGTAAAGCTGGACAGTTTGATATTTAGCACTATTTAAAGGAAATATGCTTGACTGTTTACAATGGCACATATGATCTCTCAATTGTATTTTTAATTGTGCTTTTACTTCCTCTAAAAAACCCAACTGAAAACCATTGGGCACCTTTCTATCCTTTTTTAGCGTAATAGCAGCTGTCCGTGCACCATGACTTGCTTGTAAAGTGTAGCAAAACTCCCCTTTTTTATTCTTTCTTAATAACCATGCTATAAGGTTGAGCAGAGAAATGAAGGGCACCAAAAATCCCTTTTAGCTTAGAATCAGATAATGTTGAGAGCATAAAAATGAAGTGCAACATATCGGTACACACAGATGTTGTCTTTGTGCAGATGGTATTGATTTTCTGAGGTCAGCTATGTTTTCATTAACTTTGAGACATGGGTCAGAGTGTTACTGTGGAAATCACACAGCTGAGTAGGTAAGAGGCTCAGGAATATTGCAAGTACAGTAAATGCAAGCAAATAAGGAAGCTATGAATTACGGATGTGCCTTTTCCTCCTTGCATTAATTATAGGTGAAAATATTTATCTTGAGAGTAAGAACGTGTTATCAGTTGTATAGAATAATATTCAAAACTTTATTGCAAATTTATACATAAATGTGTGTGTTGAAAGATTAATGTGTTAAGTTGTGCCAAATATTTTTTTAATAAAAAGTCCAAATTGATTTAAGAAAATTTTGAACACATTTCTACATGTTATACATTTCTATATCCCAAGGCAAACCTTAGAAAGCAAACCTCTGAAAGTACATGCTTAAACAATTCTCCCAGAAAGCCATATGATATATGCAAATGGCGCACAGTCACCATTTTATTTTGTTTTTTATTTTTTTAGGTTTAACCCTTATATATTTATATACTATAGCATTCAATTTCAAAGATTTGAGAGAATACATCTTTGAACCTTGAGCAATAGTTCACAATAGTTCCTGAACTTGTTTTAGAATCTTTTATATTTTTATTTGCTTACTAGTACAATAAAAAGGATTTAATGTTTAGCCAACAAAAACAGATTTGATTAGCCACCTTCATAGATAAGTCATCCTGACTACCAAAATTTACAGAGATAGATTTAGCTACTAACCACATCCATAAATAACATTGAATAGCTCAACAATGTAACTGTTCATTTTAGAGCTTCAGATTAACCACCATGCTTTGAAAACTTTGCTTAAAGGACACTCTAAGTATCTTTATCACTACAGCATACTATATTGGTTATGGTGCTAGTTATGTGAAGGTAACCTGCTATACTGTTTATCGTCAAACAGTTTGACACTATATCTTCCTGTGTGAAGCAGTCTTTATAGTTTGAGTTTACCTGATAAAGTGGATATTCATACTTCTGCATTATCATTTTAACAATGAATGAGAACCTGTGAATTTATATAATTTTTGTAGGACTTGGTTTGAGAATGAAGGTGCCCACAGGTGCCCAGGTGTTAAAATAAATGGTATTGTATTACACATTTGCTCCATTTGACAAAATGTTGGAACATTTTATACGTAAGTCCAATTGCAACCTCTGCCAGTTTATATGCACGTCAGACTCTGAAAAGAGCAAAATAAAATGTGATCTTTCTCATAAACAGGATCTGTCTCAAGAAGGATATGGAAACAGATCTCAGCCTCCTACTCTGACTACAGGGAAATCCAACCATGAAGAAATTAACATAATACAACAGGAAAGACCATCAAGCTTACCAGTAAGATTTGTTTCTTCAGCTTATTTTGTCTTTATGGCTGTCCAGCATAAGATTTAAGTTTGATTTTCTCATATGTGACATATACAATTTTCAATGTGTGTTATTTTAGTATTGACACATTCAGTTTAAGAATACAGGGGTTTGTACTGCTGTTATGGAAATGCATATAATCTTTTTGAAGTCCAATACGTGAGTCATGTATTTGTAAAATGATAAACTTTATATGTTACCGGTGATTAAATCATACAATTAACTACTTGTGGCCATAGTCCTAACAACAGTGCTTACTTTACGCTGAACTTCTTCAATGGTGGTGTACAGGTTTTTAATGTAGTGTTGTGGTTTTGCATAAAGTATACTCATGCACTCATTTAGCGAATTAAAGCCTACACAAATGTTGTCTAATTTTTTTTTGTCAATATCGCACAGCAGTTGTCAAATCGTTCATAATCCAAACTCTACTAACCTCTTTTTTATTCTGATGGTAGTGTTGTAGGTAGTGTTATTTTCTTTTCTTGAAATTGCTCTAATCCTCGATTTATTTATTTATTGTTTAATCTTGTGATGTCAAGGACAATAGGTTTTTCTACTGCGGTTCTGTCACTCACATAATTTGCAAAGACCACCAAAGGTAACATTGCCTTTGAAGGGGATGGGGGGGGGGTGGTGGAATGGTGAGTGTAACTTAGCTGAAAACTGTCCCTCATGGGTGCCTCCATCTTCTTCTGCACACACAAGAGTACAGCATTGAGGGCTATTTCGAGCGATCTTCCATTTCCGTGCAGCTGCCACTGGTGACAGCTAGGGGATTGACACTTTTACATGGCGGTAGTGTCACCCAGTGACTAGATGTGTCGTGCATAGGAAACCTACTGAGACCATGTAGTCTCAGTATATCTTTTGATTGGGTGGGAATCTCAGTGAAATTCCAACACCGTGAATATGAGTATTTCATAAAGATTTTTTTTCTTTATGAAATACTCATTTTACAGGTGAGGAGGTAACTGGGACCATGCCCTTTTACATGACCTTTTTAATGATTGTCTAAATGTATATTTTGCTAGCTATAGGAATTGTTAATTAACGTTGCTTGTACACGTCATCAGATCAGAGGAGATGTTTGTGGTAAATGTTGTACACTAACAGTATTTGTTTTCAGTGGCCCCATTAGTTTATTAACCTATTAACGTTGTTAGGGCTACTATGGTGATATTGAAAAGCATTAAAGGATCACTATAGTGTCAGGAATACAAACTTGTTTTCCTGACACTATAGCATCCTTAGGGCCCCACTCCTTTGGCGCTGAAGGGGTTAAAACCTTAAGCCAGCGCTTGTGACCTCTCCTCCCCTGCCGATGTCAGCTCCTGAGTGGCATTTCGTTTGTTTTCCTGACATTATAGCATCCTTAGGGCCCTACTCCCTTGGCGCTGAAGGGGTTAAAACCCCTTCAGCCACTTACCTTAATCCAGCACTGGTGACCTCTCCTCCCCCGCCTACGTCGGCTCCCGAGTGGCATTTCTGAATGCTTTCCTATGGACGTTTGCAGAAGTGCCTCTAGTGGATGTCAGGAAGACAGCCACTAGAGGCTTGATTAACCCTGCAATATAAACATAGTTTCTCTGAAACTGCTATGTTTACATCTGAAGGGTTAAAACCTGGGAGACCTGGCATCCAGACCATTTCATTGGCCTGCGTGATTATAGTGTCCCTTTAAAATGATGGGGCTGTAAAGGCTGTCACATCATTAATAGCTCATTGGCAGTCAATAACATGTTGATAATTATTGGATTATTGGATTTGAGATTGTAATTTCTCTAAGCATCAAGTGGGGGGGTGAGCACACACAATTTATTGTGTTTTCATGTGGAATGTCAAAGTGCCCTGTTGTACTTGGTATTGCTAAAGTGCCTTCTGGGAGATTTCTCTCGCTGCATTGCAGTATGTACATGTGTGTAATAATATGTTAGATGACTCAAAAGTTAGGGGTCCAAACACCTAATGATAATGCATTCAAGAGAGCACTTTGTAATAGGCTAGAGAATGTCATTGAAAATCCTATTGGCCTAAGAAATAGTGATCGTAAAATTAGTCCGTCTTTTCTGACTTCAGACATGCCTAGTGCTGGTGTGAATGTTCAAGTTTGTGTGTATGTGTTTAGCTATCATATGTGCACAGAGTATTTATGTAACAAAAAAGTCCACATTGCAATATAAATTCCTTTGCCAAATGCTGCCGTATATTTTACAAAGCTTTGTACAGATTTCTTGTTCTCTCCTGTGAGCAAAATATTAATTTAGTTATTCATTAAATAGCCCTGAAAAAAAAATGTAACATTTAAATGTCATCTTTATGTTTTTTTGTTCTTGTTGATTCCAGTTCCTCCATTTGTGCTGCTGTTTGTTTTTGTATTGTTAAACACTTACCCTATAAATCAATGTGTGGATGATGAGAAACAAATATAAATAAAAACCACTAATAACTTGAATGGGAGCCATTAACCTTATTCTCCTATAGTGCATTCACTGGAAACCAGCAAAAGCATGCTCCTATAAATAGTATGTAATCTCAGCATGTGGTTTCTGTCTGGTAGAAAGGTCATTAAAAATCGCTTCCAGAGGAAGGTGAGTTTAGCTGAAAAACGGCTTAATGTACAAGTGCACACAAGCTCTTAATATTTTAAATAAAAAGCAAAAAACAAAATGTAGGTTGTTAACCTGTTGATAGAGCTGTGGATGGCTAGCTGTGCTGTTTGTGTGTGACCCTAATAAATGTTTGCCGATAATATATATTTTTTATTCGATTAGGGTTAGTCTTCGTGTAAGTGGTTAAGGTAGTGTAGAGGGTTATGGTTAGTGTTAGAATACATTAGGAGGTTACTGATTAGTGTTGTTCTGTAGGGGTTAATGTTTACTGATAGTGTTTCTGTAGTGTAGGAGTCCATTTTGAGTATTGGTGTAGTTAAGGGGTAGACTTTCCTGTAAGGGCAGCAGACATGCCTTAGATGCCACGAACTTCCACTGATCTTGGCTGTTATAGTCAGCTATTGCTTGGAAGTTTACTTCCCACTAATCTCAGACCATTTGTTGCAGGAATGCACCAGTTCTGCCCAAGATTATGAACCACAGACTGCATGGGGGTGATGTGTGCACTATTTCCCATTATTACTGTATGTGAATAAACACCTGGAATAATCCCATGGATGACATACACACGGCAAATCATGTTTTTAAGCACTGCATTGCACTAACATCATAACATGTAATAAAAATGTCTGCACAGTGTGACACAATACTGTGAAGTAATGATCTGTCAGTGCTCTTCAATAAAGCAAAGGTATACAATTATTTATTTTATATTCAAGATTCTAAAATGTCATAGCTTAAAGATAAAGTGTCAGATAGACCCATACCTCACTTCTCATACTATTCTGTGGGGAAGATTTCATCCAATGCATCTCTGTCCAGCAAGATGAGTAGTTAATAATGCACTCAAAGTACATTTGGCCTCAAGTGACTTACTTAGTGTTGGGTGAGAGGAACAGCTGAGGGGAGATCATGTGATGTGTCACATGAAAGATTGGCACTATAAGCTTTGTAATAATGAAACGTTTTTATGTAGCTTAGAGTGAACCTTTGATTATGGCAGCAACATATGCCCTAGTTTGCTGAGCTAATTGCAGGAATCTTAGATGGGAGCAGGTTTTGGGCATTTGAGCTCACTTTGAAGAAAATTCTATGGAAAATATGTAAAAGAAATAACAACCATGCAATGTATAATATACAGTGAAGCATGTGTTAGGGGTCTTATCTCTCTCGTTTTCTCTCTCTCTCTCTCTCTATATATATATATAATGATGCAGATATTCTTTTAATATAATGAACAACTAGCCAGCTACTTTAGCAACAACTAATTAACAAGTAAAATCCAGTTTTCTTATATTCTTTGTTTATTTAAATGGTTACCGACTGGTGGTTTCTTCCATGTTATCCTGCTGTGCTGTAAACTAGCTGAATGATGTTTCCTTCTTTTTGTTTGGGTCAAGGAATTTTCTCTAAAAATGGTTACTTTCTGAAAGAATATCTCACCAAGCCTTCAATTTTGAACACACAAAGCTCCCTCCCTCCAGTTTTGCAGACATGTGGCGTATACATTCTATTTTAGAGCACAAACTGTAATTTAAAGCCGAGCCGCTTGATGCCCCACTGAACTTTAAGTCTAAAATAAAAGGGAAACGCTAAAAGCCAGAATGAGGTGACTAATCTTTCTTGAATGCAGTGTTTGGCTGTTAAGAACATGGATGCAGAAGTTCAAGACCAGGGAATCATGAAGAAAATGTGTCCTATCTGTCCTTCTCCTTTGTTACCTTATGCAATACTCTATGTTTTTGTTTGTTTCTGTACTGGCTGTAATGCTATAGGTCTGTTTTACATGTACATTCTACATACTCTTATTTTAATTTTTTTACATCCGTGTAATTTTTTTTTTTTTTTACAGATATAAAAGATGCAAAACAATGATAGTATAATTTGAATAGCTTTTTAAAAAATCAATATGAAGAAAAAAATAGTAGAGGGGCATCCTGGTGGCTCTCATGCATAGCATGAGAACATTCAGCAGCTTCATAGGAAAACATTGATTTCTTATGAGGAAGGTCTAATGCGCAGGAGGGGCCTCCTGCTCATGCGCATTACGTTCCCAGCATTGTGATGTCGGATGAGGCACAGATAACCTCTATTACAGATAAGTATGTGTTGCCCATTCTAGACACTTTGTTAAAGTTTTGTACCATCTAGGTTTGAGCTTGTACATTTCCCATTGAAGTGTGATGCAAATCGTGATAGCTGCTTACCTGTGACAACCTCCTGAAACAGCTCTGTGATCTTTCACTAATGCATATACCTTTGAACACTGTTGTCTTCAATATATTCAAATTCTTTGACTCTGATACCTGGGATAGGTCTGTTTCTTAATAAAAAACAGATGGGAGGAGAAAAGACAAGGGAGTATTAAACCTTAAGTTTGTCCAAAATCCTCAGTGCATTCAAGATTACTGGGTATGTTGTTCAGAGAGTGAGACTCTGAGTTTTATCAAGCCTTGTGTAGAATTGAGAAAGACCCAAGCTAGTGAGAATCTCTTTAATTTCTACCCATCATCTCTCACACTAAGGAGCATGCCTACACCTAAGCATTATAAGTAAAATAAGCAAATTTTGGAAGCCTAGGCCAAAGCTGATATAGGATAATACAGCTATTCTCTCTTTATTATTGTTACAAACAAAATTATTGCTGTTTGTAGGCCATAGAGATCCATTTCAGTCATATCTAAAAAACAGGATTCTGGATAACACATTCACCTTGAGTCTCTTCTCTCCCCCCCTTTTGGACAGGAATATAGAAATGCATCAATGCAATTTTGTTTTGCGATAATTCTCAATGTTGGTCATGTTGCTCACATACTACAAGAGAATTAGAGTGAATAACATTTTATTGAACTTGCCTCTGTGCTAAGATGAGAAATTTTAGTTGGGGGTAATTGGTTTAAAGAAAATGCATTGCAGCTCTGATTTAACTCTGGAACCAATATAATAATAATACCAACAATACACTTATTTAAGCTGGCAGTCCTTATTTTGGGCACAAATCTCTCTGTCCCTCTTTTCTTTCCTAATGTCCCTCTACAATATTATTGGCGTGTCTGAGTGTATAACAAACTCCACAGGAATAATACTTACAGTAATGTGTCTTTAAATTGCACTACACGTGTTTAGAGATCAATCTGCATAAATAAGATGCATTGTTCTAGTTCTAAATACATTTTTGTTACATACTTCGTTATTGGTAAGTCACCTAAAGTTTCTTAGAAATTAAAATAGTGATAGCTTTTATGAAGAAACTAAAGTGCAAGTTATTTTTTTATTTATTGTAATTTTTGCTTTTTTTGTAAACGGAGAGAAATGATAAAACAGGCAAATATCAGCATTGCATTTTCATTTAGTCCCTCATGTATTTATTCACACTTGGGTAAAATAGAAAGGGCAATGAGTGCTGCTCGTGTTTCTTCCTCATATTTAAAAAAAAAAAAAAAAAAAAAAATCTGATTTATGCAAACTTTTGACAGCTAGGCATGTTGGTGAAAGACAAGCACTGACTATGTCACAATGAGGGTAATGTAATCCATCCTAAGCATCAAAATATTCAAACACTAAAAAAAAAATACATTTGAATATGACTGGTTAATGTGTGATGTTATCACAGGTAGCTAGAAACAACGTGTTTGTTCCTAAATTATTGTTATATCATTTCATAATAGTAATTCGGTCTGTTGCTAATGTCTCTTCCTTCTTAAAAAGATTTTCTAATTTCTGTAAGACAGTTTTCCTTTGTTTATTTTTTTCAGTCTTCTACTATAGGAAGTCATTAGTTCATTGTAAGTTCTAAAACAAGGTCATGACTGCAGCTCGGGCTTACAGCATCAACAGAAGACCTATTTTTCTTCCCAGATGTAAAGGTGATGAGTTGCAAGCAACTCACAATGGAACTTGTCACATGGTTAGAAGAAAAAAAAAACCTCATGGATAGGTACCTAGAATGTAATCTCTTAAAACAATCAAGTGCCTGCAAGGTCTTATAACCCATTCTCTGAAACAAGAGTGATGCATGGGGGCATACTACAAGAAAATTAAGAGTGAATAAAATTTCATTTATTGAACTTACCTTTTGTCTTATTGCATGTGATAGTGCCTCTGTGCTAGGATAATAAGTTTTAGCACGGGGTTATTGTTTAAAAAAAATAAAAAAATTGTTAGATGCTCGTGATTAAAATTGCAGCTCTGATTTAACTCTGGAAACAATAAAACAATAATACCAGCAAGACACTTATTTAAAATTGTAAAGAAGCACTTCAAGCACCAATATCACATAGAGTACCCCAGGCAATGGTCTCAGCCTCCATGAGAACAAGAAGCTCTCTGCAATGAGAACCTGTCACTGCATGGATCAGCTCGGGGCAGCTAACATTAATTCCATGCAAAAGGTTCTGGCTCTCTTGTAGGCTGAAACCAGTTGCTGGCGGACGTCCATGAAGTTGTCAAATTGTTTGAAAAAAACCAAAACACAAGTTTCACTACTAATCCTTGCCAGCCTGCACAAAGTAAGTAACCAAACCATTTAAGAATGATTTGACTTATAACCTGGGCTTTGCCAGACGCTGCTCCGCACTTCTTTTCAGCACCTAGGAGAGCTGGAATCTCCTGCTTTTTTGTTCCTCAATTATTTCATAATAGTAATTAGGTCTTGCTAATGTCTCTTTCTTCCTAAAATAGTTTTTTAATTTCAGTGAGACAGTTTTCCTTTGTTTATTTTTTTCAGTCTTCCACTATAGGAAGTCATTAGTTCATTGTAAGTTCTAAAACAAGGTCATGACTGCAGCTCTGGCTTACAGCATCTATAGAAGACCTATTTTTCTACGCAGATGTGAAGGTGATGAGTTGCAAGCAACTTAAAATGAAACTTGTCAGATGGTTAGTTAAAAAGCTAAATCATTCTTGGATACGTACCTAGAATGTAATCTCAACAACCAAGAGCCTGCAAGATTTTGTAACCCATTCTCTGAAACTGCAGAGAATGATGCATGGGAGTGCAATTGTTAAAACACACAAACACACACACACTCTCTCTCTTCCTCTTACTGCCAAAACAGCTCTGATGCCTCTAGGAGGTGGGGCCTCCGTGGATCAGACTTGTTGTTGCAGCACATCCCACAGCTGCTCAATCGATTAGAGATCTGCAAAATCTGGAGGCCATGGCAACACCTTGAATATGCTGTGCAATTTTGGGAACCTGTTCTAAAGAAAGATATCATGGCACTAGAAAAAGTGCAGAGACGAGCTACAAAACTGATAAAAGGAATGGAGCATTTTAGTTATGAAGAAAGGTTAAAAAATTTAAATCTCTTTAGTTTGGAAAAACGGCGCCTGTCCTTCTTTGCACTTTTGGTGGGTACTAACCATTGCATACTGGGAACACCCCACAAGACTAGCCATTTAGAGATGCTCTGACTCGGTCGTCTAGCCAACACTATATAGCCCTTGTCAGAGTCACTCAGATCTTTTGCTTGCCCATTTTTCTTGCTTAGAACATGAAATTCAAAAACTGTTCACTTCCTGCCTAATGCGTCATACTCCTTTACAGGTGCCATTGTAACAATATAATCAATGTTATTCACTTCACCTGTCAGTGGTTTCAAAGTTGTGACTGATCAGTGTGTATGTATACATCTGTATATCTATCTATCTATCTCCTCTATTAAAGCAACTTCAGAATTTATCTAGATGCTTTATGAAAATTAGAAAAAAAATACCCAGAACCTTTTGATTTATCCTTTACTTGCATAACAATTTGTATTGTTTCTAAAGCTCCAACATATGCCACAGCGTTGTATAAAGAGTTAGAAATTTAAATTTAGCAAGACAAGTCCGATTTACATGGACAAAAGATGATGAGGACCATGGTCAAACAAACTTACAATATGAAGAATCAAATTAATTTACTCTTGCTTGTATGTCAAATTGTTTCTTTGGTACTCTACCCTACATACTGACTAATGCCTAATTAATCCTCTATTTAAGTCTAAGTAATAAAAATCCGCTCCATAACCTTCCTTGAGAATTTTCATAATTCATCATCAGCTGACATTGCTGAGCAGTATATGTTAACCACTCCCTCTGGCTTCTGCTAGTCTGAAATTACATCTTTGTCTTTGAAGTCAGACACACTGTTAGTGTTGCCATGGTGACGGGGTGGGTAATGGCCTCCACTGACAGGAGATTGGTATTTAGTGCTTGAACACAGCCTTTCGTGAGGCTTATTTTTTCACTCTGATTACAGAACTATCCTCTAGTCAGCGTTTGAAAATATACATGCATTTGTTTTTGCCATAGTTTGGCTCGATATATAATTTACTCAAATTATGAGACATTGATTGCTTGGAATCATTGTTATCTTTTTATTTTTTTTATTTTTCTTGCTTTTTACTAGAATAGTTTTTTCAACCATTCAACTGTTGGATTGCCATCCAGTGTTAAATAATGAAACTGCTTTAAAATAGACCTGTCTCTGGTTTTTAATAAAGTTATATACACATGTATATATACATTTTTTTTTCTATGCTTGCTGCTTCTAAATTAAGGCAAAATAGAAGCTATTTAACCACTGTAAATATAAAGGTAGTAGGTATTTAAAAAAGACTGCCCTCTACTGGCAGCCATTGTGTTTCTCACGCATGTTCTTGCATAGTGCAGTTTCCATGCATGCGCATGAGCAAGACAATATAAGGAGAAGACGTGAAGAAGTGGCTATATCTATCTTGCGTAATATTACAAAGAAGCCCTTATTCATATTGTCAAGCATGTGTAAGAATAAAATCATGGTGCAGTTTATGGCAAGTAAAGCTCATGTTTTTGTTTTTTAAATTGCAGTAAAAGGGCGAGAGCTACCAACCTGCCACTGCAATCCAAGTTAGCCACAATTGATATTTATAATGCGTTAATGTAAATTCCACATGATCAAGTCAGCTGAAGAGGAGACAGTGTCTGGATGCCAGGGATAGCCTTGTATTTTTTTTTTAAAAACAACATGTAAACAGTTTGAGGGAAAACAGGTGGGGGGAGGGGAGAGGTGGCAGCTCCATAGACTTTTAGCAATATAACAGTTAGCTGTAGTGGTAATGTTTTGCTTAGCAAGCCCATGCATCTAATTGTGATTATTTACCCACCTGCAGTTTAGTCTTCTCAGCTGACCCATGTGGAAAGAGTATAGTCATTCTACTCTGTCCTTTCCTCTTCTTAAAAAGTTGTTTTCTGTGAACATACTCTATTGTATATGCAGAGTTGCATCTGTGACTAAAGAAGTGCCCATTGAGAGCACGTGTGTGTGTGTGTGTGTGTGTGTGTGTGTGTGTCCACGTTGAATTGACAATTGCAGAGTAAGCTCATTCCAAGTAAAATTGTAATACAAAATTTGATTTATACATTTTTAGCTGCCACATTAATATGTAAAAATACAGAATATAGAATTGATGCAAAGCGGTTTGCCCCCTGTTCGAGGGAATGGTGCCAGGGTACTCCTCTTATCATTACTAGTACAGCAGGCTGTAATGGTAATGATGTGAGGAATAAATATTTTAAGTGATAGGACTTGATGTGGAATCAATCAATTAATTGATTATCTTGCGTATCTGCCCTCGGCCAAATTTAAAAAGATGCGTGCACACTCCTGAAGTAATTCACACCAGACACAGGTTTCGGGTTAATGAAAAACTTGAGGAATGTTTTTATTCTGGGGGGACGGCATGCCCCTTATAAAGCAAAATTGCATAATATGCATTGTCAGAGATAACATGGAATAATACATCAATAATTGGTTAGGTGTTAAGTGGTTCATTTAGTGCCCTTCCTACCGGGTGTGATGTCACTGGTATCTTGGAGGTCTCCCCCAGATTCCAGCGCCATCTTGTTAATGAGGGTGTTAGTTGATGTCAACGGGAAACTCCCTAGCGGCCATTTTAGGTAAATCACGTATAAGGTTGAATAATGCTGATTGTGGTTATGCTGAGTAAATAGGCATTTTATTAATATGAATTGGGTTAATATTTAGTCCACAACAGACTGATTTATGGCTGTACAATATTTATATTTCCATCTATCTTCAAATTATTCTAATTGTTATAATCAAGTGAATGCAAGGACCTATGCAATGAGTACAAGTTAATATTCATGGCATGCCTTTTTAACCCCTTCCCGACCGAGGACGGTTCAGGACCGTCATCGGGATTTTCCCATTGCCGACCGATGACGGTCCTGAACCGTCCTAACGGTCCTAGTTACTTACCTGATCGCCGTCGTTCCCCCGGCGGCGATCAGCGTTGCTCCCGGTGTGGGGAGACTGCCTGCAGCCCAGACAGTCTCCCCACACTGAATTAGGACCCCTGGGGCCATGTGATCGCTTAACACAGCGATCACATGGTCACAATGGGTGTCCATAGTGCTGCCTGCAGGGGGACTGTCTGTGCTGACAGGCAGTCTCCCTGCTAGTGTAAAATCAGAAAAAAAAATAAAGTTAATGTTAATAAAAAAAATAATAATAATTATATATGTGTATATATGATATATAGACATATTATATCTATATAATATATGTCTATATATCATATATATAATGCCATACTAAGTGTATTTTTATATTAATATGTACTTATACTAATATAAAAATACACTTATAATTAAATTACACACGTGTATATATATAATATATATAATAACTATATAGATTGTATATATATATTATTATAAAATATAAATAATAAGTAATTTAAATAAAATAAATTTTTTTTTAAATAATAATAAAAAATTTTAAAAAAATTATATAGCTATATGAAATTTTATTCTAACTGTATTTTAAAATTAATATATATATATATATTTAGATCAAAATACACTTAGAATGAATTTGTATATATATCTATATATATAAAAATAAATAAAAATAATACGAAATATACATATGTCCATATACAAAATTACATAAATAATTATAGAAATATACACGTAGACTTCAAATATATAAATATGCATATATATTTAAATTCTACGTGCGTATTTATGTAATATTTTTACATAATTCAGTAATTTTATTGATTGCAATTTGAGGGACCTGCCTGCCAACCCAGGCCGAAATTCCAGAGAATTTAATTTGCTAGCACTGTATTTTACCCTGTAACGTTCTACGATAAAACCTGGTACTGTTTTACTCGGGAGACTTCGCTGAACACAAATATTAGTGATTCAAAACAGTAAAACATATCACAGCGATGATATTGTCAGTGAAAGTTACTTTTTTTGCATTTTTCACACACAAACAGCACTTTTACTGATGATATAATTGTTGTGATACGTTTTCCAGTTTTTAAACACTAATATATGTGTTCAGCGATGTCTCCCGAGTAAAACAGTACCCCCCATGTACAGGTTTTATAGCATTTTTGAAAGTTACAAGGTCAAATACATGGGTCAAATATTTTTACATTGAAAATGGCCAGGTTGGTTACGTTGCCTTTGAGAGCGTATGGTAGCCCAGGAATGAGAATTACCCCCATGATGGCATACCATTTGCAAAAGAAGACAACCCAAGGTATTGCAAATGGGGTATGTCCAGTCTTTTTTAGTAACCACTTGGTCACAAACACTGGCCAAAATTAGCGTTCAATTTAGTTTTTTTACTTTTTTCACACACAAACAAATATGAATGCTTACTTTGGCCAGTGTTTTCGACTAAGTGGCTACTAAAAAAGACTGGACATACCCCATATTGAATACCCTGGGTTGTCTACTTTAAAAAAAATATGTACATGTGGGGTGTTATTCAGAGATTTATGACAGATAATAGTGTTACAATGTCACTATTGATAAATTTTAAAAATGCATGTTTTGAAACCGCAATATCCTACTTGTACCTATAGCCCTATAACATGCAAAAAAAAGCAAAAAAGCACGTAAACACTGGGTATTTTTAAACTCAGGACAAAATTTTGAATCTATTTAGCAGTTTTTTTCATTCGCTTTTGTAGATGAGTAAAAGATTTTTCAAGTAAAAGTCAAAAAACATGTATTTTTTTCAATTTTTCATCATATTTTTTTATTTTTTTTAAATTAAAATACATGAGATTATACAAATAATGGTATGTAAAGAAAGCCCCTTTTGTCCTGAAAAAAACAATATATAATTTGTATGGGAACAGTAAATGAGAGAGCGGAAAATTACAGTCAAACACAAACACCAGAAAAGTGTAAAAATATTCCTGGTCGCAAATGTACAACATCGCAAAAACAGTCCAGTCCTTAAGGGGTTAAATGTGCAAATCCTGAGACATGGAATTAAATAAAGGCCCTAGAAAGAAATAAAATCCAAATTGATTGAGGTATTCTAGACATTTGGCCTTTGAAAGACTCCATAACCACTTGGTAAATGCAAGGTTAAAAAAAAAAAAAAAACACCTGTGGTACAGAGAAATAGAAGGGAGCATTGAGTAATACTTTCTGCTCATGACAGCTCTTTGTTGATCTAAGAGAAAGCACTTAGTGAAAGCTAAGCCATTTATGTGATTATAAAGAGCACTTGGTTCTCTCCTGTTCAAGATGGAAAAATAATTTCTAAATAGGAGTTCACTGTCAAGATGCATATTGTACATTTGTTTCCTGCTCTGGGTTTGTTTTCCTCCCTCGCAGTCTATGAAGGAATATGGCCTTCGAGTTCACCTAATGCACACACACTTTATATTTCTGAGAATTGCTTACTGTAGGGTTTTGTTAAGGTTATGTTATTTACCACTACAGTTTAATATATGTTTACAAGCTTTTATTTCTCTATTGTTAGACAACAATATATGTATTATCTCTTGTTACTCCCTACATCTCCCCTAATGGATATGTCTCCCCATCCATTGCCATGGCCAGAGGTGTGATACAAGGCTGCCCCTTGTCCCTCCTATTTTTTAACATATTTTTACATTATCATACAAGTTCTAGAAACCTATCCATGCTATAATGGCATATAAATAGACTCTACCACCATTTGCGGTTGATGTTTTAGTTCACATTAAAGTCCTATACCATATCTTATGTTCTTTAGACCATTGATCATTTCTCCATTGAAGCATGCTTTATCATAAATCTTTACAAATCCAAGGATCATGAACTTGAACCGACTGCTTCTTTCTGATTGCCCTTTCTCATGGACCAAAAATGTACTATTTTTTATAGATTCCGTGACTGTATGCAAAATGATAGCTTTCTCTATACCCCTATATTGCCATCAGGTTCTTCTCATCATATTAATCACATTTGATTAGAAAAAACATAATGTCATTATTTCTCTAGAAGGCTTGCAGACCACGTATTGGTTTCACCAGAGCCCAACATTTCTAAAAATGATTGGAGTCTGATCATCTACTTATCACTTTCATGTGCAGGGTGTTGGCACAGTTCTACTGTGCTGTAGATTGAATGATCCCTTATGATACTTACACAGACAACGCAATAGACACCTATATGTTTTTTTTCTTATTCCTCATGATCCTTTTTACACATACCAACCTCCTTCTCCCTCCAACACTTGGAGCTTGTAATTTACAGGGATTTATCACCTACACTTTCAATATTTCTCACTTTTCTCTAGAACCCATCTCCTTTTTAACAATATGGTCACAACATCCTACTACTCCTTCCACGACTCTTATGAGGACTTCATAAACTTTGGATACTTGTCAACCTGCCTACACTGAATTGCAGTGTCGTTATGCTACCTTCAGAATACAAAATTTATGCTGTGTGAAATGTATTTTAAAATTCTAAATATTTTTTCTCTCCCAATGCCAATGTCTTCAGAGTGACTTTTACAAATGCTCAGTCAGACTTATTGTATTGTAAAGAAAAAAAAAAAAAACATTAAACAAAAGCTTATTTATGCATAACCTACAAGCCCGATTAATCCAATCCATTATCAGTCCACATTCAGGCTTCCGGTGCTGGTTACATAGTTCCATGTTAGATCACCATCAAAATTCCCAAATAGACCACACTGTCAGAAACCCAGATAATTCCAACAACGTGGATCCTTTAAAGTACTTAATTTATTTGTTCAATGTGCAACATGGAACAGAAAAGAATTCCGACAGACATCATAGGTGACTTTCAGATCCAGCTAAAGTCTGTATCAGAGACACTACAATCCCTCCTCCCCCGCCCCCTCCTCCCTTCGCCTCCAAAACCCTTGTTCAATGCACCTGTGAGTGGGCAGGGAGGGAAAAGAAAGCTAAGTAGGGCTAGGATGGCTCTGGACGTATTTCGCATTGACCCTAATATTTTATCGCTTTGTTGGTGCTTTATAAATCTATACAGGTGGTCCTCGTTTTGTGACAAACCTGTTTTATGACACTCGTAATTACGACCAGCTCTCTCGCGGGGTGGTAAGTGCGAGCCGTCGTGGGATTTAGAGGGCTTCCCTGATCTGCTGCATTCGTCTGTGTTCAGGGACATTTAAAAATGCATTTGCTATATTTATCCTATTAAACAAATGTATTGATCGCCATACAAATATGAATTTTGAAGGTTCCATATTATTTTTATACAATTGGAGAAAATAATGGGCAAAATTATAGTGTACTTTCCAGAAAAATAATTATAAATTATAAAGATCAAATTAATACAGGAAATTGCTATGTCAGGTGCAGAGTGGATAATTTGCCAAATGTGTCAAGTGTATCATGATAAGTTGCTGAATGTGTCATCATATATGCTTAATGTAGATAATTGCTTTTATGGAGGCCAACAGGTAAGTAACCATTCTTGAATTAAACCAGTCTATGCATGTTTAGTTACAATACATACAGATGGTTACACCGTGAAGAAAGACTCTGAGGGACTGGCAGGACTTGAGAAAAGGTACCTCTCCTGTGGTCACTCTCAAGCACTGCGAAGCTAGGAGGACCCAACAAAAAGCTGGGGTATTGGAAAGAGAGAAAATAAGCCGCTTTAAGTGTGGGGGGTTGAATTTAAAGAAGCTAAAGCAATGCCATCTTGCTCCTGCCTCCATCCCATGGGATGTAGAATAGGGCAAAATTAATGTAATGGCAGTACTTTCTAGATTAACCTCCACTGGTGGGGGTGCAGCAGTGTTATTGGGCATGTACCCCATTCCTTATTTTACAATAATTTAAACATATATTCCATGCCTTCCTCTCATGCAAATTGGCATAGGGTGTTTAATTTATTACATTTCTGCTGGGAGGTCAAAAAGATGAAGATACCCAGTCTTGCTTCCCAACTTCCATTTGTAGCCACTCACTCTAGTGCAGTTGGTGAAGGGCATAGTTTTTTTTTCCGAGCATAACACAATTTAAAGGACCACTATAGTGCCAGGAAAACCTGAGGGCGCCCCCACCCTCAGGGTCCCACTCCCGCCGGGCTGAAGGGGGTTAAACACTCACCCTTCTCCAGCGCCAGGCAAGAGCCACGCGCGCATTCAGCCAGTCCATAGGAAAGCATTCTCAATGCTTTCCTGTGGACGCTGGCGTCTTCTCACTGTGAAAATCACAGTGAGAAGCGCGGAAGCACCTCTAGCGGCTGTCAATGAGACAACCACTAGAGGCTGGATTAACTCATATGTAAACATAGCGGTTTCTCTGAAACTTCTATTTTTACAGCAGGTAGGGTTAATCCTAGATGGACCTGGCACCCAGACCACTTCATTGAGCTGAAGTGGTCTGGGTGCTTATAGTGGTCCTTTAATTTCAACACTACTTTTAAAAATGCTAATTACACGTAACAAATACATTATTTGGATGAATTTTGTTTATCAGGTATTGCCCCCACCCCCCAATAATTTTAAGGTCTATTGTCTTTTTTTTTTTTTGTAATTCAGACATAAGAGTGAATGGTCATTTGTGTGTGATACAACCTTCCCATTACAAATCTCATGACAAATGGTTAATTGATTAAACCTTACATGTTCTTTAACAAAAATATAGGAATATACAACTGTTGCCAGCTGTTTTTCCAGCCTTCGAACAGTAGTTCCCCTGCAGTTTTAAAAAGAGTAGTAAAATATGTTTGAACTACATTATTATTATTTTTTTTTTGCAGTGCAGAAGAGGGTTACAAACAGTCATGAGGTACCAACGGCATTCCTCATGCATCTTATTATGCTGTACAGTCGGAATATTTGAGAATACATGCACATTTTTATAGTGACAGAGGTTAACGCATGAAGTTTATGAAGTATGCTAAGTATGTCTGAATAGAGGCGAGAATATATGTTTGCTGGCAAATATCACCTTTCCGCTATCCAAGCCCAAAAAAACCGAATTAGTAAATAATACAGAGCATAGCATGCGCATGCAGGTTGTGGTATACCATGCTTCTATTAACTAGTCAGTACCACTGGGTGCTGATTGCTGAGTGTATTAAGCCTAGTAGAGTAAAATATCTGCGAGATGCTAAACCTGATCTGTGTCTGCATCTAGAGTTAAGCTTTTTCTGGGATGGTCGTTGTCAAGAAAGGGTTAATATAAGAAAGCATAAGAAAACATGCTGGCATCAGAAAACATAGGAAAACATGTTGGTATCCGTAGCCTAAGATATCTAATTTTGTATAATAAATATTAAAGTTTCTGGTTACTTGATAGTCCCAACTACTTTTATTTATACATGTACCCTGGCTATTTATATACATCTTTTTTAGTTCAATGTTATATTTTATATACATTTTATTTTGATTTTAATACCACCTTTACAAGTTCCTGACAACCAAAGGAATCCATAGGTGGAGATTATTCCACCAGCGCTGACATCAAAGAGCAGTTGGCCTGCTCTGTACTTGTAAGTACGTTTTTTTTTTAATTCCTTTTTATGATATACAGTTATACAGAGAGCACTATCTGGCTGTTTCTGTTTCCTTTGAGTTTTGGATACCCTGACGAACCCATCATTAATCCCATAAGCGGGGATTATACCGCTGTGTGCGCTTTACCCTAGAGCTGGACAGAAGCTCTGGAAATTGTGAGTTTATCATTATTCAATTTTTACTTCATTTGAACCGTACATTCTCCACCATCGTTTGTTCTCTCCTTTTATCTTTTATATATTACCTGAAGATCGCGTTCCTGTACCTTAGGACGACAGAGAGGACACTTTATTAGGTCGGACTTTTTATCTTCAATAACTATTGAAATTGGACATTGTCTATTCTGGCGCAGCCCTCCTTTTATAATTTGCTTTTATCCTGTATTTTAGGGTTTTGGGGGGATTCCCGTGTTGGGTTGCTGCCTTACAGGTTGTCTGGTGCTGTCTCTTTTCTTTTATTTAAGATATTGAGCAAGATCACACACTTTAGACTGCAGGATGTATTAGATCATGTGGACGAGTCTTCTAAAATTTGAGATGTGGAAATCTATGAGTGCACAGGAGTGTGTCAATCACGTGTGGGTATGAAGAAAGCTTAAACATGAAAACAGATCAGGCTACGTTAAACGTTGCTTTGCACTGTGGTCTGGAGCTCTAGGAAGTGTTCACATGAAGCCTTTGTTGTAATTGCCACAATTAAATGTGTCCACATGTCTGAGTGAGATGCCCCTGAGTACGGTAAAGAGAGCACTGGAGACATGGGACAGTATGTATGCGATCGTCTCTGTCAACCGACTCCCTCTGCTGGGAAACAGCTGGAGCCTGCTGATGGGCCGCTATGGGCCGCTGCTGCATAGGTGCGTGTGAGGGCCTCCCTCCAGCTCCAGGCTGGTATAAAGGTCTGTATCTCGTTGCCACAAACTCTGTGTCTGCCAGAGTCCGAGTTTCCTCCACTTATGGGAGTGTCGGAGGGCCCGGTGGACTTCTGCTGCTTACGGCACTGGTGCCTCTGTAGGTGTGGGTGATGCATTCGGGTCCGGGCCCATGTGGCCTTCCGCCCGGGTGGCCTACGAAGAGCAAGGGCGATTGGGTATACGGGTGCTAAGCCCGAGGGTGACCCCTTCATTCCCTGCTGCACACGACCTTGCTCACCTCTGTGTGGCGAGTCTTGGGGCTTGTTTCAGGTTGCCCGTTCACGCTCTCTGAGTCTCTCCCAGAAGCGGAGAAATATTGCCTCCAAGCGTTGCATGGAGTCAGTGGTATCACCTTGTGTGGGCCTTTGGCTTGGAAGCAGGCTGTGAGTATTAATTGAGTATTCAGCCGCCATCTTGAGTGCGTCGTGGAAGGGCTTTGTTACCTGTGCGATGTTCGAGGCTTAAAGCTCAGTCCGAGTGGGTTGCCCAGTGAAGACCAGGATATCCCCCACCAGTCCAAAGGAGGGGAGATGGGGGGGTAGGAGACATGAGACAGGGGAGCTGAGGGATTTCTGTTCAAGTTCATGAGCAAGGAAAGCGGTCATCTCTCCCCGGCTCGAATCTCAGTAGGCCTCAGGAGAGTATCTCTGCTTCTTGGGTGGTGAGAGAGGTGAGTAATGTAGCGAGGAGTTTGCCCGGGTGTCCCCTTCTTGCTGGTAGCCCTCCAGGATGTGGACGTGGTGAGTTTTGGGGGTTAATTCCCTTTAAACAGCGATTTCTATCAGGAGCTCTGTCTTATCATGTCTGCTCAGCCTGGAATTTAGTCTCCGCCCCCCTTGAACTACATTATTAATAAAGCAAGAGCTGCTTGACAATGTGCTTTGTTTTGTGAGCCCTCTACCTGTATATTAACTACTGCTTTGCAACCTAGCAGTGTACAGGTAAATCACAACCTTCCGGTGTTTTAAACAGACAGATTTGTCCTATTCCCAGGTAGTGAGACAAGTTGTTAAGCAATGGTTTGCACCCTTACCTGGGTCCATGCCACGTTCCTATGATCCCTGGTGGTCCTGTGACGTGTTTCTGAAGAAGCCAGAAAGTAAAAACGCTGCAGAAGCTGGAAGCCATGGACATCTCCATTAATTAATTGAGATAGTCAGCTGACCGTTCTCAGCCAATGACTGATATTCTGTGCAAACCTGTGCCAGGCCGCAACTAGTGACACCCCATTGATGCTGCTGGAAATGTATTTAAGGAGTTAATCTCTGTTTGTGCAGTGTTTAAAACTGATATGGTGCACATAATGACTCCAGGCACCATGACCACTTCAAATCACTGAAGTTGTCATAGTGCTTGGAGTTACCTTTTAAGCATATTGACGTGGTATGGTGCCACTGTATTGGCCCTGCACACATTAAAGCCATGTCAATCAAAAGTCTCCCAGGTCTTAGCACACAATGGGAGAGCTAATGTGAAGGTACCTGCAACACCAATAATTATAGAGATAAAGAACATTCTTTGGGCTTGCAAGCACTAATTCCCAGGGTGTAGCATCTTCAAGCCCCTCCATGTGAGCAGTAACTTAACATCTGATTGTGCTATCTATCACAAAGAATATTTACTAGGCTTCTGATGAGGCTTTAGGTGGAGCTATGTTTATCATTATTTGTCAGTTTGAGAGATTAGTTAAGCATAGTTACATAGCTGAAAAGGGACTTGTGTCCGTCAAGTTCAGCCTTCCTCACATATGTTGTTGCTGTTGATCCAAAAGAAGGCAGAAAAACCTAGTCTGAAGCGCTTCCAATTTTGCCACAAACTAGGAAAAAAATTCCTTCTTGACCCCAAAATAGCAGTCAGATGTCTCCTTGGATCAAGCAGCTATTACCCCACTAATTAGAAATTATATCCCTGCATGTTATGTTTTTGTAAGTATTTATCCAATTGCAGTTTAAACATATGTAGTGACTCTGACAAAACCACCTCTTCAGGCAGAGAATTCCATATCCTTATTGCTCTTACTGTAAAAAAAACATTTTCTTTGCCTTAGGTGAAATCTCCTTTCTTCCAGCCTAAATGTGTGACCTTGTGTCCTATGTATAGCCCTGTTTATGAATAGATTTCCAGATAAAGGTTTGTACTGGCCCAGAATATATTTGTATAAAGTTATCATATCCCCTCTCAGGCGCCGTTTTTCCAACAGATTTTATTTTTTTAACCTTTCTTCATAACTAAAATGCTCCATTCCTTTTATCAATTTTGTAGCTCGTCTCTGGACTTTTTCTAGTGCCATGATCAGGGCCGCCATCAGAAATTTTGGGGCCACTAACACAGCTCAAGGTCTGGGCCCCCCTTAAAGCCCGCCTCCAAATCCCGCCCACAGGAATACAGACACACTAACAGATACAAATACTGAAACAGACATACACACATGCATAGGGAGATACTGACACACACACACACATATACATGCAGACATACATACTGACAAACATACACATACTGTATACTGATATATACATACATACTGACAGACATACAGACACACTCAGGCATACATACATACATACAGACACACTGGCATACACGCACTGGTATACATACACACACACACTGGCATACATACATTCACTGGCATGCACACATACACTGGCATACACACACACACACACACACTGGCATACACACACACACACACTGGCATACACACATACACACACTGGCATACATACACTGGCATATATACACTGACATACATACACTGGCATACACACACACACTGGCATACACACATACATACACTGGCATACACACACTGGCATACACACACATACACCTCATCCCCAGCCACCCTCCTCTCTTCCTTACCATTTCTTCGCAGGAGGGTGGCTGGGGATGATGGGCATCGGCTGTCTCTCCTCAGGCTGCGTCCTCCTTCCCGCGCGGAGTAAAGTGGGAGGAAGTGACCGGACGTCACTTCCTCCAAGCAGCACTTGTTTCCGGCTGCATTTTTTTTTTTTAATGGGGCCCAGTTGCGCTATTACAGCGCTGATCGGGCCCCTGAAGATAATAGGGCCCATTGGGTGGCCCTAAATGATTGGGCCACCTGATGGGCCCCATCAGTGTGTGGGCCCCGGTGCAGATGCACCGGCGGCAGTTCCGCTGATCCACGTGGGGCCTGGCGGCCGCTGGGCCCATGACAATTGTCACGGTTGTCATGCCCTGATATCACGGCCCTGGCCATGATATCTTTCTTTAGAACAGGCGCTCAAAATTGCACAGCATATTCAAGGTGTGGTTTTACCAGCGATTTATAAAGAGGCAAAATTATATTTTCATCCCAAGAATTTATGCCCCTATTTATACATGACAAAACCTTACTGGCCTTAGCAACTGCAGATTGACATTGCATATTGCTGCCTAATTTGTTGTCTATAACAATTCCCAAATCCATCTTGTGTGTGGTTATCCCCAATTCACTACCATTTAGTGTGTAAGTTGCTTGTGCATTTTTAACCCTGAAGTCCATAACTTTGCATTTCTCTACGTTAAATTTCATCTGCCATTTTAGTGCCCAGCCCCCAATCTATCCAAATCCATCTGCAGCAAAGCGATATCCTGCTCACATTTTATTACTTTACAAAGTTTTGTGTCATCTGCAAACACTGATACATGGCTTTCAATGCCTATTTCAAGATCATTTATAAATATGTTAAATAGAAGGGGTCCCAGAGCAGAACCCTGAGGGACACCACTTACCACTTTTGTCCAGCCTGAAAATTTACCATTAATTACAACTCGTTGTACTATATCCTTAAGCCAATGTTCTACCCAAGAACAAGAATATTCATCTAGACCAATTTCTTTTAGTTTGAAGACTAACCTATTGTGAGGAACCGTATCAAATGCCTTGGCAAAATCCAAGTAGATCACATCCACTGCAACACCCTGATCTATACTTCTACTTACTTCTTTGTAGAATGCAATTAGGTTAGTTTGACATGACCTATGTTTCATAAAACCATGCTGATTATTGCTAATAACAAAGTTCTTCCCTATGAATTCCTGATTATTATCCCTTAATAGCCCTTCAAATATTTTCCCAGTTACAGAAGTTAAGCTCACATGTATATAATTTCCAGGCAAGGATTTTGAACCCTTTTTAAATATAGGAACAACATCTGCCTTCCTCCAATACTCTGGTACAACACCTGAAACAAAAGAATCTTAAAAAAAATAAATACAGAGGTTCACTTATTTCCCCACTTAGCTCCTTAAGTACTCATGGGTGAATACTGTCTGGGCCGGAGCTTTATTTACATTAATTTTCTTTAATAGCTGTAGCACCTTGTCTCGAGTTATCCAATCACAAGTTATTTGCAAGTTTTTTGCAGCAATCATTTGCATATATCTTGCCATAGGATCCTCATTAAAATAAACTGAAGAAAAATAGTTATTTAAAATTTCTGCTTTTTCCTGGTCTTCATTAGCTAATAAACCCAACTCTGTTTCCAGTGTACCTACACTTAAATTTTTTGTTTTTTTAGAATTGATGTACTTGAAAAAATTTTAGGGGTTGGTTTTGCATTCTTTAGCTATCAATTTCTCATTTTCTAGTTTAGCCACTTTAATTGCCTTTTTGCAAGCGTTATTGGCTTCCTTATATCTTAAATAGGATGCCTCTGATTTGTCTGATTTAAATGCTTTAAATGCCCTTTTCTTATTTTTAATCTCTTGTTTTACTTCTCTACAATGCCACATTGGTTTTAATTTGTTTCTTTTATATTTTTTACCCAATGGTACATACTGAGAAATGTACCTTTCTAATATTTGTTTGAATAGTTTCCATTTATCCTCAGTGTTTTTATCACTAAGGAGTTTATGTCAGTCGATATGTTGTAGAGCTGCCCTAATCTTATTGAAATTGGCTTTTTTAAAATTATATGTTTTTGTATACTCCACTTTCTGGTTATGGCACCATAACATCTTGAGTAACCTGCAGTGGTTATTTTGCATAGAGCCCATTAATTATATTTCCAGAACCTATAGATGGCATTATCTTCACAATATACACAGTCCTCAGTGAGCCTATCCAATCATTAAGTATATACAGAACAAGATAATTATTGCAAAAAAGAGTATACATTTATCACAGGGCGTATGTAACCATGAAACTGAGAGGGTGATATGGCAGTGGTGGGTAGATAGCAGGGATTAATGAGGATTGTTAGTGGTCAGATGAGGTGGACTGAGAGGCATACGTAGAAGGCCTGAATGAGGAAGAGGAAAGCCTATGGATATGTGAGCAGAAACGTGTGCCACCTAATATACAGGACTAGTTATAGAAGGACTAATCTAGTTATTAGGAAACATGTTCTAGATTTATATGTATATAGTTTTCGAATACTGTAACTCCATGACAAATTTATTTATTTAAAGGTTTATTTGTCCTTATAAATAAATTAAAATATTAACTTTATTCCAGTCTGTTGGTGCTGACTCTGCCTCTCATCCGCCACCTTGTATGACAAAATCAGAATTGCTGATCTCAATAGTAAAGTATTGGATTGGCTGAGATTGTCAATTCTGAATATATCAGCCAAGGAGATGGGGCAGAGCCAAACATGCCCTAGCCATTCAGCATCTCTGTGGGGAAGCTGAACATCAGTGCTACACATTGCAGCATTGACCCAAGAAGCACCTTTAGTGGCCACTGGAGGTGTCTCTAGGCTGTAATGTAAACACTGCCTTTTACTCTGAAAAGACAGCGTTTACTGCAAAAAGCCAGCAGGGACTAAATATACTTACCAGAACAACTACTTTGAGCTGTAGTTGTTCTGGTGACTATAGTGTCACTTGGAAGATTTTTATTTATAAAACATTTTCCACAACACACAGTACTACATTTTGTTTTGTCTAATAATTGGACAAAAATAATTACCATATTTGTGTGGAATTTGTAGCAATTTATATACAGATAATATGTGGGCTATAAATTGACAATTTTGAAACAAATGTTGAACAATTCAATTGGCTTATAGCAGCCTGTAGCATTTTCTCATCCAAGGACAAATAACTGTGAACATAATTAGACCATAGAGTGGAGTTATTTAATTAATTCACTAACACGGATTTCAGAACAAGAAAGATTCAGTGTAAGTAATTATTTGGCTTTCATCTTCTTTTCCTTTTCTATTATCAGTCCGTGAGAATGTGTTTCCTTTGCTTACTACTTTGTGAGTTCAGCTGACCGAATTCAGGGTGATGGTGACAATAAAGGGGTGTGTATGCTAATGACCCCTAGAGTGTACTATTTTGCTTCCTAATAATTTAAATTGAATTAAAATGTAAATATCAGGGAAAAATGCTTTAGGATTTATTCAGTAAAACTTATAGTGTACTAAAAAACAATTTACAACATTTATGCAAATATAGCTGACTTGGAGAAGTGACCCAACCCTGTCATAGTTACATTTTGGTTATTTGAGTCCCAAGGGAATACTTTAAGCATTATAACCACTGATATGATGGTAAACAATTGGTCGCCTGTGGGGGAACTAGTCACGGTATATAATTTGTTCATGAGTAATTTATAGTATATGGCTCAGATCATTGTTTAGTGAGTTCACACAACGAGACTTGTCTAAGACGGAGTAATAGGTGGTGAAAACACTTGATGTGCAGCATGAAATCTAAATGTATTCTGTATTCACTTGTAACGCTATATTCACTATATGCAGATAACTTCTTATGACAGCCATCACACCAGTGCAGATCCATAACAAGAGAAATGCCATGCCAACCTTGGATTATTTATCTAAAAGTAAAATGTGCAAGCTTGACCTCAAAATATATCTTCCTTTAAACTGATTTTATTAAATGTACTTTTATTTTTTAAATGTATACTTTTGTATCATATCAACAAATCTAGCAATCTGTTAAATGGCTAAAGAACTGACTAGTTTTTTTTTGTTTGGGTACAGCATGTGAGTATCATAGATTATCACTGCAACTCTAGTAAATAGTCCACATTGCGTTCCTTCACTATTTTCAGATTTAAACTGGGCTGTTCATCTTTCTAAGGTAGAGGTCATTTTTTGGCTAATTGACCTATGATCCCATTCAATAAAGTAGTACTTACAGTTTACTTTTAGGTACAACATTATTCATGGTTTAGTCACATCAAAAATTACCCCCTCTTTTTTTTTTAATCGAATGCAATACAAGAAGAAATGTAAAATAAAGATACAAACCTTAAGCTTCCCCCAATGCACGGTTTAACAGGTATACCTGCAGCTGCAGAGGACCTCTCACTTATCAAGGTATAGATTCTTATGCAATAAATCTGATCTGTACAGAGCAAGTTATCAATTGGGATGAGTGGAATTGCTCTAAAAGGGGTAACAAAAGATTATTAATTTGCTGAAGTTTCCTTTCCTGGAAGTACAGAGAGCTCAGCAAATGTTGTATATGTGAATGCAAAACCTAGATAAAGTTAGCAAACTGTAACTTGTTCCAGGTTGCTTGATGGACAGCTCCATGAGACTGGCTTAGAGCTACAACAATTATCTCTCTACACCTTTAACCCCTTAAGGACACATGGCATGTCATGATTCCCTTTTATTCCAGAAGTTTGGTCCTTAAGGGGTTAAGGCATTCTGAAAACTCAGGGTGCTTCATTCACATGTACCGTTTCAATTCTACACAGATGTAATTGTTTATAATGATGCAGTGTGATAAATTCAACAAAATAATTAACTACGCAGTTGGTGTAACTATACATGCAGGATTATTATGTAAACAGCACAATTCTCAAAATTGTCACTAAGATAGGACCCCTTGATATCTGAAGGCCGATGATTGGCTGCACTGCTGTTATGTCTATGTTATGTCTGTGTACATGTGAGTGCAGTTATGTAGACTTGATTTTCCATTAATCGCCTGTCTTCTGGACATCTTTCTTTATCAATTAAGGCACAGGCCACAACTTGAAAAAGAGCTTGAAATCAATGTCCGTTTTCAGCTGTATCAGGTTTTCTGCCTATTGAATATATGAAGTGGCAGGTGCTAGATCTCATCTTGGGAATCTGTTGGTGACACCAGAGACCATTGCACTTACTAACCTGAAAGGCAATGTAGCTAATAACCTGCTCTGATTACTGAAGCTTAAAATCCTTATAATTCCTTTTCCTAATGAATAATTCCAGCTCCCTGTCTTTACCTAGACTTCAGATGGGCTAATTAAATTGATGTCAGGGAAATTAAGAACGTGCTTGTGAAAAATTACAATTCAAAAATGTAAAATTGGGAATAATAATCCTGTTTTGACAATGTAAGTTACCCCATTTTTTTAATTTTTTTTATTTTTTATTCTTGTTTCACATTTTTAAAACGGCATCAAGGAGGACAGAATGAGTGCAATTTCCTGAGGGGAGTGACAATTCTTGAGGATAATTTTGCCATTTCATTGAATTTAAGATACAACTAAAAAGTTTGGCATAGATAAAAATTAGGATAGTCCTTTGGCTCCATTAACTTTTTGGGAATTATTCTGGTTGATTAAACACGCAAGTAATACGTGTGTGTATATATATTGTGATGAGACCAATCTCGCCACATTGCATTGGAGAAGCCTGGTTGCTCGCCTGTTGCCTTTGGATTATGGTCCCATGTTAAAAGGCTTGATTTTCCCCTGCAAAGACATGAAAGCCGGGTCATTTGGTGCTTGCCCTGTTTGAGCGGTGATACCCCAGATAGCTATGCCATGGAGCCCATTCGTATAATGAAAGACCATGGGAAAGACTTTGGCTCCATGGCAATTAAACTGTATGTATGTGATCTGAGCGCCATTCAGTAATAATGTGCGCTCAGATCTGAGCTATCTGGGGATATGTTGAATGTACCTGTTTTGTGCAATGGCTGCACAATTATATGTTTTTATGTGTTTTATTGTCTTTTGCTGCCATGTGTTCAATGGTGTTTTGCCTCTGTCCTTGGAGATATGTTGAATGTACCTGTTTTGTGCAATGGCTGCACAGTTATATGTTTTTATGTGTTTTATTGTCTTTTGCTGCCATGTGTTCAATGGAGTTTTGCCTCTGTCCTTGGAGATAATTGGATTACTTCACAATTATCTCCAGGATAGAAGACATCGTGGAACTAGTTTTGGGCAGAAAAGCCATGCTTCCTTTGGTCACAAAGGACTACAATATATCTTTTGAACCACTGGACCAATTTGGATGATTTTGACATATGTTTGTATTTGGAGTATGCTGATTCTGAAAATGTAAGTTGTGATGCATACTTTTCAAGTTATGAATAATGTGGAAACATTGTATTTCTCTGTTTGTTATAATTACATAACCCATTGTGTAAGGTAATTGTATCACAGGCAGAGGGGAGGATTGTGTGTGGGAGTGTCTGAGTGTATTGTATGTGTTTATTGGTTGTGTTCCAAAACCCTGTGGGTGGTACTAATGTGTAAGATTGTGTAAATAAGGACAATAAACTCACAGCTCTGACTGTTCACTGCTTGACCCTCAACACGGAGCTTTGTCTCGTTCTTGGGGGGATTTACTGTATGCTGTTCCAGTTTGACTGCTAGGAGTGTAAACCTATTCGGATGGTTTTTCCTATTCGGCTGTTTACGGCATTCATATGGTTTCCTTTTCGGCGGATTGGTGTTCTGCAGTAGCTGTGCCTGTGCATCTGGAAGGGGAAGATCTCCTAAACGGCGGTTTAACCCTTTTATGCTGAGGGAGCCGTTACATATATATATATATATATATATATATATATATATATATATATATATATATATATATATATATATATATATATATATATATATATATATATAATATGTATGTATGTATAAGAAACCAAGAGGGCTGCACTCTTGGTTTCTTTTATATATTTGGGAGTCCCAGGCCAACTCCTTGGTTTTGCATCCCTCCCTGTTACAGGTGCCTCATTCCAGGACCCTAATTAGCCTTGACTTGCAGAGAGTCCCAGTAAGGAAGTGTTTCCCAAGTAAGTGGATTAACCTCATAAGAGCAAGCATTAGGCTGCTACTAGAATAGGACCTGCCGAATATGGGGTACTTTGACGTAGTTGGCAGGCTTATGCAGTGTATAATCATATAATGTAACTAAACCCCCATCATTTTTTGCCTAGGTGAGGTGTTTTTAAATAAAACTATTACAATCTCTAAGACTTGAAATCATTGTTTAGTGAATAAGCGAGTGCGCTGGATTCTGTATTATATATATTATACACACACACATTGTGCAATATAATTTTGTTGCAAAACAAACCTTTTCATGTGTTTATAGTGGTCTTTGTGTATTTGATTTGTAGAAAAAATACAAATAAACAAAACGTTTCATGATGGGACTAGTTGTATGGTATAAAAAGAAAGTACCCTAGGCTATCTCTTTGTTCTAGAATTTCTTGTGCCCCCCTGCAGAGTCTATTTTTAAGCATATCAAAAATAAATTTTATCGCCTGCACATATTCTGTGGTCTATTTAACCCCTTAAGGACACAACTTCTGGGGGGAAAAGGGGAATTATGACGGAGTATTTCCGTCATGTGTCCTTAATGGGGTTAAAATATTTAGTTAATTGTAGATTCTGAAAATAAACAAATATTTACCATAGCAACTTCCTTAACCCCTTAACCCCTTAAGGACACAGCTTCAGAAGCTTGACTTACGCTTAATGACACAAGCAATTTTTGCATTTTCTTGCTGTTTGCGTTCAACTGCAATTTGCATCTCTCTCATTTATTGCACCGACACATATTATATACTGTTTTTTAAAGGACAGAAAGGGCTTTAATTTGATATAACATATATATATATAAATGCTTACTTATTATAAAAAAAATACAGAAAAATGCAAAAAAAATGAAAAATATTGTTTTTTTTTACAGTTTTTGCAATAATAATGTGTGCATAATTAGTGCAGGTTAAGGAAAGTAATTAAAAATAAATTTATTTATTTGTTCTGATTTACAGAATATATAATGTGTCTGGGATTTTAAGTTTTTTTTGGTAGTTACAGGTCACAAAGCACAAGGAGTAAAATAAAATTTTAATGTGGAGCGATTTTAGAATTTGGTATGTTTGTCTTGTAAGCTTAATAGCCATAAAAGAAAACAAAATTGCCACACAAAAGTATATATTTATATAAAGTAGACATCACGGGCTATTTACCTAAGGTTGTTTTGACACTTTCTACATAGCCATATTACCGCCAACCTCTGCTAAATATTGGAGTAAAATTGTGTTCTTTTTGGTTTTTGGCACACAAACTTATAACAGAGAAATTCTCGTGTATATTTTGTAAAGTTGGTGTGTGCTATTCCTGTACAAAGTTTTATTTTGTGTTCAGTTACATCTGCTGAGTAAAATGACACCCCATTGTATGTCTTTTGCACTATTTCGTGAAGTTACAGTGCCATACAGGATACCTGTCCTTTTCAGTATTCACAGTAGAATTTTGAGAGATGAATTTAATGAGCCTTAGCTTCCATTTGGGGTATTATAACAGTTTGACTGTTCAAAAAACCCCACAAAGGCCTACCATTTGTAAAAGTAGACACTCCAGGGTATCTTATAAGGTGCATATTGTGCCTTAACATGCCCCCATTTTTTCACCAATATATGCCAAAGTATGTGGTAAAAAAAAATTTGTGCATTTTTTACATACGGATTGCATTTTTGCTGGGCGTTTTGTATATTTCATATGTGCCACTAAGTTCAAACCCCCCAAATTATGCTCAGCTAAGTCTTCTGAGTAAAATGACACCCCATATGAATGTCTTTGGCACTATTTCGTGAAGCTACAGTGCCATATAGGATACCTGTCCTTTTCAGTATTCACAGTAGAATTTTGAGAGATGAATTTAATGAGCCTTAGCTTCCATTTGGGGTATTATAACAGTTTGACTGTTCAAAAAACCCCCACAAAGGCCTACCATTTGTAAAAGTAGACACTCCAGGGTATCTTATAAGGTGCATATTGTGCCTTAACATGCCCCCATTTTTTCACCAATATATGCCAAAGTATGTGGTAAAAAAAAATTTTGTGCATTTTTTACATACGGATTGCATTTTTGCTGGGCGTTTTGTATATTTCATATGTGCCACTAAGTTCAAACCCCCCAAATTATGCTCAGCTAAGTCTTCTGAGTAAAATGACACCCCATATGAATGTCTTTGGCACTATTTCGTGAAGCTACAGTGCCATATAGGAGACCAAGCCATATCCGTTTTTACCAAACTTTGAATTTTGACGCTGGGCCTATATGCAATTTCCAAGCATCTTCGCAGGTTTTAAATTCAATCTACCCCACAAAGGCCTACCATTTCTTAAAGTAGACACCCCAGGGTGTTTCAAAAGGTATAGTTTGAACCTTAGCGTGGGATCATTTTTCCGCTAGCTTGTACCAGATGTAGTGGTAATAAGCGTTTTTTCTGCCTTTTTGACATACAAAGTGAGTTTGCACAGTATATTTTGCAAACCTTATGTGTGCTACGACTGTATAATACTTCATATGTTGCTCAGCTATGTCGGCTGAGTACAGCAATACCCCCGTATGTACCTTTGCCAGGTATGTGTGGACATCGGAGGGGCACATTTGGGACACAGCCATTCCAGTTTTTTTCAAACTTTGAATTTTTATGCTGTGCCTATGTCCCATTTTAGAGTATTTTACCAGGCTATATAATCCAAATTCCCCATAAAGCCATACCATTTCTTAAAGAAGACATCCCAGGGTATTTAAAAAGGCATATTTTGAACCTTAGTGTGGGATCATTTTTCCGCTAGCTTGTACCAAGTGTAGTGGTAATAAGCATTTTTTCTGCCTTTTTGACATACAAAGTGAGTTTGCGCAGCATATTTTGCAAACCTTATGTGTACTATGACTGTATAATACTTCATATGTTGCTCAGCTATGTCGGCTGAGTACAGCAATACCCCCGTATGTACCTTTGCCAGGTATATGTGGATGTTGAAGGGGCGCATTTGAGACGCAGCCATTCAGTTTTTTTCTAACTTTGAAGTTTTACGCTGTGTCCATGTTCCAATTTGGAATAGTTTAGACGGTTGGTTATTGAAACTTCCCCACAAACACATACTATTTATTAAAGAATACACCCTGGGGTAATTCAAAAGGCATATTTTGAACCTTGGCGTGGGATAATTTTTTCTCTAGTTTGTTCCAGGTGTAGTGGTAATGAGCGTTTTTAAAATGTATTTTTTTACTTTTTATAACTTTTTTACTTTTAAAAACTAGTTTTTAAACTTTTGTTTTGCTTATAAATTTTTTTTAAACTTTCCTAAACTTTCTTAAAACTTTTTTACAGATTTAACATTTTTCTAAGCTATTTTTTTTACTGTTAACCCCTAACTAGCAGTACGCAGCACTAACAGTAAATTCCCCATTTTCCCATAACTCCCACCCACCCCAGCTAGCAAAATATATAGTTATAAAATATTTAAATTAATTAATTAAATAAATTGAACCCCTGAGGGTTAAAAAAAATAAATAAAAGTTAATCCTCAGGGGTTAAAAAAAATTAGATCACAGTATAATACTGTGATCTCTATTTGATCGCTGTAGGCAGTGATCGACTGGCAGGGAAGGGGTTAATTTTTATTTGGACTAGGTAAAGTGTGTTTTTTTGTTTTTATTACTTAAATGTTATTAAAACATTTTTTAAGCTTAATTTTTAACTTTTTAAAGTTTCTTTTAAAACTTTTTTTTAACGTTAACCCCTAGTTAGCATAACGTCAAATCCCCCAATTCCCCACTAACTTCCACCTACCCCAGCTATCTAAATATATAATATAAAAATAATTTAATTAATTAATTTAATTAATTTAACCCCTGAGGGATAAAAAAAAAAAGAATTAACCCTCAGGGGTTAAAAAAAAAAATCAGATCATAGTAAAATGTAATCCCTGCCAATTGATCACTGTAGTCAGTGATCAATTGGCAGGGAAGGGGTTAATTTTTTTATTAAAATGGGTAAGGGGGGGGACACTTTAAATTAACTTTATTTTTTTTTACAGCAGGGGGCAGGATCAGCACTGATCCGGCTCCCTGCACTTCACACAGAACCCGGAAGTGCAGGGAGCCGGTAGGTAAGTATTCAGAGCACATGTGCTCGCTCCGACTTGTGGTCAGAGCGAGCACATGTGCTGGGCAGCTTGACCGGGTGCTCCCGGTATGCCTCCAATGCAGAGGCATACCGGAGCACCATTAACCCCGCGATCGCCGCGATAGCGGCGATCCGGGGTTAATTTTACCGCGTGACGGACGAGGTCCGTCACCCGTCGTTAAGGGTCTCCCCTGTGTGACGGACCTCGTCCGTCACCCGTCCTGAAGGGGTTAAGGACGGAGCCAAATGTACACGTTGTGAACAAAACAAAATGTAAACAAAACCTGGCATTTGCGCTACATGTTTGTCCAACCTTAATTCACCTCTTTCATATTAAATGCACCCACCCTTATTATATATCATTTTATTCAGGGGAAACAGGGCTTTCATTTAATATCAAATATTTAGCTATGAAACATAATTTAATATGAAACAAATGGGAGAAAATAAGATTTTTTTAGTTCTACATGACATTTTAAGTGTCAATGTCATAATACTGTTTGCTTTTACTGCAATAAAATACACATATTTGTATTCAGCAAAGTCTCACGTGTAAGACAGTACCCCCTATGTACAGGTTTTATGGCATTTTGGGAAGTTACAGGGTCAAATATAACACGTAACATTTGAAATTGAAATTCGCTACATTGGTTACGTTGCCTTTGAGACTGTATAGTAGCCCAGGAATGAAATTTACACCCATAATGGCATACCATTTGCAATAGTAGACAACCCAAGGTATTGCAAATGGGGTACGTCCAGTCTGTCTTTTTTTTTTTTTTTAATTCTTTATTTTTGTAGTGCATATAGTTGGTACAGACAGGCATGTGGTTCCCCAACGGCAACCCGCATGCTTATTTCAACAACAATAGATACAGTAGTGAATGGTCAAACAATGCACTTTTTTGAATATGGTATAAAATGATGCAATGATCAAATAAGGTAACAAGTATAGAGAGAGCAACGTGTAATAAAATAACATAAGATTAAATCTGGAGGTTTGAGTATTACTATGCCAGCGTATAACAGTAACATTGCTTGGGTGACCAGTTATTCTAGCGTGGCCTCACGTTTGGAACTTTTGAAATAAAGCTGCACCTGTGTGCACCTGAATTAATATTGCTTTTCGCGCACCTTCTCCCCGTTGTCTGGGCAAGAGGGGCATGTGCTTAGAGAGGACAAAGGTGCTATAAACCAACATTCGATCTGCGCTGCTAGTTATGGTCTTCAATACAGTGGTGTCAGGGGTATAGGGACATTTTTGCCTAGGGGTACGTGCTAGGAAAGTGAGCGTTAGTTTGCTACTCGTCACCTAATACACAACATATGAGGTTCAGTGTAAATTCTCGCTTTAGGTAAACGAAGGCTGCAGAGCATATAACATTGCCTTTCATGCTCAAGAGGATATCGTTATACTCGGTTTAGCAATACCTTGCTTCAGACAAAGGAAAAAGAAGTGAATCTTCAGTGTTATGCCATTTTATAGGCAGATTTGGGTTGCCGCCTTAAGTTATGTTGTCAGGTGGCCTAATGCAGTGCTAGGTTATATTACAAGCTATTGAACGTTGTTTGCATGGCATGCCCTGCTAATCTAGACAGGCGTGGAACAGTTCTAGTTGCACTGGTTATATGAAATGTGCCATTCGTTTAGATGTATGCCTCTGCAGCGTGGTAAAAATAATTAAACAACGAAATAAGCAAACAGGGACGTGAGTGCAGCTATACCATTTGCTTGTGACAAGTGATTTGCTAGCATGAACGGTTCAGCTGTGCTGGATATCTCAGGGATAAACCGGGCACTAAAAGATTAGATAGAACGTAGGGTGCATGTGCTGAGATACGGCCGTGCATCCGCTGGGTGGTCAGTTAAGGTAGGAGTATACTAGCCACCTTGTGCCGGAACAGGCGGTGGGCAAGTAACAGGGGGTATTATAGTTAGTGCTCACTGTGTATTGAGCGACAGGTGGTACGTGTCTCGGCAAGGCCGTGGCCGCCGTCAACTGGGAGTTAAACCTTAAAAGGATGCATGCAAGATAAACATAAACATTAAAAGGAGAAAAACGAAATAAAATGCGTGTAGACAATAATACGGCCTGTGTTAGGTGGGTCGCTTAGCCTTGTGGTGGCGGTCATTAAGTCCCGAGTTGGGTGCGATGTCGCCATAGTTCGTTCATGTGGTGACTGTAGCATAGGGGTCGGGTGTTAGTCCCTGCGGTACAAATGGGGTTATTCGGGACAGGTCCCAGGTGAGATTTGGGGATGGTTTGCTCTGGCAGTTAGGCGGCGTAAGAGAGTCCAGTGGTAGGCCCAAAGCCTGCAGTAGCTGTGCTGCTTCGCTCATGTCGCGGATCCGATGGGAGTCTGTTCCCTGGTGGATGGTCAGTGTGTGGGCAGGCTGCCATCGATATTGGAGGTCTCGTTGTCGTAGGAGCGTGGTGAGTGGTCTGAAGGAGCGCCGCCACGCCAGGGTGTCGCTCGATAGGTCCGCAAAGAAAGTCAGTGTCATGCCCTCAAATTGGAGTGGTGACTTTCCTCGTAGGGCGGTGAGGATTGCCGTCTTGTCTTGTCTTGTGCGGAAGGCCAGGATTACATCTCTGGAGGCTGGAGTTGGTGCTTTGGGTGAGATGGGTATCCTGAAGAGGTGTTCGGGGCCTATTTTGTCCGCTTGGGTAGGCGGCAGTATGCTTGTGATCAGGCGTTTGATGAGTTGTGGTAATGCCGCTGTGGGTATTGCCTCAGAGATCCCCCTCAGTTTAATGTTATTGCGCCTTCTGACATCCTCCTGTTCCGCCACTCGGCGCTCCGTGTTCTGTTGCTGCAGTTGCAGGTCGCTCACGGTTCTTTGGAGCTTCCCGATATCTCGGGTGTTCTTTGTGGAAGTATTTTCGAGGGTGTCCATACGGGTTGTCAGGCCTCTCAGATCTCCCCTCAGCGCCAATATATCCTTTTGCAGGTTAGTTTGAAGGTCTGCGAGCAGTTGCTGCAGGATCAGCTTAGTTAACGGAGTGGAGTCCGGTGTGGGTCTATTGGGCTGTGGAGGTATTCCTGGTGCTGGAGCCGGTGAGTGTTCTTCATCCGACAGGTCATCGGAGAAGTCTGAGCAGCCTCCGTGGAGCGCCCCCATGTTGGGCCCGCCGGCGCCACGCGCTTGTCTCCACATATCCCCTATTGTGAGCCCGGGGTTGGCTTTGTCTGCGCTGAATTTCTTCGATTTGCGTCCCATGTCGTTGGGGATGCGTAGGGGGTCTTGGTTTCGTTGTGGGGTATGCCGTTTGGGTATTAGGTCTCATTTTCCCCGTTTGGGCCTAGGAGCTCCGGATTAGTGCGGCTGCTGTCTTCTGCGGCTAGGCTTCGCCCTCTACGTCCAGTCTTTTTTAGTAGCCATTTGGTCACAAACACTGGCCAAAGTTAGCGTTAGTATTTGTTTGTGTGTGAAAAATGCAAAAAACGCCAATTTTGGCCAGTGTTTGTGACTAAGTGGCTACTAAAAAAGACTGGACAATACACCGTTTGCAATATCTTGGGTTGTCTACTATTGCAAATGGTATGCCATCATAGGGGTAATTTTCATTCTTGGGCTACCATAGGGTCTCAAAGGCCACATAACCAATCTGGCGAATTTTAATGTGAAAAAAATGAAACATAAGCCTTATATTTGACGCTATAACTTTTGAAAACACCATAAAACCTGTACATGAGTGGTACTGTTGTACTCGGGAGACTTCGCTGAACACAAATATTTGTGTTTCAAAACAGTAAAAAATATCACAGCAATAATATCGTCCGTGTCAGTGCTGTTTATGCGTGAAAAATGCAAAAAACTTCACTTTTACTGGCGATATCATCGTTGTAATACATTTTACTATTTTGAAACACTAATATTTGTGTTCAGCGAAGTCTCCCGAGTAGAACAGTACCCCCCATGTACAGGTTTTATGATGTCTTGGAAAGTTAAAGGGTTAAATATAGTGCTAGCAAATTAAATTCCCTTTACTTTCGGCATGGGTTGTCAGGCAGGTCCCACTAATTGTAATTAATTAAGATACCTAATTATGTAAAAATATTACATAAATATATATGTAGAATTAATATATGTGTATATATATATACGTATGTGTATATATATATATATATGTATATATATATATATTTTAAATATTTTGATTTATATATATAGGTATATATATAGTGATATATACGTATATATTTATGTATATAGATATATATTATTTTGTGTATTTTGATATAAATATATATATATATATATATATATATTAATATCACAATACAGTTAGAACGAAATAACACACATCTGTATATTTTTTATTATTTATTTTTAATTATTTTTTTAATTAAATTTTTTAACGTATTTACATATTTTTTTTATATTATATATAAATATACATATATAACAATAATTATATATATATATATATATTTATATATATATATATATATATATATATATATATATATATATATATAAATATATATATATAAATAATCCGTATCAGTCTACGTGTAATTTGATATTAATATATATATATATTAATAGTAAAATACACCTAGACAGTGTATGAGTGTGTGTGTGTGTGTGTGTGTATATATGTATATATATATATATATATATATATATATATATATATATATATATATATATATATATATACTTATATCATATATATATATATATATATATATATAATATATATATATGATCTAAGTATATAATTTTTTTTTTTTACACTTTTAATTTAATTTTATTTCATTTCCAGCCATCAGGGGTACTACCTGTCATTACAGCCAGTCCCCCTGCTTGCAATGCAGCAGCCAGCTATCCCGGCCGGGGGGTGGCTGCAGGACGGAGGAGTCCCCCCAACGGAGATCGCCGGCGTGGGATCGCCGCGACCGAATAAGTAAAGAAAAACCGGAGGGTGTACTATTACGCCCGGCGTTTAGAGCCGCCTAAAATAGGGCGTAATAGTACGCCCTCCGGTCCTAAGGGGTTAAAATATAATTCCTGTGTGTACATGTAGCATGTAAGCTCATTGTGCAGGGCCCTCAATCCCTCTGTTCGTGCGTGTCCAACTTGTCTGGTTACAACTACATGTCTGTTCGTCCACCCATTGTAAAGCGCTGCGGAATTTGACGGCGCTCTATAAATATAATAATAATAATAATACATTTTCAAAGGTTTTTCCTTGTATTGCCCTCCACCTAAATATTTTCATACCACAGTCTTGACTATGCAATACTTTGTTACATAACTAAAGAAGTGAATTATGCTACCATTGTTTACAAAAATCATTAACGATACTTACACTCATCAATATTTTACTGTACAGCTCCACAAGCCCTATACCGTTGAGTATGTGTTTTTCATTTTACCGAGGAAAGATGAGGCAACTCTATTCTTGAAGAACAATGCCAATCAAAGCTAATCTGCTGTAATCAAAGCCTTAATTGCTTAGGTGAAAAGGGAGGGAGTTATGGTGAGGGAGAACAATCTTGGCTATTTTTAAAATGCCAGGGAAAGCAAGTGACACATCATCCTGGATGAGGTGTCAAATGCGTTACAATAATCACCAAGTGAAACAACATGTGTTAGTTCCCTGTTCTGAATCAAGAGGGTTGGACTTGCAGTTGTAAGGCATAATTATTTTTCATGCGGATTCTGTTTTCTGTGTTTGATGTTACAGAGTAACAGTTTTGTAGTTCTTTTTCTACTCCTATCGTGGCTTTGCTTAAAGGATTTCAGCCTTAAAGGACCACTATAGTGCCAGGAAAACATACTCGCTTTCCTGGCACTATAGTGCCCTGAGGGTGCCCCCTCTCCTCCTTCGATCCTCCTCCTCTCCTCCCCGTCGGTTGAATGCGCATGCGTGGCAAGAGCTGCATGCACATTCATCTGGTTGCATAGGAAAGCATTATCAATGCTTTACTATTGACTCTTGCGTGCTCTCACTGTGATTTTCACTGCGAGAATCACGCAAGCGCCTCTAGCGGCTGTCAATAAGACAGCCACTAGAGGCTTCGGGGGAAGGATTAACCCATTTATAAACATAGCAGTTTCTCTGAAACTGCTATGTTTATAAAAAAAAAAAATGGGTTAACCCTAGAGGGACCTGGCACCCAGACAACTTCATTAAGCTGAAGTGGTCTGGGTGCCTAGAGTGGTCCTTTAATAATGAACTGTATTTTTGAGTGCTCAATTTTAAGTTGTTTTTGGGAAAAATATATTGAAACATTCTAAATTTTAAGGATACCTGCTGTTGGCTATGCCACTTCTCTAAAATACTTGTATCTTACTAGATGTTGTACCTGTATACATGATGTCACCCCCCCCTTTCTGTCCCTCCCTCTTAAACTGCAGTGTATATCCAAAAACATAATTGCACGTGTTGTCTCAAAGCAAAGCAAGTACTTATGGTAGCTGTAGTTCAGCTAATAGCTTTCATAAGAAAGTTGATGACTGTCCTGCAACTTCAAAAACTCTTGCTCTGAGTAGAACTGGGCCTGTACACAGAAAGCTTTGAGTGCCTCCTCCACACACACTATGCAGACAAACGTGCACATTTATAGGCATGACTTGTTTCTGTGTAGACTACAGACTGTCCCATTTCTAATCTAATATATGTAAAGAAAGTAACACAATTAGTGCCCAATCTGCACATTCACCCAGTGCTGAGTTGAATATGTCTGTCAGTTCAGTGTCTTTATGCTGAACTTTTTTCTGGTGTTTTCTGAACTGATGTCCAAAATAAGATAATACCTTTTTAATTTTTCCATACAATGGGGTCACGAACAGCCGGGGAGACCACTTCACTATGTATTCTATTTTAAAGTGACAGACCTGCTCTTTTAGTTTGTGAAATGCACAAACAATGTATCCTGCAGGACAGCAGTATTTTAGTATTTTATCTCATTTAGCCTTGCAGTTCATAGTTTTCATCCTCTGGAGATCATTATGGTATCATTGTCATATAGTATATACACTGCTATATAACTTTCTACTCCAACCATCATTAGAGTACAGCCCCACAAATTTTAGCGGATTCAGACCTGGAACAAGCAGAGTATTTAGCAAGATTTAGTTAAGTCCTGCTCCTCGTGTATTTTAGCCAAATTTGCTTGCACTTGAAAGCTTCTGTCTTTTCTGTTGCTTTGGGTCAAGCCTGCCATATGCAGGTGATGTAATTTGTGCAATGTAGTGTGGAGAGACAGGGTGAGCTTATTTCTAATCGTCACCTGGCAGCATTACGTCCCTAACCATCTAACACATTACCTGTGTTTCCAGTAACTATGAGTCATCCTTTAAATGCTCAGCAAAAGGGCTTTAACCCTCTTGTCATCGTGTTTAATCAAAAGCCAGATGAGGTGCTACAGTTGACATATAGCAATCTATAGAGCTTTAGGAGAAGATCGAGTTGCACAAGGTAGTCTATTCACATGGTCTTCACAGTGTTTCACCAACAAAATAGTGTTTACTTTATGGAGATTGCATCCATCTAACATTTGCTTACATGTACATTTTAATTTTGTTGCGTTGCCATGCTCATAATATAAATAAATATTGTGCTGAATGCGAGTCACCAGTGTTCCTGCTCTTATTCCGAGACCATTCCAGTAGTAGTTAAAGTGGCACTGTCACCATCTGGGGACATTACAGAATTCACAAAGACTTTGTGGGGGTAGGAGGTAAAGATCACAGTTACCTGAACCTGTTCCTTACGGTCGTGACTGGTGATGGCCAGGGTCCAGTGTCTAAAAGTGTCAGGTGTAGGAAATATTCAAAGACAAAGTAGTCCCTACTTTGTCTCAGTATGTCTCTTGACTGGGTTGGCATTTCAGTGAAAATGAGAAACTGAAAATGAGTGTTTTATAAAGATTCTATATTCTATATAAAATACTTATTTTTTGGGGGTGACCGTGCCACTTTAAGACTATAAACTGGCAATTCACATTGTTCTAACAATGAATAATGTGGTAAAGGTTCTTTTTTTCAGCAATATATATGTCAGGACGTTTGGATGGGCTTGCTCAGAGTTAAAGGACCACTCTAGGCACCCAGACCACTTCAGCTTAATGAAGTGGTCTGGGTGCCAGGTCCTTCTAGGGTTAACCCATTTTTTCATAAACATGGCAGTTTCAGAGAAACTGCTATGTTTGTGAATGGGTTAAGCCTTCCCCTATTTCTTCTAGTGGCTGTCTCAAAGGTAAGTTTTTCCCCTTTTCCCCTTTCCAGAGCTGGGCGGGAGGGGGTCCCTGAGGGTGGGGACACCCTCAGGGCACTGTAGTGGTCCTTTAAAGAACAGGGAGGGTTGGAACACCAGTCTTTGCCTTGGCATGTCTGCTTTCTTTTAAAATAAGCTGTAGATAGCTAGCACTCCAATTATTTCTATATATATATATATATATATATATATATATATATATATATATATATTTTGCTTTTTTTCAACATAGCACCTGCAATTTTGTATTGTTATAGTTTTTGTAACAGCAAAGCATGCTGTGAATATATCATGGGCTCAGATTATTAACAGCCTAAGAGAGTGGCTATTAGTCTTTCAGCCCCCAGTGATGTTTATTAGCACAAACATCCAGAACTGTTACTCTAGCCCCTTGTCACCATTGGGTGCCCTGTAATCGGTTGTTAAGGCTACGAATCATTTAAGGTGAAATACCAGACCAGTAAATCTTACCTGATTATTACATTGTCTTGGGGATATCTCAGAACTGTACAGTAATTTTGAAATTTAAAAAAAATATATTATGATGAAATGTGCGGTGTAGTTCTATTATTTAGTTTTAAAGTGTTGATGGTATTACAACATGATGAACATTTTTATAATTTTTTCTGAAAATGTACTGCTTTGTTACTGTGATTGATTCTCCGTGCCCTTATTTTGCAGTGACATCTGGTAATCCTGAGAAGGAGTTAACTCCAGTCTGTAAGAAGCAGTTAGGTCCAGCGAGACCCCCAAACTTGAAATCATTACCTCTTAGCATCTCTAGTATTTGGAACTCAATATATCCAAAATATATATTTTTAAAGCCATATTTAGCTTGATAAATGTGCTCCTGTAGCCTCAGTACGGCTTAGTTTCCTCCTCCAAGTATTATTTAAAATTAGCTATGTCTCCTCTAGATTGTAAGCTAATTCGAACAGCATTCACATCAACCTTTTGTTCCTGACAATTTTTTATTTTTTTTATAACAGTTTGTCTCATTTATTGTTAAAATTACCCCCTATCACATTGTAAAGTGCTGTGAGATAAGCTGGCACTATATAAATGTCAATATTAATATCCGTTTTAAACCCTCTAAGTAAGGGGCTCCCAAATTGTAGATCCCAAGATGTTGTATAACTGCAACTCCCATCCACCTTTTCTCTAAATGTTTGTGTTCATTTTACATTCCTCCAGCTCCTGTGAATACTTCAGTTCAGACTTGCTATGCCCAAATTATTGTACATTTGTACATTGGTTGAAATCTGGCTATCTGATTTAGCTTTTTTTGCATTTTCACGCGGTATGCTTAAAGGACCACTATTGTGCCAGGAAAACATACTTGTTTTTCTGGCACTATAGTGCCCTGAGGGTGCTTTCCTATGGACGCTTGCGTCTTCTTACTGTGATTTTCACAGTGAGAAGCACGCAAACACCTCTAGCGGCTGTCAATGAGACAGCCACTAGAGGCTGGAGTAACCTATTTATAAACATAGCAGTTTCTCTGAAACTATGTTTATTAAAAAAGGGTTAACCCTAGCTGGACCAGGCACCCAGACCACTTCATTAAGCTGAAGTGGTCTGGGTGCCTATAGTGGCCCTTTAATGTCTGGCTTTATTTATTTACATGCATAATTTCTATTGTCATTGGTGGGACAGCTCTACAAGCCCTTTATTGGTGTTTATACGCCAATATTCCTTTTTCTCTATCTGACCACCATCTGCTGACTTTTGACATCAGCACACCCAAGACCCAACTGATTGCACTGTCAAGACAATGTCTTGATCTAGAGTGCTTCTCCACTAACCTCCGAACTCTCCTTTTACCTATCTCAAACCTCACCTGCCCTAGCTCTGCAATCTACTTCTACAATTCCACCCTCTCCTCTCAACTAGTGATGTCGCGAACCGTTCGCGAACTTGCCACGAACCGTTCGCCACGGTTTGCCACGAACCGTTCGTGGCGAACTCCGGTCAGCTGACACACCCCTGCCAATCTCCGGCAGACCCTCCCTTCCAGACCCTCCCACCTCCTGGACAGCATCCATGTTGAAGCTGCCATGACCACACCCTCCCATGAATCCAAACGACTATTTCACACTTCTAACTCTCTTGTTCGCCCTGTTGCACCTCTTCCTCCTACCGACTTAACCGCCACAAACTTTGCAACTCACTTCACTGACGAGATCTTTCATCTCTCTCCTTCCCCTTACAATACATTCCACAACCTCCCTCCCTCCGCTGTGCTATGTTCATTTGCACCAGCTACAGCGGAAGAGGTTTCTGATCTACTCCAGTCCTCCCGCTCCACCACCTGCTCCCTTGATCCTATTCCTTCGTATCTCATCCGTGCTCTGCCTCCTCCTCTCTCTTTGCCTCTCACTAAAATTCTCAATCTCTCCCTCTCATCTGGCATATTTCCATTACCCTTCAAACATGCGACTGTAACTCAGATTCTTATAAAAAGTGCCTAACCTTGACCCTTACTCCCTGTCCAACTACCGCCCTATCTTGCTACTGCCTTTTGCATCCAAGATCCTTGAAAGACCTTGTGTATGTGAGATTGACAGACTTCCTTACAATTCTCTGCTCGAACCACTTCAGTCTGGTTTCCGCGCTCAGCACTCTGTGGAAATAGCTCTGACCAAAGTATTAATCTACTCGCTGCAAAATATAATGGTCACTACTCTATCCTAATTCTCCATGACCATTCCGCTGCTTTTGATACTGTTGATCATCAACAGCTTCTTCTCATCTTCTGTAATTGCGGTCTAGGAGATATTGCTCTCTCCTGGTGCTCCTCCTACCTTTACCCAGCGCTCTTTCAATGTTTCTTTCTCTGGCTCTGCTTCTTCTCCCCAACTCCTCTCTGTTGGTCCCCTACTTTTCTCGATCTATACTGCCTCCCTTGGTAAACTCACCAGCTCCTTTGGCTTCCAATTTCACTTCTATGCGGATGATACGCAAATCTATCTGTCCTCCCCTGATCTCTCCCCATCCCTCTTAACTAGTGTCTCTAGTGTCGCCTCTCTGCTATTTCTAACTGGATGGCTGCCCACTTCCTTAAACTCAATGTGTCCAAAATTAGAACTTCTGGTCTTTCCTCTCTCAAATGTTGCTACTCCCGTCTCTGTCTCCCTTTATGTTAATGGTGCTACCATCAGCTCCACCATGCAGGCTCGCTGCCTAGGTGTTCTGTTTGACTATGACATCTCTTTCACCCCTCATGTCCAGTCGATCGCCAAATCCTGCCACTTCCATCTCAAAAACATTGCGCACATCCACCCCTACTCAACGCCAGATGCAGCTAAGGTGCTGGTCCAAGCCACTGTCCTCTCTTGCCTTGACTACTGCAATCCACTTCTCAGTGGTCTTACGTGCTTCCAACTTGCCCCGTTGCAGTCTATTATGAATGCGGCGGCGAGGCTCATCTTTCTGTTCGCCCGCACCTCCCATGGCTCACCCCTCAGTCAGTCCCTGCATTGGCTTCCCGTAAGATATAGGGCTCAATATTAAATTCTGGTTCTTGCTTTCAACTCTCTACATAATGCTACTCCCACCTATCTTTCCTCCTTAATACACAAGTATGTTCCGTCTAGGCCCCTACACTCTGTCGAAGACCTGCGTCTATCTTCTGTTCATACTCCCTCCTCTGATGCTCGCATTCAAGATTTCTCTAGTGCTAAACTGTTCCTGTGGAACTTCCTTCCCTTCTCCATTAGATGCTCACCCAGTCTCCACTCCTTCAAAAAAATCATTAAAAATTCACTTTTTCACAAAAGCATATCAATTAAACTGTTAATGGCTCCAAACAAAAAGCACGCTAAGTCTTCATTGTGTACTATTCTACCAATCTACTTCCCTAATACTTCCCTTACCTAATAAAAAAAAATTGCATGTGTTGAGTTGTAATCAACTGTAATAATTTTATAGAAAAATAAATAAAATAATGATTTAATCATCGCAAATCATGAACATTAAAAAAATTAACAAAATAAAGAGTGGTCAAGGCCAAAAGAAAATAAAAAATCGTAATTAAAGGGACACTCTAGTCACCAGAACAACTACAGCTTATTGGATTTGTTCTGGTGAGTAGAATCATTATCTTCAGGCTTTTTGCTCTAAGCACTGTCTTTTCAGAGGAAATGCGGTGTTTACATTACAGCCTAGTGATAACTTCACAGGCCACTCCTTAGATGGCTGTTAGAGATGCTTCCTCGTTCATGCCTAAAATGCATCCAAACATTCAGTATCTCCTCCCTCTGCATGCAGACACTGAACTTTCCTCATAGAGATTCCTTGATTCAATTCATCTCTATGAGGAGATGCTGATTGGCCATGGCTGTGTTGAATCATGCTGGCTCTGCTCCTGATCTGCCTCTTTGTCAGTCTCGCATTGGGATTGGATCAGGCTACCACTTCTGCTGATGTCAGCAGGCAGTGGGAAGGTCTAAAGGAAACAGAGCCAAAGCTAGCAGCTCCAGACTTGAATACAAGTAAGATTTTGGTATATTTCGGTAGGCATGAGGGGACCAGGGGGGCTAGATGGTGGTTTTAACCCTATAGGGTCAGGAAGACATGTTTGTGTTCCTGACGTTATAGTGATCCTTTAAAAATGGAAAATTTGCAATGAGACTAAAGTTGGTATGGGTATTGGATTCAAGGTTGAATTTACTTTTAAAGAAACATTTTAAAGTTTGTGTTTTATTTATTTATTTATTTATTTATATTTGTTATCACTGCTTTAGCTTTCTGTTGGGAAAATAATTGCTGAAGACTGATTTGTACAATATGAAGTCTGCACAATATTAAAGTTTTCATACAACCACAACAACCTAATACCCATTCCATGTAATTTTCACTATAATTCCTTTTAAAGCTGCACTCTGGAATGCACGCTCTGTGTGCAGCATCTTTAAATCTACTTGAAATCTACTTCCATCCATTACCTATTTATCTCACACTCCCTAAACCTACTTGCACTAACGGAAACATGGCTCTCTCCCTCTGTTACTGCTACCATTGCCTCACTGTCCTTTGGTGGTTTTCACTTTACCCATAATCCAAGACAAGCAGAGATTAAAGGTGGCGGTGTAGGTTTTCTCCTCTCACCCCACTGCTCCTTTAAAACCCTGTCCACCCACCCTTCCCTTTCTTTCCCATCATTTGAAATTCACTCAATTCACCTTTTCAAACCCTTCTCTGCCAACATTGCCGTTAGGGATCGACCGATTATCGGTTTTACCGATATAATCGGCCGATATTCGGTATTTTCGGCAATATTGGTATCGGCCAATTCAGATACCGATATTGCCGATAATACCTCCTAGGACCGCCAGGCTCATTACAAGCCCGGCGGTCCTGGGGGGGCGGGCAGCAAGCGCTTACTCACCTCCCAGCAGCTCCTCCAGCTCCCAGTGTAAATCTCGCGAGACCCGCGGCCGTCAGAGCGTTGCCATGGGTCACCATGGCAACGCTCCGCGCGACACGCTGGCCGCAAGAGTTGCATTGGGGAGCTGGAGGAGCTGCTGGGAGGTGAGTAAGCGCTTGCTGCCCCCCCCAGCTCAGCCAATACCACTGGACCACCAGGAACTGTCATATGCCCCCTCCCTGGCCAGGCAACAAGCAGGGAGGGGGGACAACAAAAATAAATAATTAACTCTAAAAAAATAATAATTTAATAAAATAATGCCCCCTCACACACACTCCATTATATACACTACACAAACACACTGTGTATATAATGCAGTGTGTGTGTGTATACAATGCACACAAATACACACACTGCAATATACACACACACTATACAAACACACACTGCATTATATACACACACTATACAAACACACACTGCATTATATACACACACTATACAAACACACACTGCATTATATACACACACACTACACAAACACACTGTATATAATGCTGTGTGTGTGTGTATATAATGCAGTGTGTTTGTATAGTGTGTGTGTGTGTGTATACAATGCACACAAATACACACACTGCATTATATACACACACACTATACAAACGCACTGCATTATATACACACACTATACACAAACACTGCATTATATATACACACACTGCATTATATACACACTACACAAACACACTGTATATAATGCAGTGTGTTTGTATAGTGTGTTTATATAGTGCAGTGTGTGTTTGTGTAGTGTGTGTATATAATGTAGTGTGTTTATATAATGCAGTGTGTGTGTAGTGTGTATATAATGCAGTGTGTTTGTGTAGTGTGTTTATATAATGCACACTAGACAAACACACTGCATTGTATACACACACTATATAAACACACTACATTCACTATACACACACACACTACACAAATACACACACACACTTTGCATTTAGTATATACAGCATTCACTTTATGCACACTACACAAACACTCTGCTTTCATTATATACACACTACACTAATACACACTGCATCCACTACACACACACTACACAAACACACACTGCATCCACTACACAAACACACACAGCTCCCCTGTCTAAACACACTGCATCCACTACATGTGGCATGTATATTTTGTGCACTTACCTTTAGAAATAGTTGTTATTTTCCAAAATGGTAAATGTACAGAATATCGGCAAATTATATTGGCTATCGGCCTGAAAGTTCACAGAATATCGGTATCGGTATCGGCTCTAAAAAAATCAATATCGGTTGATCCCTAATTGCCGTTATCTATCGTCCCCCTTGTTCCCCTCTCCTCTTCCTTGACCACTTTGCTGCCTGGCTACCTTACTTCCTCTCTTCTAACATTCCATCCCTAATTCTTGGAGACTTCAATATTCCCATTAACCCACCTTTGACCCCAGCAGCCTCTAAACTACTTTCAATTACTTCCTCCCTCGGACTATTGCAGTGGGCTAACTCTCCCACCCATGTAGCTGGCAATACCCTCGACCTTATTTTCTCTTATTCATGTACAGTATCTAGTATCTGCAACACTCCATTTCCTCTCTCTGATCACCACCTCTTATCATTTGCTCTCAATTACCCTCTCACCCAACAACCTCAGCCTAACCCCCCTCAACTCAGGAGGAACCTTAACTCTATTGACCTCCAGCAGCTGTCAGCTGACATTGATTTACAACTGCTATCCATCCCATCCCTCTCCTGTCCCTCACTGGCCATCTCCACATATAACACTACCCTCACGGCAGCCCCGCTCCAAACATGCACCTCGAGGAGGACACGACCCCAACCTTGGCATACTAAATCAACACGCAATCTGCAGAGTTGCTCCCATTGTGCTGAATGCTCCTGGAGGAAGTCCCGCACCCAGGCAGACTTTCTCCATTATAGATTCATGCTGCGTTCATACAGCGCAGCCCTTGCCCTCGCCAAACAGTCATACTTTTCCTCTCTCATTAGTTCATGCTCCCGCAATCCCAGACGTCTCTTTGACACCTTTAACTCACTTCTGCGCCCTGCTGCGGCCAACCCTCAAACTAACCTTACAGCTGATAGCTTTGCATGCTACTTTACCAACAAGATTGAACAGCTAAGGAAACAATTCTCCCCTCCTTGCCATTCTCTTTCTCAACCACACATAAATCATGCCTTCCCTACCCTTCAGACTTTCTCCCTGGCTACTGAAAAAGAGGTGGCTGCGCTTCTCCATTCCTCTCGCCTCATCACTTGCCCGCTCGATCCTGTCCCATCCCACCTCATCAGATCTCTCTCCCCTTGTCTTGTGCCTACCCTAACACACATCTTTAACTGCTCTCTCTCTTCTGGCACTGTTCCTGCTGACCTTGAACATGCCACTGTAGTACCTATGCTGAAAAAAACATCTCTTGACCCATCCTTCCCCTCTAACTATCGTCCAATATCCCTGCTCCCTTTCTCATCAAAGCTTTTGGAAAGACTTGTCTTTACCTGTGTGTCTCGCTTCCTCAATTCCAACTCTCTCCTTGACCCTCTTCAGTCTGGCTTCCGCCCTCTCCACTCTACTGAGATTGCTCTCATCAAAGTCACTAATGACCTAATCGCAGCTAAATCCAAAGGTCACTACTCCATATTAATTCTCCTTGACCTCTCTTCTGCCTTTGACACCGTTGATCATGCTCTCCTCCTTCAAACTCTTCAATCGCTCGGTCTCTGTGACTCTGTCCTCTCTTGGTTTTCCTCCTATCTCTCCCAACGCTCATTCAGTATCTCCTTTCCCAAGCATACCTCCTCCCCTCGTCCTGTCTCGGTTGGAGTTCCCCAAGGGTCTGTCCTTGGTCCCCTTCTATTTACTCTTTATACTGCCTCTCTTGGCAAACTTATTGCCTCTTTTGGATTCAACTACCACCTGTACGCTGATGATACTCAGATATACCTGTCCTCCCTGGACCACTCCCCTGCCGTCCTGCAACGTGTCACTGCTTGCCTTTCTTCCATCTCTGACTGGATGTCCTCACGCTTTCTGAAACTAAATCTCTCTAAAACTGAACTCCTTGTCCTCCTAATACCTGATCTTCCTCTCTCGCTCTCCCTTCAAGTCAGTGATATCCACATAAGTCCATTCTTGCAAGCACGCTGTCTTGGCGTCATACTTGACTCTGGCCTCACCTTTGAGCCTCACATCCAGTTTGTTGCCAAATCCTGTAGGTTCCAACTCAAAAACATAGCCCACATCCGCCCCTTTCTTACGCAAGATGCGACCAAAGAGCTTGTCCATGCTCTAGTATTTTCCTGCATGGATTACTGTCACCCTGTCCTGATTGGTCTCCCCAAAAGCTGTATTGCCCCGGTACAGTCTGTAATGAATGCTGCAGCTAGACCGATTTTCCTCTCTAGTCGGTCCTATCACACATCTGCCAGTCCTTACATTGGCTCCCTGTATCCTATAGGAAAAGTGCTAACCCATACATTTAAAGCACTGAACAATTCTAGCCCCTCTTATATCTCCTCAATGATCCATAGGTATGCCCCTCCTCGTTCCCTCCGCTCTGCCCGTAACCACCTCCTGACCGCTGCTTGCACTCGTACGGCCAACTCGTGCTTGCAGGACCTCTCGCGGGTGGCTCCTTTCCCATGGAATAGCCTGCCTACCGCCATTAGACTCTCCCCTAGTCTTCAATCATTTAAGAAGAGCCTTAAAACCCATCTCTTCAGGAAAGCTTATGGCCTCCCAGAGTAACCTCTACCTTACATACCTGTCTCTTGCTCTCTCCTATAGGGCAGCACTCTACCCTCTCCTCCAGCTCTGCTTCACTCCCACTCTTTGATATTTCCTGTCCTAACGTGTCTTATACCCCACCTCCTATAGACTGTAAGCTCGTTTGAGCAGGGTCCTCTTCAACCTATCGTTCCTGTAAGTTTTCTTGTAATTGCCCTATTTATATTTAAATCCCCCCTCTCATAATATTGTAAAGCGCTACGGAATCTGTTGGCGCTATATAAATGGCAATAATAATTATACACCTTATTTTTGTGTATACATCGAGTTGCAAAGTCATATGAAGCTGAAAATATTTGGGACATGCATGATATTTGGTTAAAATGCACTTTATATGATATGTCCTATACATAAGTTAACATTTGTGACATTTGCTTTTCTTTCTTTGTTAATTAGCTGTCTGCAGGACTTGAGTTAGAAAGCTTGGGTTATGCAGAATGATTGTATTGTTCCTAGCAGTTTGGTGTCAACAAAAGTTCAGCTCAGGCTAGGTACACTGGCTGTGTAGCCAACAGCTTGTCATGTAGACCTCTGGCATATTGCAACATGCATTGTTCCACTGCTTTCCATCCTGTGTACCCCTATCCTCCCCCTCCTCGTAATACAGAGCAGCACAGAAAAGCGCTCAATCCTTGTAAATAAGTTTTAGAGAAGGGGAACTTAGTCTAGGAAGCAGAGACCGTTTTAAAGAGTATTGGGAAAGACATAAGGATGATAATATATTTTCTAAGGGTGTAAGGGTAGCTAGTGCTGTGAGTATGATACAGTGATCAGTCTTTTTAACCCCTTAAGGACCAAACTTCTGGAATAAAAGGGAATCATGACATGTCACACATGTCATGTGCCCTTAAGGGGTTAATGCTGCAAATAGCCATTCAAATAAGAAGCCTTTCATAGAACAAAAGAAGAAGCCTTTGTGCTTGTTAACAGTGCCTTAGGATGCGGGTAATGATACAGGTAGGCGGGTCTATTGTGCAGTCTTGAGTTTCCCCCTCACAGTGCATAATGTACCGCTGGGGTTTCTGTTGGCAACACATGCTTTTTGTGGGTGTCTGTGCTTGGGGGGGAAACACCTTCTAAATATGGCTCTCTAACAAAAACCCAGACTGCCTTTTAGGATAGCGATTTATCTTATGGCAATCCTTGTGGGTACACTACAGAAGAAGGGAAATGGTAAAAGTAAGTAGACACCTGTTATTATGCTGCTTTTGACCTATTGAGTGTACAATGTACATGTTTGTGGAAGAATTTGTGCTTTAAAAAATAAATGAGGCATTGTATAAATTATAATACAGATGTAAATTGAAAATGTATTTATTTAAAATATTTATCACTTTAACATAATAGAACGTTATATGTAAAGAATTATCTGACATGTACCTAACTACTGCATACATCTGTATGTGGTGTACTTACATTGTGTACAAAGGTCTGTCTATATATGTATAGACACACACAAATATATTTATTTTCCACTCACATAGAACTAAAACTATTTTTTAAATTTACTACAGATTTAACAACTTAGTAATGTGTTTCTGAAAATTAGATAGCAAAAAATTGCTATTTCTGTGATACATCTCTTTTTAAACATCTGAAAAAGAAGTTTTAAAAAATAAAATAAAAAATAAAAATATATATAATATTTTTGTTTCATTTAGCCAAGCTCTGAACCAAAACAAAACCTTGAATTTGAGCTATAAGTTTGTGCTACCATAATAGAAGGGTTTTTTTCACGTGCCCCCATATATATTATATATAATTTGTTAAATGACAGCAAGGGCTACAATTTGATGTGCCATACATATATAACTTCTCACTTATAATACAAAAATTGCACAAAATGGAAAAAACTAACTTTTTTTCACAGCTTTGGAAATATGTGTATAATTAGAGCAGCTTATGGAAGGTAATTCAAAATAAATGTATTTGCCCTGATTTGTCCTGACAGAATACATAATAAGCCTATGATTTCATGTTTTTTGTTTGGTAGTTACAGGTCACAAAATACAAGCAGTTAAATAAAATTTCAATGTGGAGCCATTTTAGAATTTGGTATGTTTTCTGTGAACACTATTAACCTCTTCCCGACCGCAGACGGAAATTTTCCGTCAACCTTGTCCTTCGGTTACGGACCGTTGACGGAAAATTTCCGTCATTTACTAAAGTTATCCCCAGATCGTGGCGATGCAGGGTTAAGGCTCACCCGGTCTGCCTCGGGATTCGAGGCAGACCAGGAGCACCGGATCGCGCTGCCCCTGCAGCAGTGATCGCTCTGACAAGCTGTCAGAGCGAGCACATGTGCTGCAGGCACTCACGATCTGCCTCCCTGTGCTTCCGGGTTCACTGTGAAGTGCAGGGAGACGGATCAGTGATGATCCTCTTCTCCCTGTGTAAAAAAAAAAAAAATAAAGTTAAACCCCAACCTCCGTTTCCCCTGCTTTAATAAAATTAACCCCATCCCTAACCCACTCTAACCCACGCTCAAACCTAGCTTGCATATAGCATAATTAAATACCTATAGTCGAAGCTACAATGTTTAACCTGCTATGTTATTATGAAATTGTGCCTGATAATACTGGAATGGCTGTGTCTCAAATGTGCCCCTACAATGTCCACACATATCAGGCAAAGGTACATACGGGGGTATTGCTGTACTCAGCCGACATAGCTGAGCAACATATGAAGTATTATACAGTACCATAATACATACAATTTGCAAAATATACTGTGAAAACTCACTTTGTGTGTCAAAAAGGCAAAAAAATGCTTATTACCACTACACTTGCTACAAGCTAGCGGAAAAATTATCCCATGGTAAGGTTCAAAATATGCCCTTTTGAAATACCCTGGGATGTGTTCTTTAAGAAATGGTATGCCTTTATGGTGTAGTTGTAATATGTAGCCTGCTCAAGTGCTCCAAAGTGGGACACGGACGCATGAAAATTCACAGTTAAAAACCTTAACTTGTCACGTCTCTTTTACAGCAGTGTAACTTCACAAAATAGTGTCTAGGCCATACATATATATATATATTTAATATATATATATATATATGTGTGTGTGTGTGTATGTGTGTATATATATATATATATATATGTGTGTATATGTATATATATATATATATATATATATGTGTGTGTATATATATATATATATATATATATATATATATATAAAATATATGTTACATCAAATTAAAGCCCTTTCTGTCCTATAGTAGTATATAATGTGTCGGTGCAATAAACGAGAGAGATGCAAATTGCAAGAAAATGCAAAAAATGCTTGTGTCAGTAAGCGTAAGACAAGCTTCTGAAGCTGTGTCCTTAAGGGGTTAAGCTTACAAAACAAACACAATTATCACACAAAAATATATAAAGTAGGTATCACAGGCTATTTACCTATGGGTATTTGGACACTCATTATGTAGCCAACTGACAATCTCTGCTAAATTTTGTAGTTTTGGGTCTTAATTTAAGATTTTTAACAAACACATTTTGAAGGTTTTTTTTTCAATGTATATTTTGTAAACCTGATATGTGCTAGTACTATGAAAAACCCCATAATGTGTTCTGAGTATGATACCTCAATGTATGCCTTTGCCACTATCCTGTGAAGTTACAGCGTCATATAAGAGATCTGACAATTTCATTTTTTACAGTTAAAATTTGAGAGACCGATTTGATGGGCTTATGTCTCATTTTTGGGCATTATAGAAGTTTGAATGTTCAGATCAGAGGCGGCTCTCTAATTAGGCGGTTTAGGCGGCCGCCTAAGGCCTCGTGCTGGCTGGGGCTTCGCGGCCGCCTAAACCGCTTTATGGTAGTCTGTGTTAGGCCCTCGGTCAGTGACGGAGGAGCTGACACCAGGAGGGGGCCCGGCGGCTTGCCCGTTATCCCGCCTGGTGCGAGGCCCCTCCTGGCTGCCCAGCCAGCCACCGCAGACACCGGTCTGCAGCTCCGCAGTGAGCAGAGCTGCAGACCATGTGTCTCTCGAAAACTGGCCAATCAGAGCGTTGCCGCGGGTTACCACGGCAACGCTCTGATGGTCTCGCGAGATTACACGGACCAGAAGCAGTGGCCACCGGACCACCAGGGAGCCCACTGGACCACCAGGGAAATTAAGGTAGGCTCTGCTCACCCCCACCAGCCTCACCACCACCCTCAACCTTCCCACCACCCTCAGCCCCACACAACCCTCAGCCCCACACCCCTCAGCCTCATCACCCCAACCACCCTCAGCCTCCCCCTCTCCTTCTCACATCACCCCCCCTCCTTCTCACATCACCCCCCTCCTTCTCATCCCCCCTCCTTCTCACACATTACCCCCCCTCCTTCTCACATTACCCCTTCTCACATTACCCCCCTCCTTCTCACATCACCCCCCTCCTTCTCCATCACCCCCCCCTTCTCACATTACCCCCCCTCCTTCTCCATTACTCCCCTCCATATCACATTACCCCCTCCCCACATTACCCTCTCTTTCTCACATTACCCCCTCTCCTTCTCATCACCCCCCCTCCTTCTCACATCACCCCCTCCTTCTCATTACCCCCCTCCTTCTCCATTACTCCCCTCCATATCCACATTACCCCCCCTCCTCACATTACCCCCCTCTCTTTCTCACATTCCCCTCTCCTTCTCACATTTCCCCCCCTCTCCTTCTCCACATTACCCCCCTCTCCTTCTAACATTACCCCCCTCTCCTTCTAACATTACCCCCCCTCTCCTTCTGACATTACCCCCTCTCCTTCTAACATTACCCCCCCCTCTCCTTCTAACATTACCCGGCTCTCCTTCTAACATTACCCCCCTCTCCTTCTCACATTACCCCCCCTCTCCTGCTCACATTAACCCCCCCTCTCCTGCTCATTAGCCCCCTCTCCTTCTCACATTACCCCCACCATCACCCCCACCCCATACACACAACACACTTCAAGCAGCTACCCCATACACATACGGTCTCAGACAAAAACGCAAACATGCTCACAGAGACATACATTCACACACACAAGGATACTCTGTCAGACACACTCTGTTAGTAGGGCCTCATGTTTGAGTTTCGCCTAAGGCCTCATAAAGTCTAGAGCCGCCTCTGGTTCAGATTATCTCACAAGTGGCATACTATGGTAATCTCACTCCAGGTAATCTCATTAATTTGATGTATATTGAACCTTCAATTGTTAACATTTTTTAAACCAGTTTATTTCAAAGTTTGTGGTAAAAATGTGGTGTTGTTTTTTTGCATACACGTTACATTTTAACTAGGTATTTTTCAAATGTGAATATTTGATATGTGCCACTGTGATCAGCTTCGTAAACTCTTCTGAATAAACAATACCCCTATGTATGTTTTGTTTTGCACTATTTTGCAAAGTTGGTTCCATATAAGAGACCTGACCATTTCAGTTTTACCAGTTAAAATTGTAATAGATGCATTTGATGGGTCTATTCAGCATTTATTGGTCTTTGTGGGAGTTTGACAGTTAAAATTACCCAATAAATGCATCCTTAACCAAACCCTAATTCTAAACAAAATTCGAATCCCAAATGTAACTCTAAATCTCATAATTCTAACCCATACCCTAATTCTTTACCTAACCCTAATCCTTACACTATAAATAGTGTTAGAAGAATTCCTTCTGTTGATGTCATCAGAGGAATTCTCGTGCAGATTTCAGCAGAGGGATTCCCTTGCTAGCCATAATCCTAATCTGGAACCTAATTCCAATCCTAAAATTAATTCTAAACACATTAACTATAAATGTAATATTAAACCTAATATTGAGTCTAATCATAAACCATATCCCTAATTTAATCCTAATCCCAAAGGTTTCTTTCTGATATCGGTACTAAAACAGTGATATGTTGCTGCCATCTACTTGCTGTTTTTAGTATGACAGCTTCCTGTCTCTTTCATTAGATATAGTATTCCCAATGCATCGGGATATTTGCTGGGCAACTGACAAAGCCCATCACTGATCAAAATGTCATTTGGGAATGGTGTGAGATTCTGGAGGTCTCCCAACCACTAGATCCAGTGAGAGAATCACTCTGGCTGACTTGGATTGCTCATCAGCAATGTTCTTTATTGATTTAAAGGGATATATGCACTTCTTAATTTCAGCACTGCATGCAGCTAATTTTAAATTCTGGGACCACAAATTATTTTCCCAGTTGACAGAGAAGTGCACCAGTTATCTAGTGATTCCTGGGTTTCCTGCTGTGAGCAGGGATTTAACCTTGCCCACGCTACATTACTGTCTATGGGGATTTAAATCACCTTTGAAAAAGTTGCATGCCGGTCTTACTTTAATCTTTGCATGCAGCGCACCTGTCATTCTGGGGCCACTAAAAATTACCCCAGCTGACAAGGGGGAGGGGGGCTCAAAGGGGGGCCTATTAATACCTGTGTTTCCTCGTGTGAGCAGGAATTTAACCCTGCTCACATCCCAAACTAACTATATGCATTTAAATGCCTATTTAAATAGCTGTTTGCAGTGCTCACTTCTAGCGCTGCAAACTGCTCATCAAAGGTCTGGGGTCACTAAAATGGAGGAATCTGCAGGATGTGTCATTATGCCCTGAAGGCATAAATGCCCATTATCATTAGGAAGTAATGACAAATACTAACTTCCTTAAGGTATTAAATCTATCCATGGAGACATTCATATTGAAAGTTCAATGGGCACACTGTACTTTTTGTACTTAAAAATAAAATAAAAAAAAAATTGTCAGAGCTTGGTAAGGGGGATTGAAAAAGTGGTTCCATGGAACAGAAGGCCTCAACCAGGGCCTTGCTTGCTGTAACAGGAGGCTTTTAAAATGGGAACCCATCTGTCAGGGCTGTGTTCTGATAAAGCTTGCAACAGCTGGCTTGGCTCTCCTCTAATCCATTCATCCCATCTACAGATCAGACCTTGGCCTGTGTCTGGTTACTGGGCCTTGGAGACTTGCCTTTCCCACTAGACAAACAAATGAAGAATACTGCAAAGGATGCAAGCACTAAACAATAGCTTGGATAATTGTAATGCACTACGGTCTTTGCTTGCATGTGATCTAAACACGAAATAAAAAAAACTTCCAGGACCAATGACATGTAAGAGTGGTCATAATACCAAAGGGTAGACCCCTTGTGTATAGTATATATGTGTATTATTTTAATGGTCTCTAGACAGTTTTTGGAGTTTTTGCTTTACTTTAATGCAAATGTCATTATTTTAATGTTATTTTTATTTAAATTAACATTTTTTTGTATGTTTTAATAAGTGTATCCATATATTTACTCACATATATTCACAGATGTGACAAAAAATGTGGAAAAGAAATCTCCAATATTCTATGCTATTAGTCCTGTAAATATAGATATAGATATTTATTGAAAAGATTGCTTTTACCAATATGATTTGGACATCTTTAAAAGTGACAAAGCTCTCTGTGCTTATTTGCATATCTTTGTATTGCATTCAGGGAGAGCAAATAATGAAAACCTTTCTTTCTGATTTTTTTTTTTTTTTTTTTTTTTTACAAAAAGAAGAAAATGTGCATACATATGTTTGGAGTTTTCACTGTCAAATATGTTTATTCTTGTTACCGTATATACTAGAGTAGAAGTCGACCCGAATATAAGTCGAGACCCCTAATTTTACCCCAAGAAACTGGGAAAATTTATTGACTCGAGTATAAGATTAGGGTGGGAAATGCAGCAGCTACTGATAAATTTCTAAATAAAATTAGAATCCCCCAAAAATATATTAATTCAATATTTATTTACAGTGTGTGTATACAATGAATGCAGTGTGTGTGTGTGTATGAATGCAGTGTGTGTGTGTGTATGAATGCAGTGCATGTGTGTGTATGAGTGCAGTGTGTGTGCATGTGATGCAAGCCTTGGTGGGGGGTGGGCATTTTTTTTTTATATATATTATTTTAATATTTTTTTATATTAATATTTTTGTTATTTTATTTAATTTAAATTTTTATTTTTTTTCGTCCCCCCTCCCTGCTTGTTAGCTGGCCAGGGAGGGGGCTCTCATTCCCTGGTGGTCCAGTGGTGTGCACTGTGTAGGAGGGGGCTGGCAGGAAGCGTTTACTTACCTTTCCTGCAGCTCCCGTCAGCTCCCTTCTCTCTCCTCCGGTCCGGTCAGCTCCCCTGTCTGCTCCACTGCCGCGCGGAGCGTTGCCACGGCAACCCGTGGCAACGCTCTGACCCCGCGGCTCTCGCAAGACTTGCTGACTGGACCGGAGGAGAGAGAAGGGAGCTGACAGGAGCTGCAGGAAAGGTAAGTAAACGCTTCCTGCCAGCCCCCAACAGGACTGCCGGGCTTGTAATGAGCCCGGCGGTCCTTGTCTGTATTATGGCAATGTAAGTTGCCATAATACAGACACTCACTCGAGTATAAGACGAGTGGTGGTTTTTCAGCACAAAAAATGACTGCTCTGTGATATCAGCACAAAAATACACAATATAAAATATAAAATTTTATATTGTGTATTTTTGTATTAAAAGTATTTTGGTCATTTATTTGTGCCAATTATCTTTTTATATACACATAATTTTTATTTTTTGACCCTGGCTTTTTATTATTTTATTTATTTTTTACTTTTTTGGTTTTATAACCGTTTGGAAGTTTCCTGCACCCCAAGAAATCCTAGGTGGGGATCAATCCACCTATGCTGATATCACAGAGCAGTCGGTCTGCTCTTTATTTGTAAGTACGTTTGTAATTAATTTATATTGACACTGTCACGCAGTGAACACTATTGTCTGTCTCCTTTTTTTCTGAGAATTGGACACCAGTGACGGAGAGGTACCCACTACATATCCCATAAGCGGGGATTATACCGCTGTACATGCTTTAGCCTAGAGCTGGATATAAGCTCTTGCAAATGTGTGTTCTCTACCATTATTTTCTATTACGTCCATATTTGAGCTATACATATTGCACTATTGGTTGTCCCTCTCTTTTATCTTCTATATAAGTGGAACCACTACAATATCTGAAGACCCCGTCATTGCACCAACTTCCTTAAAGACCATTCGTAAGGACATATAAGTTGGACTTCCTTTTATTTTGTCTTTGCTTATTTTTATTTTTTATTTATTGTGGCACAGCCTTTTTTATTGTTGTTTTTATCTGTCTTGTTTTAAAGGGTTTTGAGGGATTCCCTTTAAGGGTTGCTGCCTGTAAGTTGACCAGCACTGTCTCATTCTTTTACCATTACTACCAGAAACTAATATATGTCAGTTTTAACAAAATCTCCTTTTAGATGCATATGTATAGATCTAAAAATATTAATTGTTATTTTTTATTTATTGAAATGTATTGTCATTTGCTTAACTTTAATAAATAAAATTAAAAAAACCTGTTTTGACATCCCAAGATTTAGGTCAAAACCTGTTTTTATATTTATTTTTTTTCTTTCACTCATCCTTATTCTTACACTTTAGAGCTCCCAGTAGGTTTCTGATTTTTCATTTCTTACCTTTGCTGTAAATAGCAGTTGAACAAATGTTCTTTTGAGTTCTCTCTCCAACACCTACAATTTAAGAGATTTTGATTGCACATTGCCCCTCTGGGCACAGCTTCAAATCCATTTGTGAGAGGATCATATGTCAAAGGCTTGTAAGTTCAGCAAAAGAGCAACATGTGCAAAACTGGGTGATCTGTTTTATATTACCTAATATAAACATATATTTTAGATGCTTGCCAATTTAAAAAAAAAATAAAGAAAAAAAAATAAAGAAAAGAATAAAACAAGATTAAAAAATAGACAATTACTGTTGTGGAATAGTGTATGCTTGCCAATGTTTCAGTTGCCTGTGCTTTGAAGAAGGTCCTTTGTGAATTGCAGCGCTGGCAGTTATGCTACACCAGTTTTTATTAGATGTGTGTGTTCCCATAATCCTTTGGCATGCTTTGAATATTTGTTTGGCTTTCTTGGTTGGTATTTAGCCAGATTATATTTTATGTTTCTCCCTTCCCCCCGTTTCTTTTCTAGTTTTACATTTGAATTAAACCTTTAATTGTTCCGTTGTCAAATTCATAGAGATATATTCTGGACTTTCTATTTCATTGGGAGTTTATTTTTTAACCATTTAGAGGTGTGGGTTTTATTTATTTATTTATTTATTTTAAAATAGAATCATCCTGTCCAAGAGACTAAAGGTGTAGTCCAATTTACTTGTCCTGGCACAAAATAATTTCAGTTACAGACAAGAGTCAATTTTAACTGACACAGCTAGTGCTATTGTTTTATGTGTGCTTGCTCTGTGTCATGTATGTCTAGTGTGTTGAGTGTGCTTGGTTTGTGCTAGCTATGTGTCATGTGGATGGTGTGTGTTGGATGTGTGTAATGTGAAGGAATAAGTGAAGTAAAATCAGTATTCCCTTTTAATGCATAGAACAGCTTAAACTGGAAGGTTGCTGAATGTGTGTTCTTTTAAACATAGCAATTCAGTAAAAAAATAGAAAGCTTACTAACCATGATCTTTAATGCTTTGCTAGCCATACGGATAGATTGTGGTTTGCCCGCTATTATTACAGTTAATAAGTAGTAGTAGTAGTGTCAGCAGGGTTCATTATAGAAAAACTTTCTTTGTAAATGTAGTATCACTTTAAATACCAGATATTGGCAGGCGCCTGAGATGCCAGGTATTGGCAAGGGCAATGGACAGAAATAGAAAATAAATACGTGCTATTTTTGTCCTTTTAAATTGGTTACTCTTTAACCTTTTAAAACCTAGAGGAGAGTATTTTATGACTACAACATTTTGGCAGTGTTCCCAGACATTCCATTTCTGCTCCATAGAGCTTGGACTCTCCAAGGTTCCCATGAGCAGAAAACAATTCCTATGTTTAAAGACTCTCTTGAAGCACTATAACCACTTCATCTTCTTGATGTCGTTATAGTGCAAATACACTTTCCCTGCAGCCTTTCTTTTTTAAAATGTTTAATTCCAGGGAAATTTTTTTTTTTTTTTTTTTATCTCCACTTCAGGGCCGTCTGCCTGGGCTGTAAATCTGCCAGCTGTAATGTTCTTTTCCTGGCTGGCAATATCTGTTTTGTGCAACTTTTGTGTCTGGTGTCAGCACGTAGCACTACACAGTGGCAGTCACACAGCCAGGAATAGCTTAGTTTGAACCATGACATCATAAGTTGATTTATGTATCTGTAGGAAATGTTGCTTGCCTCTGTTGGACTAGATCTTTCTCAGTAAGGTTTTGTCTGAGTGGGCATGATGAGGTAACCTCTAGCTAAATAGTGTGAAAAACTCCAAGCAACCTCATCCAGTGTGTGACTGAGCCTGATAAGAATTTTAGTCCACAATAGCATTTTCTACCCTTACCTTTTGTGTCACTATACCCCACTCCCTCAAGTATGTAAGCTCTTCTTTTCCTGTGCGTCAAATTTGCTTGGTTACAATTACTTGTATGTTAGTCCACACATTGTACAGCGCTGCAGAATTTATTGGCGGTTTATAAATAATAGTAATAGCCAGTCACAATTGCAATACATTCAGCGAAAATACTGCTAACAACCACACTCGCCTTGTGGTTGGGACTACTTTGTCTCAGTATGTTTCAACTCCTGGCATTTCTTGACAAGAGTTGCTCAGGGTCTAGAAGTGTCAATTCCCATAGCCATTACCAGTGATGGCTGCAGGTAATTACCAGATTTTACTAATTACATGACGTAAAGTCATGATTTTATTAAGGACACGGAGGCGAATATTATGCTTTCTCTTTTTCTTTATTCCTCAGCAGCAAAGAACGGATATTAAGGTATTAATATAAAAACAAAACAAATACCCCTTAAAGGGTTAACCATCTAACATATTCAACCAGTGAGAGCAGTCCTTGTTCCAAATACGCTCATGTGACCTAGGCCACTCCCTCTTTCTTGATGATGCCGAAGCTGGAAAAAAGTCAGCAATAAACGACCAACATGAACAACTGACTCGGCATGACCAAGATTCCAACTTCCGAAAGATACGTAGACGTGATCCACTGGTAGAGGTCTCTAGGGAGCATTCTCCATTGCAACCAAGAGAAGAAATTTGATCCCGATTGACCCATTGTAACGGTTTAAGCTGTAGGAGACAGAGAAACATGTTGTAAAATATGTTCAAATACTACTGTCATACATTTGTAACTGTGACAATTAAAAGTTTATAAAATTGAACATGTCACCGTGAGTCCAGCAAAGAAACAAATCATTCTAAGTATTCGGCAACCCACATTAAAGTCCAGACAAATCATACATGCCATCGAAATTGGGTGGGAATACAAAGCGTACAACTTACCTGTCTTTGGGTGGGCTAATACTCGCCCCTGTGTTCTTAATAAAATCATGACTTTACGTCATGGAATTAGTCAAATCTGGTAATTTTATTAAAGGACACGGAGGCTCATATTAAGCTAGTTTAAAGCTGTGAGATAACCATGGAAAAGGTGTGTTCTGTTTGACGAAAATAGTACTCTTTGAATGTTGATTCTCGAGACCAATCTGCTGTGCGGAGAAGGTCTTCCAGTTTACAACCCACTGTGAATGCTTTTGAAGCAATAGTGCCTCTAGTTGAATGAGTTCCGTAAACTGATGTCTCAACGTTAGCAGCTGACATTATCCGTTAAACCCAGCGTGCCAGAGTCACCGTGGATACCGTGTGATGTTGCTTCAGAGCCAAGAACAGGTCGTGTTGTGTTGGTTTCCTGAATGACTGGGTCCGTAGCTCATGCTCTTGGAGGCATGCTACAGAGGTTAGCATTGTGAGGAAAAGAGCGGTTGAAGACTGAAGTGATCTTCGATTTTGTACGTCTGGTGATATTAAACAAAACACAGTTTGGAGTAAAGGAATGTGCGTTGATATCCAGAGCTTGGACGTCTGACACCCTTTTACAGGAAATTAAACACAGGAGCATAGCCAATTTTGCAGACACTTGTTTGAATGTAAGGTCCGAATTCTTGGGCCAATCTTCCTACAGACGATGAACCAGATTAACGTCCCATAAAGCCGTGTATCGGGGCTGTGGTGGGCGTGTGAATCTAATGCCTCGTAGAAGTCGACAAACCAGCAAGTGTTTCCCAGCCGGGAAGCCAGCCAATCCGCCGTAACCAGCTGAGATCACCGATCTATACACGTTTATCGTGCGGTAGGCCAAGCCTTGGTCATACAGGGCGGTAAGGAAGCTCAAGATGTGGTTTATAGAAGCATGTATGGGATCCACGTGTTGTTCCATGCACCAGCCACACAATGTGTTTCAGGCATGGGTGTAGGATCGTCTTGTTCCTGGAGCCCAAGTTCCTGCCAATAAGTCAAGAGTTGCTTGTGAAACGTTCGGAATGACCCAAGTTCCCCCGGAGAGGAGCCACGAGTCTGAGGTGTCCCTGAACCAGAAGGGGGTGCAAGTTCCCATTGGGATCTGATAGTAGGTCCATGGATCCCAGAATTAGCCTGGGGAGGTCGTTAGACATTTCCATGAGTGAAGGGAACCAAGGCTGTGCCGTGCATAACGGTGTTATCAAAACCAATGACGCTCGGGGGCGTTGTAGATGTAAGAGCGTCCGAGCTATTAGAGATAAGGGAGGAAAAGCATATAGCTGTTTGTCCGGCCAAGGTTGTAGGAAGGCATCCACTGCCTGGGCATCTGGGTCCGGTCTCCAGCTGAAGAATGACGGAAGTTGAGAATTCAATCCAGAGGCGAAGAGGTCGATGTGCGTTGTGCTTCAGAGTTGTTAGATCTGCAGGAATATTGTGCGGTTCAGTCGCCAGGCACTGTTGTCCTGTAGATGCCTGGAATTCCAATCTGCTACGATGTTGGATAATCCCGGAAGGTATTCCGCTTGTACCGATATTTTACGATTCAGGCAGAAGTGCCAAAACACTTTCGCCAGGTTCGTGAGTATCGTGGATCTCGTGCCACCCAGGTGGTTGATGTAGCGGACGGCTGAGAAATTGTCCATGCGCTGTAGGATGGAACAATTTGTTGTGCCCCCTGAGGAGGCTCCGAAGGGCAAACAAGTTCCAGGCCATTGATGTGTTCCAGGCCATTGATGTGAAGCTCCTTTTCCTGTGAGAACCATTTTCCACCTGCAGAGGTGGAACCACAACAACCACCCCAGCCGAGTCTGATCGCGATGATGAGATCCGGGGTGGTTCCGAAGATTGCCCTGCCATTGCATGCTTCCATGTGTTGAAGCCACCAGGCAAGTTCCTCTTTTGCTGAGCAATCTAGTGGAACAGAATCGGAATAAGACTGAACCAAGCATAGGTGCGTGGCTTTGAGTTGTTGCAGGGCCTTGTAGTGGAGGGGTTCTGGAAAAATCGCCTGTATGGAGGCTGAGAGAAGTCCGACTATCCTCGCGAGTTGTCGCAAGGTCAAGACCGGTCGTGCCAGTGTCCCCCAGATTTCCTTCTTGATGAGTTTCACTTTTGTGGTAGGTAGACTGAGCGTTCTGTGAGTTGCATCTATATTGAATCCCAAAAACTCTATGGTGCGAAACGGATGCAGGATTGATTTGTCCCAGTTTATTAGGAAACCTAGATTTTGAAGGAGGGACAGCGCCCAGGAGAGATGTAACTGGGCGTTGTGGGCCATGATTAGCATGTCGTCGAGGTATATGATCATACGGACACCTCTGCTGCGTAGGAGGGCGACCACTGGCTTCAGCAACTTGGTGAAACACCACGGGGCTGAGGACAGGCTGAATGGGAGGCATTGAAAGCGCCACAAAGTCTTTTCCCATTGGAATTGAAGGAGGTGTTGACACTCTCTGGCGATCGGAATCGTGAGGTACGTGTCCAGAGACCCATCTCTGTTAACAGTGTACCTACACTATAATTTTTTGTTTTTTTAGAATTGATGTACTTGAAAAAATATTTGGGGTTGGTTTTGCTTTCTTTGGCTATCCATTTCTCATTTTCTAGTTTAGCCACTTTAATTGCCTTTTTGTAAGCATTATTGGCTTCCTTATATCTTATATACGATGCCTTTGATTTGTCTGATTTAAATGCTTTAAATGCACTTTTCTTATTTTTAATCTCTTGTTTTACTTCTCTACTAAGCCACATTAGTTTCAATTTGTTTCTTTTATATTTATTACCCAATGGTACATAGAAAGATTTACCTTTCTAATATTTGTTTGAAGAGCTTCCACTTATCCTTAGTGGGGTTTTTTTCCACTAAGATGTTTATGCCAGTCGATATGTTGTAGAGCTGCCATAATCTTATTAAAATTGGCTTTTTTAAAATGATATGTTTTAGTATACCCCACGTGACTTTGCTTTTTAGAGTTTATTTTAAAAATTACCATATTGTGATCACTATTGCCCAAATGCTCACCTACTTGAATGATGGTCAAAAGATCAACATTGTTTGTTATAACTAGATCCAGACAAGCATGCTTTATAGTTGGTGCTTGTACCAGTTGTGACATGAAGGTGTCATTTAACACATTCAAAAACCTGATTCCCCTTGCGGAAGTACTAGTCACTCCCAATTTCTGTCCGGGTAATTTAAATCGCCAATCATTAACGTGTTACCCTGATTTGCAGCTTTCCCAGTTTGCACCAGCAGCCGTTCTTCCTCATTAATATTTACATTAGGTGTTGCTTCCACGATGATTGTCCAATCCAAAACTTCTCGTAAAGAAGCATTGGAGACAAGATGCACATGTGTGGCATATCAAATGTTTTTTGTTGGGAAACATTAAATCCAATGCTTCCTTATAGGCTGCATTTGATGGCATTAAATGTCCTTGTTGACGTTAAATGTCACATGACTGGGTCAAACTCTGTCATTGCAAGTGAAGTGTCTTAAGTTGCTGTCAGGAAGGCAGCCTCCAGAGGCTTGACCAGTTCTTCAATCAAAACATTGCCATCCCAACGAAACTGCAATGTTTTGATTGAATAGCTAAAACAGGCATCCAGTCCACCTCATTGAGAAGAAGTGTTTTGGGTGCCTTTAGTGGACATTTAAGCACCTACATTTTTTAATCCTGTATATCAGCATTTCCCAATTGGTGTTCCAGAACACAAATGGGGTTCCGCCAAAGTTTTTAAAAACAAAATGGCCGCGGGCAGCGAGGGAGAAGTGGGCAGTGATCTCCCTGCTCAGCTCCCTCGCGCGCACAGCAGTGATGCCGGAGCTGGAAGATGACATCTCCGGCTCTGGCATCACCTCGTCACCCGCTCAGCAGCCCCACCAGACCCCAGGGACCGCATGCTCAGCCCAGCAGCCCCACTGGACCACAGGGACATAGAGACTCCATGTCAACACTCCCAAAGGTAGGGAGGCTGAGTGGAGTAAAAAAATAAAATAAAATTGTATGTGTGTCTGTTAGGGAGTTTGTATGTGTTTTGTGTGTCTGTCAGAGTATATGTGTGTTTTTCAGTGAGTGTATGTGTGTCTGTCAAAGAGTATGTGTGTATATGTGTGTCAAGGTTTGTGTATGTGTCACTGTGTGTATCTGAGTGTGTATGTGCCAGTGTATTTCAGTGTGTTTGCATGTGCCAGTGTGTTTATCTGTGGATGCAAGTGTGTATATATCACTGTGTGTATCTGAGTGTGTGTATCTGTGTGTCAAGGCGTATGTGTCTGTGTGTCAGTGTGTATCTGTCTGCCACTATCTGCCAGTGTGTGCGTATCTGTGTACACACAGATACACACTAACACAGAGATACACACACTGGCACATACAAACACAGATACACACACCGGCACATACACACACTTTGACATATAGATACACACACCTTGCCACACCAATACATACACTCAGATACACACTGTGTGTCAAGGTGTGACAGTTTGTGTATCTGTGTGCCACTATGTGCCAGTGTGTGTGTATCTGTGTGTCAAATACATATATTCACACACAGATACACACTGGCACATACAAACACAGATACACACACCTTGTTACACATACACATACTCAGATAAACTCACCTTGATACACAGATACATACAAGCGCACACAGATATGCACTGTATCTTAAGGTGTGTGTATCTGGGTGCCACTATGTGCCAGTGTGTGTGTGTGTGTGTGTATCTGCCTGTCAGATACACACACACACAGATACACATTGACACACAGATACTGGCTCATAGAAACACAGATACAGACACCTTGATACACAGACACACACAGATACACACACCTTGACACACAGATACACACTGTATCTCAAGGTGTGTGTATCTGTGTGTCAGTGTGTATATCTGTGTTCCACTATGTGCCAGTGTTTGTGTGTGTATCTTTGTGTCAGATACATACACACACTGGCTCATACAAACACCTTGACACACAGACACACACCAACACATACAAACAAATACACTATTTATTTTTCATGGGGGGGGGGGGGGGGAGGAGGGGTGCTTTGGGGGTTCCACAATGTTAATACACTATGTCAAAGGGTTCCACTGGAACAATTAAATGGGAACCCTTGCTCTACATTGATTCTGTAACCCCCAATTTGACCTTTTTCCTATGATTGTATATACACAGTAAAATTGTTCTTACAAATCTACTGTGTATATGTCCAGCTATAAACCAAAGCCAGGCTAATGCCATACTGTTAAGAATAAAATTATTTAGCTTTTCAGTAGTTAGAGAAATAAATAATAATGACAACATTTTGCTTTATGGTTTGTAATTCTAGCTAACATTTTTATTCTGAAATTTGGCAGCACATGATGGGCCAGGAATAATAAAATGTAATATTAAACAATATGAAATAATATATTTTGATAGCCCTGCCCAAAAGCTTAAAGTTTAAAAGGGTAATGAAAGATGAGAAATTGGTGTGTGGCAGACTAACAATGAAAGAAATGTGTTATGGGTATTGGGATTATTAACCTCTTTAAAAAGAAGAGTTTGAATTAACTTTGGACCATGTGTAATGAAGAAATGAATGTAAGGCTGTCAATCAGTGCGTCAGTGGACATGCACAACCAATGGTTCAGAATTTAGAGATGTTACACGTTTGCACTAATGGGAAATTTATAATACCCAGTTTTGAAAATGCCTACTCAACAATGGCGCAAAATTATGTTTATCTTTGGTTATCAATATTCCATATTAAAGAAACACTATAGCGTTAAGAATAGAAACTCCCTTTTGAGATTTAGTGCCCTCTAAATTAAATTAAAAAGACCGGGAAAGGGTTTTACTTAACCCTTTTTTTATACAGTGCTGAGATCCAATCCATACAGCCACGGGCTCTTCCTCCAGTGATGATGTCACACAGACAGTCGCCACTTTGTCTATTTGTCCAATCCAAGGAGCTTGTCATAGAGAAGCATTGAGATGTAATGCAATGCATTAAGAAGTTGGATGTCACATAACAGAGCCCAACTCTGTTACAGCAGCATAGTGTGTGTCAGGTAAACAGCCACTAGAGGTGTGTTAAGCCCTGATATAAAATTTGATACCATGGAAATATCTGCTTAGGTTTGCACTATTTTTGCAGTATACTTTAAATATATTGTATTCTCGATTATATCTACAAAATGGCAATGTTTCGAATTGCAGGACTAAAACAACTGGGCCACTGGACACATACCCCTTCATTGTGGCAATAGTACCTTTTAGGTGAGTCAGTAGTGTGAATTTGAACTATAGTTAAAGCCCCTAAAATTAAATGAAATATATGATATATTATACAGATTCATGATGTATTAGATTCATGCTATAGTAAATATAAAATATTGGTATCCTTAAAACGGTTACAGGGAGATACATTTCTGTTCTATACTCTGTTACATTATTTCATTTAGCAATGATATCCTGGTTCCAGATGTAATTTACTTAATTATTTAGGTTTGGTTCTTAATTTTTAAAGGAGGAATGTTTAAAATTATGTTGGTATTGATATTTGTGTAATCTGCAAAGTGTCTCTAATGCCAAAGTAGTTTGATATTCGGTATAGTACAAATTACATTAATTTGGTTACTATGAGTATTTGGATCATTTGAATTTGGAGACCTTCTTATATGCAGTCCTTCTGTGTTAAACATGGTTTGCTTTCATGGTTCAGAAAGGTTTTCAATTAGACGTTTTTTTGTTTGTTTTTTAACTTTGTTTTCAGATAGGAAAGGTTACCCATTATTCTAAGTTATGTTACCCTAAAATTACATTGCTTCAATCTGTCCAATCTTCTCCTCCTCATTCCTTATCTGTTCTTCCCTTCTTTTTCAATTTAAAATACGTCCGAGAAAGTAGTGACTACCTTTTTCTTATGTATTCTTCCTCTGCTTGACAAAACTTGGCGATCATCACAAGACAATATTTCCTTGCTGAGTCCCAGATAAGGCTTTCATCTGGTCAGTGATGGGTGCCAATGATGTGCTGAAAGCATCAGCTGAGCCTGCGCTGCCGACCATTTCTGGTATGAGCTGATATAGTTAAAGGACCACTATAGGCACTCAGACCACTTCAGCTTAATGAAGTGGTCTGGGTGCCATGTCCATCTAGGAGAAACTGCTATGTTTACATATGGGTTAATACAGCCTCTAGTGGCTGTCTCATTGACAGCCGCTAGAGGCGCTTCCACGCTTCTCACTGTGACTTTCACAGTGAGAAGACGCCAGCGTCCATAGGAAAGCATTAAAAATGCTTTCCTATGGACTGACTGACTGCGCGCGCGGCTCTTGCCGCACATGCGCATTCAGCCGATTACGTCCAAAGGAGGAGGAGAGTCCCCAGCGCCGAGGGAGCCCGGTGCTGGAGAAAGGTGAGTGTTTAACCCCCTTCCTCCAACTTCAGCCTGGCGGGAGTGGGACCCTGAGGGTGGGGGACCCTCAGCGCACTATAGTACCAGGAAAACGAGTTTGTTTTCCTGTCGCTATAGTGGTCCTTTAATAAAGTGGTTCCCAAACCATTTCTTAAGGCACTCATACCAGTTCAGGATTTACCCAGGTGTGTCTAAGGTTTTTTTTTTTTTTTTCTTCTAAGTTAATCCAAATGTAACCTTTACATTAACTATACCTCTAGTGGGGACCAAGTCATGGGTGACCAGGGATCCTCATTCAGTATAAAACCATTTGAATGTAGTTTAACACTGGACTGGGTATTCTAAGCACCATAACGCCTTCATGAAGATGAAGTAATTGTAGTATCTAGACATTGTCTCTTTAACCTGTTAATGCCGTTACGGCATTCTATGCCGTCCCTCATTAAGTGGGCTTTGAAGCCGTTGCAGCGGCATAGAACGCCGTAACGGCTTTGAGCCCCTGGAGGTCCGGCGTACTTACCTCCACTGCGATCCTCTTCTGGAAGGCTTCCTGACAGCCCAGGCAGCCCTCCCCCGGCAAATGAGGCCCCCTATAGGTGGGAAAATAAAAAAAAATAATAATTCAACACGTTTAAAAATAAAATAAATGTGTGTGTGTGTGTGTGTGTGTGTGTATATATATATATATATATATATATATATATATATATATATATATATATATAATGTCATACAAAGTGTATTTTAATATTAATATAAGTATATATTAGTATTAAAATACACTTAGAATGATGTTACATATATATAATATGTATATATATTATATATATATATGTATATATATATATATATATATATATATATATATATATATATATATATATATATATATATATATATATATATAATAGATATATACACATATATTATAGGTATATGTATAATTACAATAAATAAATAAAATATTGAAACAAAATTTAATATAAATGATATATTCATATGTAATTTCATTCTAACTGTATTTTGTTATTAATATATATATATATATATATATATATATATATATATAGAATGACATTCTATATATATCTATCTATATATAAAATACAAATAACCGCTAATATATATATATAGCTAAATACATATAATTACATAACAGATTACATTAGTGTACACATAGAATTTAAATACCTATGAATTCATATATATTAAAATTCTACATGCATATTTAAGTAATCTTTTAACGTAATTATGTGATTTGATTAATTAAAATTTGATTGACATGCCTGACAACACAGGGAGAAAGTGCAGAGAATTTAATACGCAAGCACTATATTTGACCCTGTAACTCTCCAAGACACCATAAAACCTGTACATAGGGGTACTGTTTTACTCAGGAGACTTCGCTGAACTCAAATATTAGTGTTTCAACTGGTAAATTGTATTACAACGATGATATTTTAAGTAAAAGTTAAGTTTTTTTGCATTTTTTACAAACGAACTGCACTTTTATGGACTATATGAACGCTAACTTTGGCCAGTGTTTGTGACTAAGTGGCTACTAAAAAAGACTAAACATACTCCACTTTCAATACCTTGGGTTGTCTACTTTTTCAAATGGTATGCCATTATGGGGGTTATTCTCATTCCTGGGCTACTACACCGTCTCAAAGGTAACATTACTAATCTGAAAAATTTCAATTTGAAAATGGAACGTTCTATATTTCACCAAACCACCTTAAAACCTGTTAATGGGCGGTACTGTTGTACTCGTGAGACATTGCTGATTACAAATATGAGCATTTTTTTGCAGTAAAACCTTACAGTATTATGACATTCACAGCTAAAATGTCAGACGGAAATACAAATTTAAAAAAAAAAAAATCTTATTTTCTCACATTTTTTTAAATTTTATTCATAATAAATTATGTTCCATATATGAATAGTTAATGATAAATTAAAGCCCTGTTTCTCCTGAACAAAATTATATATAATAAGTGTGGGTGCACTTAATGTGACAGCAGTGAATTACGGTTGAACAGACATATAGCGCAAATTCCAGTTTTTGTTTACATTTTGTTTTGATTAGAATGTGCACTATTGACTCCGTCCTGAAGGGGTTAAACTTATTTTCGACACCCTTTCACATGTTTCTGTGCATTACATATTTACGTTGACATTTTTATTTCTTATAGGTAGGAATGGGTTCAAAGTAACACCGAAGGGTCAGAAACACAAACATATATTCCTGACCCTAAAGTATCAATAACACTTTCTAGCCCCCTGCCCTCACTAAATATAGTGTAATCTTACCTTTACTCTCTGATCTGCCTGCTTGGTTGACATCATCAGAAGTGTTGCTGAATACCAATCCCAATGCTTGATTGAAAAGCATTGGATTGATTGAGACTGTCAAGGAGGCAGATCAGGGGCGGAGCCAGCCCAACCCAAACACTGCCCTGGCCAATCAGCATCTCCTAGAGATGTATTGAATCAATGCATCTCTATGAGGAACGTTCAGTGTCTCCATGCAGAGGGTGGAGACACTGAATGTCAGTGCTGCATACTGAGCAGCTCTGCCCCAGGAAGCACCTCTAGCAGCCATCTGAGGAGTGGCCAGTGAAGATATCCCTAGGCTGTAATGTAAATATAGCATTTTCTCTGAAAAGACAGTGTTTACTGCAAAAAGCCTGAGGGGAATGGTTATACTCACCAGAACAAATACAATACGCTGTAGCTGTTTTGGTGACTATAGTGTCTCTTTAAATGTAATATATGCAACTAAGTTTTGCTTTACTGTGAAACAAAGCCTGAACAGAAACGTGTTTCAGAAGTTTAAAAAAAAAGTGTGATGTTATTTTCCTACAAAATAACTAAGCAAGTTTTCTTACCACCCCGAACTGGCCATCGGTCCTTGAGGGTGGGGGGGGGGGACCTAAGGACTATATAGTGCCAGGAAAGCAAGTTTGTTTTCCTGGCACTATAGTGATTAATTAGAAAAATAAAATCAAACATTGCTGCTTATCGTTGGTGGTATAAATGGATGGAAAAAGCCTCTTACTGCTTTCCCTGCTTGGTAATTTCTAGCAGAGCTTGATGGGACGGGAAGTGATGTCACATGCCTCACCCACTACAGGGATCTGTCCTCAGACCATTACCGCGTGGGGAGAGCAGTGTGAGCAGGCACATCTCCAAGTCCTCCAGCTTGATAACAAATATCACGGCGGCCAGCAGACACAGTGTGAGAGGGGGGCCGGGACTCTCCTGGAGAGTAAATTACCCGGGACAGTCTCCAACTTGCCGGGACTGTCCTGGAAAAAAAACGGGACAGTTGGCAACTATGCAAATCTGCAGCATAAATCTAAATGAGGGAAAAATTGCTGACTAAACAAGTAGCACATGCTTACTGTTTGCTCCATGTGTAGCACTTTTTCTTGTTTTTGCCTTTGCTAAATTTAAGTAATTATTGTTTAGAAACGAACCATATGAAACTGGTTGAACCTGACCAACAAAGCAGTGCTACTGGATTACATTTCTTTTTGTAGTCAAAAAGCAGCCCTAGGTATGCCTGTATCTGGTTCAGAGTAGATTAACCCCTTAAGGACATGACATGTCATGATTCCCTTTTATTCCAGAAGTTTGGTCTTTAAGGGGTTAAAGCATGTGCTTTCTTGTAGGATAAACAATGTGAAAATCCCATTCACCTTGATGTGTCCTTTTCTTTTTTTTTTTTTCTTTTTTCCCCTCTACTCTAGCTCATTGTGCCTCCTCCCTCCTCCTCATTCCTGTTCTTTTTTTTTTTTCTTCTTTGCTCATCCTTTGAAAGCATTTGAGAAAAGTTCAAAGCACTGAAGTTCTCCCTTCAAGCATGTGTACTGAATAAGAAAGATGACAGGGGGCGACAATTAAAAGAAAGCTCCCTCCTTCACACTGCAGAAAACCAGAAGTTTAAAAATGTTTCACTCTTCTGCCCTTTGTTTCTGTTTAACTGGTTTCCCTCTAGTGTTCCGATATAAAATAAAATTTTGAACTTTCAAAAAGAAAAAAGTATATAATGCTCTTATTAATATAAACCCTTGTACCCTGAAGACGCAGCTCTGTGCCTCATGCGCACACACACAGGTTGATCACATTTTCAGATCCCGTACTGCACAGCGAATGACGTCACAATAAAAACATACCCATCTCCGATGTGACCAAAATTAGTAGGTGTTAAAATCCTAGGTAGCAGCTGCTATTTGCATCTGCTAGCATGAATTCCGCCTTTTTCCATATTACTTATATACCAAGATAACAACTGCTGCATGGAAGCATAACCAGCCTCTGGAAGGCCAACAGATGTGTAATCCTAGCCCTAACATTAATATAAAAGCGACATAATGCTGGTAATCATGGGGGGAAAATTGCCATATTGAGGTTTTGTCTCATGATATATTATGTGTCTGGAACCCATCAATGACGTTTTCTAATAATATATGTTTTCCTGTTCTGTATCCTTTAATGTAGGTGCCATTGGAGTTGACTTAAAGCAGGCATAATCTGCCTGTTTTTCTTTTCTTTTTTTTGTGGTTTCATTGTGTGTCACAGATATCCTCTGTGACCTAGATGAGCATTATTAAAAGCACTGGCGGGTGTATGTATGTGTGTATGTGTATACACACACACACAACTGGAGTCAAATGCAGCTTAGGTCCATTGCACATAGGGTAAGCCTATTTCTTTCCCAGGCACATTGCAGATGGCCCCTCTTTGCCCCAGTACCCTCATGATCGATTCATCGTGCAAGGTAGTGATTACTTATGCCCAGCAGATTTCTATAGACATTTCAAGTATCTAAAATCCAAATTGTCAACAAACTTGAAGTACAATTTAATAGAATATCTGTATCTGATCGTTAAATTGGAAACTGAATTTTCTCAGGAATTTTCATTTGACAAGTTGTTTCAAGCATTATTCCATATGCAAGATGCCACTAGATACTTGATCTATTGGTCATTTATTTTGTTTTTAAAATAAATACATGTATATAAGGGGGCAAAGTCTAGTTTTAAATCTGATCCGGTACATGTTCATCTGAGTACTTGTAAAAACATATATTTCATTGGGTATATTAAAGAAAAAGAGAAATCCAGCTTCTGGTCAGTGTTTCTAACATTTTAAATGGGGATGCCATTATTAGCCCAAATAGTGTAGATACTTTTTGGTGCTTGAAAGTACCTGGGAATTGCCTGCGTTACAGAGAATAAACAAGTGAATAAATCAAAAATCTTTATTTTATATTTTTGAAGTTGTTTAGAACATTATTCCATCAACTTATAAGCACTGCTATACACACAGACCTTCCTGTCATCACATTTAATTTCCATATTCAATATAATGCTAACATTTGCATAACAGTCTGAATTCTCAACTCCTGGTTTAGGACCCACAAATGGGTTCATACGCAATGTCAGTGCATCCTCAAAGGATAAAATAGTCTTATTCATATTTTTCAGACCTCTTGTCAGCTTCTCAGTGTTAATGTAGCAGCATTGACTTTACCTATGCAGTGGAGACTCCTGTGATGCAGTGAATCCTCTAATCAACGCTGACATTGTGGAATTTTTGATTTTCAGGTATTCTTTAATATACCTTTTGGCAAGGAACATTACTTCAGGTTCCTAGGGCATGCCATCTGGGATGGTGAAACCTACCTGTGATCTTTCTGAGAGCTCTACCAATTTCCCCAGAGGGCTGCTTTTATTCAATTCTCTTTTATGATGCAATGTCTGCATGAGACAGATGACTTCACATAACATGAATTTCAGCATTCTCACATATTTTTGGGACATGGTTACTTGTTAAAGAACCACACTATAAATAGCTAGTTACGGCTTGATTCTATACCCTGTTGTGGTTTTATTCAGGGGCGTCATTGGGGGGGGTCCATGGCCCCCCCTACATTATGCAGTGCCCCCCCAATTGAAATTAAAGCCAGGAGAACTGAGTCTCCCTACATAAGCTGCAGCAGCATTGCACAGAGGTGGGTGGAATTCCCAATGTGGCACTGTGCTGGGAGGAACTTCCTGCTGGATCCAAGAGAGGAGCGCAGGGGAGAGAAAGGGTCAGTCAGTCTCTTTATGTATTGGGTCAGTATGCGTGGCTGTCGGTCAGTTTGTATGTATATGGCTTAGTATGGGACAGTCGGTCTTTGTGTGTGGGGGGTCAGTATGTGTGAGTATCGGTCGGTTTGTGTGTATATGGGTTAGTATGGGTCAGTCTGTGTGTAGGGGGTTCAGTCTGTGTGTGTATTGGTCAGTCTCTCTCTGTGTGCGTGTGGGGGGGCAGTCTGTGGTTTTGTATGGGTCAGTTTGTAGAAGTACCTGAGCTCCAAGAGAGCTACCTTTCATCTCGTGACTTCCCCTGTACACGATGGATAGGCAGGCTTCTCAAGCACCACAGAGCTGATTGTGTCACCCCCTCCCTGCAAGGTAAGATCAGGGAAAGCAGAATATATATATTTTTTTTTTTACTCTTATTAAAGAACACAGTACACCTTCACAGACTGTGAACCGCCCCCTCAGGCAGTGCACTCCTCACACACCTTATCCCACACATCATCTCTTCACCCAGATACACACTTTATCCCCATGTACGTAAACCCCCACACATACATACACACTTCGCTCCATTACACACTGAATCATACACACATCCCATTACATACACACACACACACACACACTACAGCTCCTTGATAAGCACACAATGCAACTCCAATGCAGATACACATTAACACTGCAGTCCCTAGATGCACACGCACACACTTTAAGGCCATCTCAGCACACGCACAATCTCAAAAGCTCCTATACGTGAGCATGTGCTCACACTACAGCCCCTAGGTACACTGAGTACACCATAAACAGACTCCTCTATACACACACTCCTGTAAAATTTTTCTAGTTTCTTTGAAAAGGTGTCTTGCCTGTAACAGCCGTGGAACTACAGGCAGTGCTGATGCTGCGGTTACAGGGCCTCCCCATGGGCATGTGTCTTCAGGGACCTAAAACAATTTTTGCACCAGAGCCCTCTCTACCTTAGTTCCGCCATTGTGCAGCAGCTCCCCCGGCACACAAACCCTGTGTCCGCATGGAAAATCGGCTACCCGTACGCAAGCTCCACCCCCACATGGAGCGCCACCCCCACTTTCTAGCAGAGGACCTTGCTGCAGAAAAAGGACTGGGTTCTGCCACAGCCTCCAGTGCCAGGTATGTTTCCAATACTTGACAGAGTGTCCTTGTATGTGTATGTGCCTGCTACTGAGTGAGCTTGTGTGTTTCAGTGAACTTGTCTGTAGTGAGCATGTGTGTTAGTGAGCGTGTCTCTAGTGAGCTTGTCTGTAGTGAGCATGTATGTTAGTGAGCGTGTCTCTGGTGAGCTTGTCTGTAGTGAGCATGTGTGTCAGTGAGCTTGTCTGTAGTGAGCTTGTCTGTGTAAGTGAGCTTGTTTCTAGTAAGCGTGTTAGTATCAGTGAGCTTTTCAGTGAGAGTTTCCGGAGCAGCTTAGCAAAGGGCTGACAAATCCCAGGTGCCAGGAACCACTAATCACCTGTGATATAAACTATAAATCAGGCTCTACATATCTGGACTGAGAGATTACCCAGATTGGATCTTTGTCATTATGTATGTTCCTGTCCCGAGTTGAGCCAGTCTTGGGAAGAGGTCAACATTTACATGATTTCCATTACAAATCTCTCCATTAACTCCAGAGATGGCAATACTTGGCATTCTGCCACAATCCTTTGCATCTCCCACTAAATGTATTTACATCATGGTCCTGTCTAATGCCAGAAAATGTGTTTTATACAAATGGAACACACCTGAGGTTTTAACCATGACTTTGAAAAAAGTCAATTTCTCATCCTTTGATAATGAGATTTTAGATTTGTTTTGTTGACCTTAGATGAACATCTGTGAGCATGCTTGCAATGGTTATTATCATATAATTGTAATATATTTACTGGAGAGCATTAATGCTGTCTAGGTACCAGGAGTATCCATTAAATTAGTGGATGACTAGAGGTGAGATAAATAGGTTTTAAGTGAGGATGGCTCTCTGGTATGAAACTGCTTTGCTGTTCGAAATAGGTCTCTTTGCATCAGGATGCTGCTATAGAACCCTAACACTTTAGAATGCTTACTTGCAATCTTCTCATGCTGTGCCGCCTCTGAACTGTCTGACTTTAGTGAAGTGTCTGAATATCTCATTGTGGGAGTACTTGAGCTCTAATAACCGCATTTTCGTATAATAAAAACTAAAACACGGGGCCCCTTTTAGTCAAATAGCCGTTCTTGGCACAAAGAGAGGCCACATTTGAAATAGTATTTCAGAGGGAGCCGAGTAAAAAGTGTTACTTAAGGAACAAGGCTTTGCACCTCTGTTTAAATGATAGACAGCTGCAAGACGAGGTAATGATCTGTCTTCATGCTTGATGCTTACTTTTATCAGTCTAAGGCTTTTTCACTGAGTCAGATCTATTGATTAGCGTTAGTCTACTTCCCAGCCTGCCTGCTTTGCATTGAAATGTCACAGGCTCTGGATCCTTAAATGGCATGCCTGGAAAGAGCACGAACTTTGACTAATGCTGCCTGCTAGATTACATGTTTGCCTAGCTTTTAGCTGGTGTAATGGCTCTGCAGCCCCTGAAAATGTTTAATGTGGGCATTCCATGACATATTTTTTGTAAATGCTAGGGAAAAAGTGGTTACTGGAAGATTTTTCTCATGAGATTAATTTGAATAAATGAGACATAAACCTTTATCCCTCAGCATTTTTAAAATATATCATAGTGTGACACAAACACTTGCTTAATGTTTATTCCTAAATCTTTGGCAAGTGGTAAATGCAATTGGCATGGAGTACAGGTTAACACCCTTTGGGTACACTAAGCTAGAAATTGTATAAAACAAGAAACATATATATATATATATATATATATATATATATATATATATATATATATATATATATATATATATATCTGAGATGGGTTGCCAGATAGGTTATTTGTGTCCTAAACCATTGATTTCACCACAGCAGCATGTTAAGTGAATAAACACGGTAGCATGCGACTACAATTCAACATTTTGTTTCTGCTTGAAAACAGAGTAGATTGATCTAATGGCCATTAAATACTAAATATTCATGCCAAGCAGGCACTTTTTTTTAGTGTTCCTGAAAAAATATTGTCAATTAATATGGTATGCATTCATTGTTCCAGTGTCAAAATATGGTTAACTAATGTGATGTGTGGAGTTGATGCATGGAATTGTTACCAAATAGTGGTGGTATGATTGATTACAGCATGGTAGGGGATAATTTGGCTGCCTTTAGCCAAGACCTATGAGGTGAACGGTCTGTGAAGCAGTGGGTTAAATCTTCTTTATGATATCTGGAAATAGTTTTGCAATTAAAGTACATTTATTTTCCTGTTGGTCTATTTATTATTACCAGTCTTATCGGATAAGTTGTGATGAACAGGCACAGTTACACCATCAGAATATCCGACCCTATTCTGCACATGTGTCCTCTACAGCTGGTTTCTTGTAGTTCCTTCATCATATGCACATGCCCCTGCCCCGCCCCCAGCCACCGCTTGTGTATTGCAGCCGTAAATTCACCCTTCTGCATCCACTGCATGCACACGCAGCCCCGTCAGGATCCCTGACCTCTCTCCTGGTGGGATGCAGGCTACCCACTTCCGGTGAGGCAGAGTCACTGGAAGTGACAAGGGTAGGGAACTTTTACGGGGTACGGGAATTTGATAGAACACCAGGCTGGTTTCAAAGAGATCAGAAGCATCTATTATTCATAAGTAAATAAAACTGAACATGTTCAAACAGGTTTTGGAAATAACTGGACTCTTAAAATTGGAATTACTGCGCCCCAAGGAGAGCCTGGCTAAGCAGAAAAGTGAATATAACCAAAAGAGGTGTTTAATCCATTTTTAAAGCCAAATGGAATTTAAGGTGGCTTTTCATTTTCCTCACCAAAAGCTTTCTAGGTCCCGAGAGACTGGTAGTTTGCTTGTAAAGTGCGTAATGGGGAATTCTGTTTATTTTCTCCCTATTTTAAAGTTTATTAGTGTATGTAGAATTTGTAACTGGATGTGTTGTGACTAGTTTTGCTCATAATAAATGTTCCTTTATTAAGTTCTGTCTTTGTTCAATATAAGAATCATGTTATTGAAGAGGCTTAAAGAATAGTGTTAATTTTTTGTAGGCATTTCTGCTAAACTGTGTTTTGTGAATTTTTAAATCAGATTTTGGTGGGTAACCTATGGCATCCTATTTATACATTGCCTTGGCGTTGGCAGCCTATATATATATGGGTGAGTGGTGTCAAAAGGGATCTTGTATCCTTATTTTCAGTCTGGTACAGGCAAATAGTAATTTTTTTACCCTTATTTGTCATATAAGATGGGATCTATGCAAATCCAGTTTAAAAATATGACTACATATATTTCCAAACTTGCTCGCTTATTTAGCACTTTGTTAGATATGATGTACCTGGACCCCCCCCAAGTTAGTGCTGAACATTTTAACTGTGCTTATTTTTAACAGGACGGACAGAAAATCCAATGTCTAAACGCACCTCAGAAGTAAAATAAGCCCTGCAGAGTAAGAGTCCGTGTTGTAATTAAAAGGACTGGCCATGATTCAGGATCATTCTAGATATTTTAGAAGGAGGAAGTAGAGGCAGATATTTTGCATAGCCTAAAGCGACATCTAACAAATGAAAGGGTTAGACCCCCATTACTGGCTTCATAAATCATGCTTAATCTTCTTTCATACAGGAAAAAGGTGAACGACACCCTTTAGGCACTAAGACTACATGTTCTTGTTTGTCCTTAAACATTATATAGCTTTTTTACAAGCTAGTTTAAACAAGCTCATGTGATATAATTATGTATATATGTATGTATGTATATAGTGTAAATTTGATTAGCGGTATTAGTCCAATAGACAAGATGCCAAAATACCAGAGTATTGCAGTATGCAATGATACCTTTATTATTGAACTAACATAATATTTCAAAGACAAACTATTGCTTCAGACCTCTGAAAAAGAGAGGAAAACTCTTGAAAGCTTATCTTTGAAATATTATGTTAGTCCAATAAAAAAAGTATCATTGCATACTGCAATACTCTGGTATTTTGGCACCTTTATATTTATATATACAACCTTTTTTCATCAGATGACAAGAGCCACAATGTTCATTGACTTGTATAAGCTATCAAAGGAAAGACATAAAATTACAGCATGTAACATCTTAATTATATCTAACAAGAGGAAAACAAAAGAAATGAACAGTATCAATAGTTTGTAGATATATATATATATATATATATATATATATATATATATATATATATATATATATATGCCAGGGTATTGCAGTATGCAATGATACCTTTTTTATTGAACTAACAAAATATTTAAAAGATAAGCTTTCAAGAGTTTTCCTCTCTTCCTCAAGTCTGAAGCAAGGACAACTATATTTGTGTGTGTGTGTATATATAGAGAGAGAGAGAGAGAGAGAGAGAGAGACATGCCACATGTTCTCAGAAATAATCATTGACCCATGTTGTTGAATTAATAACAAGGTGTGCTTAGATTTTTCAATACTTTCACAAATTACATTTGCATGTTTTATCTATCTATCTATCTAACTATCCATCTACATGAAGAGATCACTCGATGGTCTTAGTAAAAAAATAAAATTAGACTATGTTGTGGATTTTTTTGAAAGCAGTGTTAAAAGGCAGTGTGTACATTAAAAAAACAACAAAAAAACTGTGGGACAGGCAGTAGACACCAGAACAACTACATTGAGTTGTAGTTCCGGTGACACTAGTGTCCCTTTAATTTACCAAGATACCTGCTGTAAGAATTCAGTAATTTTTAAGGGATTGTTACTATTGATACTGTTCATTTATTTTGTTTTCCTCTTGTTAGATATAATTAAGATGTTACATGCTGTAATTTTATGTCTGTCTTTTGATAGCTTATACAAGTCAATGAACATTGAGGCTCTTGTCATCTGATAAAAAAAAAGGTTGTAGTATTTTTGTGTGTGTTTTGATATTTTGTTCACTATATGGAATGGGCAAATATCTCAATGTTTTACATGCAAAGGTGCTTTGCTGCTTGCTGTTCGAGATATAAAATTCAGTAGTATAGAGTAATTTAAGTTGTCATTTAGTAATATTGGACTATTTTTATTCTCTATAGAAACAATAACCATGGTGCTTTTCTCCAGTTTTCACTGTTGCAGTGACTTGTACTGTATGACAGGAGATATGTTTGATCTGACAAGTATTTCGCAGCTGTATCCAACTTTAAGAGTTTCTCTTTAATCCTATCTATTATAAAATGGGGCTGTTTCGTAACTATTGTGTGTTTGATGCACTCACTAGTTGATCTTTAGAACAAGCTTTATCATAGCTATCTCCTAAGGGGGTAGACAACTTTCAACACTCCAGATGATGTAGACTAGATCTCCTCTGATGCTTTTGTCAGCTTTATGAATGTAAGAGAATTATGGGAGATGATGTCCACAAGATCTTGAGTGCCAAAGGTTACCTACACCTTTTAAAAGCTGTAACATTTAACACCACCATTTCTGTGTTTCACTAAGCCATTTTCTAATCATTTATTACGGCCATCACCCACTACTGATTGCTCCAAATTAAGATTTCCCAAGACTATAGGAGACTTATTGAGTCTAAGAATGGTTCAACTGTCATTTAGAGGTGATGTGTTCCAAGGAAACAATTCACAATTAGATAGGGGAGGGTCCGGAGCAAAGTAATTGACATTGTGGTGGTAATTCTCGTTTGAAGATGGGGAACATGGATGTCAATGATGAGTGAGACTGACTAGTCACTAAGAGACTTTTTTAAAAATTACTTCTGAATTGCTGTGCTATGCAGCAGGAAAACCATTAACGACTGCTTCTTTTGTATCTAGAGCATTCATAAGAAGGCCCCTTAGCTGTGTGTGTCTTTATGCCTGTAAATGTAGTTCTCCCCCCTCCTCTTCTTTCCATGCTGGCCTGCTTGTCCGCTTTAAAGTTAATCATTTAGTAATGGGACAACATATCTAACTTTATTGGTTACCAAGGACTGGTTTCTAGCAGCCACTGGTGGGAAGGGAAAAGTTACATCGGAGATGACACAGACAGGTGGGAGAGAAAACCAAATCAACCATAATATAGGCCACAGGTGTTATGACAAGCAATTTCACAAGACTTTTTTTTAAATCCTTAGCTTAATAAAAAGAAAACAAATGCAGCTTTTTGGACGACCTCTTTTTTTTGTTTTTTGTTATGCCAATCCCTCAGAAAATTCACGATAACAGCACTTGCACAAACAATAATAATAATGAATAGATGGAAGCTATATTTAAATAGTACTGAAAGTGACTTTTCAGATAGTAGAAATATACATATTTTTGCTTTTGATCTTCCCCTAGATCAGGTGAGCCTAACCCAGTCCTTAAGTACCCCCTAACAGTCTAGGATTTAGAGATTGCCCTGTTGTGTCTAAAACACAGTTGGGAACCACTGCCCTAGATGGTAGAACAGGAAAAACTTGTGCACTGTATTGTGTATCTGGAAATTTTTCTATTGTTGCCAATAATAGATTATCTGACTAAATCTTTCAAGTTTTGTGTTTTCTTCAACCTTAGTTTTGGGGAGTTAAAACCGCCCCCAACAAAGAATAACTCCATACCTGCGAACTTGCTGAATGGCTTGGTACCAATATCCATTGAAACATTATCTTTTAATAGGATAGAATAAAGTTATTCTTTTGTGACTTGATAACTTTGGAAAGACTGTAATTAACATATTTTTTTGCTCTACTTTGGCATGCACGTGCTGCAGTTCCGAGCAGAAATAAAGTTCAGCCCTTCCTTGCTAATGCACTTATATAGATATATGAAGTCATGCTAGTGGAAGAGCAGTGTTTTCTAATGTTCCTTTCAGTGGTCGACAAGGGATTGGCATATATATGAACAGTCTTTCCATCTTAAAATACCTTTACGGTCTTAGGTCAAAGCAGAACATTTCTGTGCTTATATCAGCACTTATTGACCGTGCTGACATTTAAAGGGACACTATAGTCACCAGAACAACTACATCTTAATGTAGTATAGTCAGTCCATGCAGGCCTTTTGCTGTAAACGCTGCCTTTTCAGAGCAGTCTTTTTTGGGACTATCCATCATTTTCGTGACAGTCCTGTTGTATTGGACTGTGACTATGTTGTGTGTGTATAAATAGAGATATATATATTTTTTTTATTTCTAACAATGAATGTGTATCATTAAAGAATACTTTGGGCAACAAAACAAATTCATTGAAATGAAGTTGGTATGGTGCTAGGACGCCTCAGGCACTGGCTCCACTCGAAAGGTTTAACCCCTTAGTCTGTGTTCCAGGGCTGAATCTCCCTGCCATTCCGTTTTCCCAATTCTGCATGAGCCTTTTAGTTTACAGATTTTAAGAAGACGGAAGGGGAGAAAGGCAAGGGGATTTGGTGCTGGAACACAGATCTTTGGGTAAAACCGTTCAAGAATGGTTTAACCACTTAAGGTGAGCCAATGGCCAGGAACGTGTGACTAGGGCTCTATAGTGTTAGGAATACATATTTGTTTTCCTAACGCTCTAGTGTTCCTTTAATTAAAACGATAGGACGTTTCTAAAAAGGCATTTGAATTAGATGTAGTGTGTTTTAAATATATACATTTATATTTGTTGTGTGTATTAGTGTATAGTTACTCTCCTCCCCCTCAAGTTATCTCACAGCGAAGCAGACTTTTCCCCAGCCTCTGCGTTCATGGTGGTGGGGATAAAATCAGCTTGGTTTCCTCAGAAATAGCAGCTGCTGCAAAAGCAGTCAAGCTGGCCTTCCAACACGCACAGATGTGCCTTTGTAAAATCCCTGTAAAAGCAGAGATTGAAGTGCTAAGGGCATATTCCTTCCCTTCAGAGGAAGGGCAGCCTGGGGCCCTGTTCACTAGGCCATTCAACTCCTTTAGTTCATTCTCTTCATTTTGTCTTCCTCTTGTTCAGCTTAATGTAATGAACATTGGGAAACACTGCAACTGTTCTGACACTGACCCTATAATATTAACTTCCTCTAGCTTATTTTCTGGTTGGCAATAAAGAATCAAAAACCTCATTTAATTTGCATTCTGAACAAAATGTATTGTCTTGACCTACAATCAAATTCTGTTAGTATTTTGAAAAGGCCTGATGAGTGGGACTAAGTAAAGCACACTTCTCTGATGTTTTTATTTGTATGTTACAATTGCAGATTTTTATTACCTTGAAACTCATACATATTACATTTGTAGATAGCATACATTATGCATCCAATAAATATCTGAAAATAAAAAGCTTTTTTTGTTTGTCTCCCCCCCCCTCCCCATATGTAAGCCACGTCTCCTGCCTGGTTCGTCCTTCATTTTCCTCTCTCACTGTGTTTTTTTTTTTGTTCCTTCTCATAAAACTGGATGAGTCCTTCTGTATAATTAAAGTGAGAAGATGGCGGTTGAAACGGGATGGAAAATATAAAGGGGGGGTTGTTAAGCAGGTGGAGCAGGCACAAGGAGAGCGAAAAGGAAGAGGGAAGGAAGAAGTACTGCTGAAGCAGACAAACTAGGACTGGCAGCTCTAGATGTGGGGGATGGTTGGAGGCTGCTGCTAGTTATTGGCTGGATTCTAGGCTCAGGAGCAGCTGTGGGAACTGAGCAGAGGATGGCTGTTACAGCTCAGACACTTTGGTCCCATTTGTTAAATAGCTGCTTCTATCTGGAGCCAAATGCAGGCTTATCAAGCTTGACTGGTGGTAAAACTGACAGAGGACAATACCTTCCTTCCCCCCTTCTCTCCTTTCTTTAACAATATATAACTTACACTGTAATTCATTAACTATTTTCTTATCTTGCATTTGTAATAATACTCTCAGATCCATGAGAGGAAAAACACTATAAAACTTTCAGGGGAGAATATCTGCCCCCGTTTCCACTGAGATTGCATACCTCAAATCACAAGGTTTTATGTAGGCAACCATGTATAAACTAAATCCACAATGCAATATCACTACTGAACTTATTCACTAAACAGTGAATTGGGTTATTTGAAGAAAAAAAAAATATATATATATATTTGTGGTCTGGGACAATAAGCTGAGTTATGTTAGTGGTGCACAAGTTGGTTGTGGTGTGCCGAAACCGACATTTAGGTAGGCCTAAGCTAAATTGGTGACTTGGGAACCTAACAAGTGGCGATGAGAGGCTGTACCTAGGATTTGGCCCATTAGGTATGTTTGCCACCGAGCGTTGTGACAGGGTGTTGGCCTCTCTGTGAGGATTATAGAGATTCAAAATAAGTTTATATATATATATATATATATATTATATTATACACACTGAACAAAATTATAAGCGCAACACTTGTTTTTGCCCCCATTTTTCACAAGCTGAACTCAAAGATCTAAGACTTTTTCTATGTACACAAAAGGCCTATTTCTCTCAAATATTGTTCACGAATCTGTCTAAATCTGTGTTAGTGAGCACTTCTCCTTTGCCGAGATAATCCATCCACCTCACAGGTGTTGCATATCAAGATGCTGATTAGACAGCATGATTATTGCAAAGGTGTACCTTAGGCTGGCCACAATAAAAGGCCACTCTAAAATGTGCAATTTTATCACACAGCACAATTCCACAGATGTCACAAGTTTTGAGAGATTGTGCAATTGGCATGCTGATTACAGGAATGTCCTCCAGAGCTCTTGCCCATGAATTGAATGTTAATTTCTCTACCATAAGTCTCCAAAGTCGTTTCAGAGAATTTGGCAGTACATCCAACGGGCCTCACATCCGCAGACCACGTGTAACCACACCAGCCCAGGACCTCCACATCTAGCATCTTCACCTCCAAGATCGTCTGAAACCAGCCACCCGGACAGCTGCTGCAACAATCGGTTTGCATAACCAAAGAATTTTCCTCTGGCATAATGATTGCTTCTCGGTCTAGGCTTGGTGCCATTTACGGTATGATAATCACAATAATGAAAGCAAGTCTAAATTCAAGAATTGACACTTCTTGTTACGTAATAAAACATAGCCTTTATACCACAACTGCCTGCTTGAAATATTGATCTGTTAATTAAAAGAACCTGTCTTACAAAAGAACAGTGATGTCTACCATCTATTATGATTGGCATTATGTACTTGGAAAGTTTATCACTTGAATTCCTATTGATCTTATAGTATCCACTCAGAGTACTTTCTTGTGGTGATTTATTTTAATCAAGATTCTCAGCTTGCTGGTATGTACCTAATGAGACTTGTCATGGCACACAATTTTGTCATGTGAGATATTATTTGACCACAATCCTCTTAATGACCAGACAATTACCCCCCTCCCGCCCTTCCAATTCCCATGCACAGTTACCAGAAGTGTGGGCTTGATTTTGTAAGTCTTCTAGTGCAGGCTATTTGTATTTCATAGTATGTGCACATCCACACTACACTTTATGCAGCTGAGAGGCATGGGAGTGAGAGTCCTGCGCTGTCAACACACACAAGGGGTGTGTGTGTGTGTGTGTGTATATATATATATATATATATATATATATATATATATATATATATATATAAGTGTGTATATATATGACAGGGCTAAGATCATGTGGGACGTCAAGATCCAGACAGACAAGCAAGTGCTGGCCAACCAACACGACATTGTGGTGGTAGACAAGGAATGAAAGACTGCAGTCGTGGTGTATGTGGCAATACCTAGTGTCTATATCATCAGGAAGAAGAACATGAGAAGGTGGAGAAATACCTGGGACTGAAAGAAGAACTAAAAAGGATATGGAAAGTGAAGGCAGTAGTAGTCCCAGTTGTGATAGGAGCACTCGGGGCTGTGACTCCCAAGTTGGGGGAGTGGCTTCCGACATCTGAGATCGCTGTCCAGAAGAGTTCTAGGAACAGCTAAGATACTGCGTAGAACCCTAAGACTCCCAGGCCTCTGGTAGAGGACCCAAGAATGAGGAATAAACATACCACCCAGTAGGGGTGACAAAATCAATTTAATTTATATAGTGACCTGGGGCCATATGACTACACAATCTTAAGGATTGAAATACTACACAAATGTCCTTTTAGTAACCGGTCTGGCATATAAACAATTTAAATAAAACAAAAAAAGAAAGCCTTGCTCTTCCGAGCTCTTAACATTTGCAACAAACTATAGGCGGCTTACCGCTGGCATCAATCCAAAATAAAAGATATTTTTTGAAAGTCAGACAGTTAAAATAATAATAAAAAAAGACTCGTGCATAGCTGCTAACAGTCCTGATTTTGCCAGGACAATCTCTCATATTCAGCATAGTTTGCCTTAGGTGTGGCTGTCAGTCAGAATGGTCACCCACTTTAGTGAAGTCCCACCCACCTTATGGGCAGGGCCAGGGCAAGGATATTTAGCTACACATGTGAAGACGTATTTTGACGCCTCTCCCCCCTCCCCCCCCCAAAAAAAATAAATAAAAAAAAGTGTCTTCACCTGTGTCTCTCGTAACCCTCCTTTTGCATTTTTACCCTCTTTAGTGTATTTTATCACCCCTTTACTATGTCTTACACCCACTTGTGTGTCTCTTAAAACCCACTTGTGTGTCTCTTAAAACCCCCTTGTGTATCTCAGCCCCTTTGTGTCTCTTTCTTTTCCCCAGGGGCTGAGAGGGGTGGACAGGGGCTGTGGTGGGGGAGGGGGGGGCAAATAAGGTTACATGGGCTGAGATAGGGGACAGGGGCAGTGGTGAGGGATGCAGGCCCTGAGAAGGGGTGACACAGGGGCTGTAGCCAGGAGACAGGAGCTGGGGGTGTACAGGAGCTGCAGTGGGGGTGGACAGGAGCTGGAGTGGGGGTGAACAAGAGCTGAGTGGGGGGTGAAGTGCTGGAGTGGGGGTGGACAGGAGCTGGAGTGGGGGGATGGACAGGAGCTGGATTGGGGGTGGACAGGGACACAGGAGCTGGAGTGGGGGCACTGGGACACAGGAGCTGCAGTGGGGGCACTGGGACACAGGAGCTGGAGTGGGGGCACTGGGACACAGGAGCTGGAGTGGGGGCACTGGGACACAGGAGCTGGAATGGGGGTGTGGACTGGGACACAGGAGCTGGAGTGGGGGGCACTGGGACACAGGAGCTGGAGTGGGGGCACTGGAGATATGGGGACGGGTTTGATGCTGGGTGGGGGAGACGGGAGCTGGAGGAGTCGGAGCTGGAGATATGGGGGGGGAGACGGGTTTGATGCTGGGTGGGGGAGACGGGAGCTGGAGGGGGGGGAGACGGGAGCTGGAGATGGGGGGGAGACGGGAGCTGGAGAAGGCCTTATGGATGCCCTGGCCCTGGGCAGAACCTCACTTTTTTCATTGACATTCTATCCACTTTTATGGCCAAGTGAGCCTACTTCCTTACTTGCCAACTTCCGTCTCGATTGTGGATGGGCAATGTTGGCAAGTATGTATGCAAGACGTTCTAGTATTTGCTACTAATCCCTATGCTTTAACTCCATCAACACAATTCTCACTTTTTATATGGGTACAACCGTAGTTTCTGGGTGTTCTGGTTTAAATTTCAGCTTTCTACTGTAGGAATATCAGAATTGGAAAACACTTCAGTTTGAGCATGAAGCACAAAAGTACACTTGTGGGTCAGAACTGATTATACAAACTAGAATAATACAATATAATCCAGATAGCAAACTGTAATTTGCCCATACATTGTGAGTGTCTCTCATGCACTTAAGTTTGTCCAGTACGTTTATTTATTGGTGAAACCTATGTAGTCTCTGGGACCCCAAACTATTAGTTTGATCTAATTCACTTGAATCAGAAATGATTCAAATTTTGTCCGAAAAAAAATAAACCTTCTCAAAGGATTTATCTACAAAAATTCCAATAGACTTTAATGGTCGACTTCTGTAGATAAATAATTTAATTTTTTTTTATTTTATTTTTTAACAGAATGTAATCATTTCTGATTCAAACACATTAAATTGAGGCCCTTGACAAAGATTGGAAAAGGTGCCTAGAAATACATCAACATTTGGGTTTTCCTTGCATAAAAGCTTTAATAAAAAATTAAATGTTCAGACAATATTGTGCTAGATACCCTGAATTTGTTCTGAAAAAATATATATATATATATATATATATATATATATATATTTTTTTTTTTTTTATTTTTTTTTATTTTTTTTATTTTAAAGACTTTAGGAGGGGATTATGCTTTATAGTATGAATATGACTGACTGCTCAGTGAGTGTGTAAAGGCTATGTACACAAATGACTGTAATATTCTCCTTCAGCTCTGGTAGTATAACACCTATTGTGTTGGCTTTGTTTTACCAGTCGCTGTTCACTCTTTACCGATTCTACTCAGAAATAATTTCATGGTGATGTAGACAACCCTATTCTGTTGTATCGTGTAAGGGACTTTGAAGACATTTGTCTATTTGTTGGCTGCAGTTTAAGTCTAGACAAGGGGGGTGGAAAATTCCATGCCCATGCTACCCAAACAGCAACATAAACGCAGGGAGAGCCTAAATCCATCAAGGCAATAATGGGGAACACACACATTAACAATTGTAATGGAAACTTTTTTTGTCTTCTTTTCAGAATGCGGCAGAAGGCTCTATTTAGATCGGAATGTGTCTTACTAGATTCACTGTTCTCCTGAGATTGAATGCAAGTTATATATACATATGACAGCTTAACGGAAAAGTTGGGATTTCTTAACACCACTAGCTTTTTATTCAGGGCCTTTTCCTTCCAAAATAGCTACTCTGAAAAGCTATGTATATTATTATTTTGAGCACACTTTTTGGTTCATAACTCATTACGGATTGGTCAGGTTTATACTGTGATTAATCTTTTGATCACATATTGGTTTGTTGTACTTTGCAGCACAGGAGTTAAATATCACCAAGGATATCATTCATTGCCGTTTATCCTTATTGACAGTATGCAAATGCTTTCAGTTTGGCAAAATTCATGGGACACGTGCCGGGATTTTCATGTTTCACAAAACATCCTGCCGTATTTCCATTTATGACTTGGCTCCTTGTCACTTGGACTGTAAAATTTTCATAGTTACGTTTGTGTGCTATGCTTTAGCAATGATTTTATGCGTTTGCTGTATTCTTTTTATTTTGATTATATATCACCAATTGATATGCTACCTTTAATGGTGCCAAAATTTTGCCTGTTATATGTATGTTTTGTTGTGCATTATAGAACTCACCACTGCAACTCTTTGCAGTGCAAAGAATCTTTGGGGATAGTTCATCCAATTTTTGTAGATAAATATATTTTTCAACTGGTTTGACAAGTACTTGAACTCTGGAGATAAGTATTGCAGCATCTTTGTATATAATAAAATGTTATTTGATACAATATACCAATATTGTTGTCGTTTTCAAGTTTCACAAATTTTTAGGGAATTCTTTATGGGATGCATGAATAGTCGTATGCAATAAAAATTATTCATTTTACAAATTAAGCAACAACGTAGGATAAAGGGACACCATAACCAATACAGTGTACAAAGGCACTTTTATGCCTTTGTGAGGTTTTTTTATCTGGTGTCCTGATTTTTTTTTTTAACTCTTCTAGCCATCACCAGACCACTTCAACTAATTGAAGTAGTCTGGGTGCAGTGTCCCTTTTGCACTTAGTGCTGCAATGTGAAACATTGTAATTCCAGAGAACTGCAATGTTTACATTGCAACTCTTCGTCTGCCCTCTGTGGCTAGAGGGCTTCCATAATCCAAACAGACTTTTGGTCCATTATCTGACACTGGACGTCCTCATGGACCTCCAGCGTCAGATTTTCCCCATAGGAAAGCATTGAATAATGCTTTCCAATGGGGAGGTCTAATGTGCGCGCAGCAGGTCTCTCCCGCTGGCTGACGTCGGCGGGGTAGGAGCATGGTCAGAGCCTGACCCAGTGCCGAGGGACATTGGCACTGGATTCTTATAAATGGCTTATGGGGTTTTAACTAGGGATCGACCGATATTGATTTTTTTTTACAGCCGTTACTGATAATCTGTGAACTTTCAGGCCGATAGCCGATAGCCGATAACTTGCCGATATTCTGTACATTTACCATTTTGAAAAAATAAACTATTTCTTAAGGTAAATGCGCAAAATATACATGCCACATGTAGTGGATGCAGTGTGTTTAGACAGGGGAGCGGTGTGTGTTTATCTGGTAGATGCAGTGTGTATTTGTGTAGTGTGTGTGTATATAATGAATGCAGGGTGTGTTTGTTGTTTGTGTAGTGTGTATAGTGAATGCAGTGAGTGTGTAGTGAGTGTGTAGTGTGTGTGTGTATAGTGAATGTAGTCTGTAGTGTGTATAGTGAATGTAGTGTGTGTGTATAGTGAATGTAGTGTGTAGTGTTGTGTGTGTGTGTAGTGAATGTAGTGTGTAGTGTGTGTGTAGTGTATGTATAATGCAGAGTTTGTGTGTTTGTGTAGTTTGTTTATATAAAATGCAGAGTGAGTGTGTGTGTTTGTGTAGTGTGTATGTGTATAATGCAGAGTGTGTGTGTGTGCGTGTGTTTCTGAAGGGATGTAATTTGTGTAAAATTTTGTCAAATTATTTTAATTTAATTTTTTATCTTTATATGTTTTTTTGGTTTGTGTATTTTGTCTCCCCCTCCCTGCTTGTTACCTGGCCAGGGAGGGGGGCAATGTCAATACCTGGTGGTCCAGTGGCATGTACTGAGCAGTGGGGGGCCAGCAAGCTGTTACTTACCTTCCCAGCAGCTCCCTTCAGCTCCCTGTGTAAATCTTGTGGTCTGCGTGCTGCGTGGAGCATTGCCATGGTAACCCATGGCAACATGCGGAGGGCCACGGGACTTGCAAGATTTACACAGGGAGCTGCTGGGAAGGTAACAGCTTGCTGCAGGTCCATCCTGGACTGCTGGGCTTGTAATACTGATATTGCCGAAAATACCGAATATCGGCCGATAGTATCGGGGAGGGGGGGGGCGGGCACTCCGGGAACCTATAGTGCCAAGAAAACAGTTTATTTTCTTGGCACTATAGGATCCATTTAATCACCTCTCTTTTTGGTGCCACTGGTGAAATTCAGAATTAATAATCCAAACAAAATGCTCGGCCATTGCGCATGTAATTTTATTTGGCTGTATTTTGACTCGCATCTCATGAATATGAATGATTACCAGATCAGCCCAAATTTACAATCACCTGACTGGCCCAAATTCTGACTAACTGCAGTTTGAAACAAAACATATCTCCAAGTCTAGTATTCACTTACAGCAGGAAATATAGTAACCAAAAGATGAAATGCCCTTACCCTTGCAAACGCGTTGAAGGTTTTATAATCCTTTACAGCATAGGATTTGTTGTTTGTAATAATAGTGAGTTGTTAACACCAGAATACTGATCTTTTGCATTAAAAGATAATAAAACCCTCAGTTCATTTGAAAGGTACAGTGAGTACATCATGTTTGTTGCTATTATATATACAGACTTACATTTAAAACCTAAGTGTTTTATAAAGTCATGGAATACACCGTTTTAGTTTTCTGTGGATTGGGTTGGGTTCATGAAGGCTACCTAAGTCTAATATTTATTTTTCTTATTCAGTATTATTTTAATGTGTTTATTGTTCTGCTGCAGTATGTTTTTAGACATACACTACTATTTAGTTTTATGTATCTGTATTGTTTCCTCTTATGTGCGTTAAAGTAGTCTACAGATGCCAAATCCTTCCCTACCACTGGGTTATAATTTACTGTAAATACATTTTATATAATTTTTTTTGCACATCTTGCAATTTAAATGACTTCCCAATATGTGCTTGAACATATTGTACAGTATATCTCAGATTGTTCTAGCATGACAAAATTAAACTGAAGGTAACTCCTATAATCCTCCTTGTTTTTTTTTTGTTTTTGTTTTTTTTTATATTTAGAGGTTCAGAAATATGAGAGCATTATTCCATGACAATTTGGAGTTGGAGCAATGCACATATTAACTTAAAGATAATGTATCCAAGGATATTACTAAATGAAATGAAATGTGGGCTTATGATTCTTATATTTGTCACCATAAATTGTATTTGTGGATGTGTGATTGCTTCCCAAACCCAGAAAACTAGCCCTTTTAAAGTGGAGCAGTTACCATGGAAACTAATAGATTCGGCAAGGAAATTTAAATAGTTTCATTATAATGATGTACATGTAGAATTTAGTAGCACTTTACAATTGGCAAAATTCTTTGAAAATAACCTATTGTCCCCCCAACCCTCTCCCATTCGCGGCGGGTAGGTTCCCTAAATGATAATTGGGGGGACCTTTTGTTCCACCAGCCCCCACACATAAGCTGCCTCTGTGGCTAGAGGGCTCCCCAGTAACTAGGGGTCCCCCAATAAACAAATACCCTACCCACCCTAATAATCGTAAGGATTTAGAATAAACTAAATACCTGAAAAATAACAAATAATACTTGCCATTAGATGTTTATTCTCCCATCATCTTTTTTCAGCCACCAAAAAAGGGCAAATAAAACAGAAAGTCACGTTTAACTATTAAAATACAAAAGGACTCCATCACCAAAAAAAAATCCAGTTGGAAAAAAAAAAATGAGTGAGCTTGCAGGAATGGGAAAGGCCTTTCCACACTGTGCAATTTGACTCAGAGCGCTCTGACAGGTAAATCTTGAGGGAGGGAGAATTTATGTTAATATGGCGGGTCATATTTAAGAACTGTGCTCCCAGCCACTTTCTAAATTCCCCCATGTCCAATCTTCTATATGACCCCCATAGTGTGCACAGCTCCCACTTCTTCTGTTTCTTAACATTACAAGGAGGAAACTGCGAGCTGTTGGCTCCCCCCTTGTAATTAATTAAACAAGCGAACAACAAATTACAATTCATTTGTTGTAATTTCTATTCGTTCATCTTTTGGACAAATAGCCAAAATCTTTCTCTGAAATTTGGACAAAAGTTAATGCACAAGTCTACAATTGGATTTCACAAGAATTTCACAATGCAAGCTAGTGTGGGCCTATGAAGGCCATGCGGTAGATGTCATCCTGGATGGCGGAGCTTAGGACATAGATACAGAGAAGAACTGAAGCAGTAAAAAAAGGTGAAATGGGGGACCTAGAGGCATTTGAAGGTGAATAGGGGGACAAACAAATGTCAAGTTTTTTTCTTTGTTTTTTGTTTAAAGCTGATGCAACTATGACAGTCTTGATATAATATGACATTATTGTTGTAAGGTAATGCAGCATATGAAGTAATGCATTAGATCTTCCAGGTAGAGAGAAAATTAGTGAACATAACCAAACTGGAGAAGCACAATGGGGAAACTGGAAGATAGAAAATAGGTCACATCTGCAAACAGCGGTGCTTATGACAATTAGAAGCTGTTTGAAGTTTTGACCTCTTTTTGCTTTCACGTGTATGTTTTAGGATATGGAAATGTGGTATGATTGTGAGTCTCACGTGTATGCGAGAGAGCTGCCTAAATTAAAGGGACACTATAGTCACCAGAACAACTACAGCTTATTGAATTTGTTCTGGTAAGCAGAATCATTACCTTCAGGCTTTTTGCTGTAAACACTGACTTTTCTGAGAAAATGCAGTGTTTACATTACAGCCTAGTGATAACTTCGCTGGCCACTCCTCAGATGGCTGTTAGAGATCCTTCCTGGGTCATGGCTGCCTAAAATGCATCCAAACATTCAGTGTCTCCTCCCTCTTCATGCAGACACTGAACTTTCCTCATAGAGATTCATTGATTCAATTCATCTCTATGAACAGATGCTGATTCACCAGGGCTGTGTTTGAATCTTGCTGGCTCTGCCCCTGATCTGCCTCTGTCAGCCTCAGCCAATCCTATGGGGATGCATTGTGAGTGGATCAGGCCACCACTTCTGATGATGTCAGCAGACAGGTTTTGACTATTCTGAGTCAGACAGCATGCAGAGCTACAGCTTCAGGCTTGAATAAAAGTAAGATTTTGTGATTTGTAGGGAGGCATGAGGGGCCTTATATGGTGGTTTTAAAACTATAGGGTCAGGAATACATGTTTGTGTTCCTGACCCTATAGTGATCCTTTAAAGCAGTGGTAGTCAACCTTTTTCTACCTACCGCCCACTAATGCATCTTTTTGGTTGAAAAAATGTGCTTACCGCCCACCAGTTTTCGCACAAGTGCGGAATATTTTTTCGAAAGGAGGGTGTTTTAAAAAAATAAAAAATAAATGTACGTACATTTATCTTTTTATTTCTACTTAATGCATGTTTATAATGTTTTTAACTTTATAAAGTTTAATGAGAAAACAATAAAGTAAATTGAAATTACCTTTACTAGTGATTAATGAGATCCTTGAGGTTGATGCTGCAAAACTAAATATTTGATATCTGGTTCGATTTTCGTAAGGAACAAACAAAGGTATCCTCTTTCGGTGATATTCAGACAACTTCTCTGTTTGCGCATTATATGATTTCTCATCTGTGCGTCAGCTCCCCTCCTCTCCCTCCTCAATTCCCCACCCACTTTTTTTTTCCTTTTTAAAATTTTTGTTAACCTTCCTTATAGCAATACCCAGTAGGAAGGCTGAGCTAGGTATCCCACTTACTATTACTTACTATAGCCCACTATAACAGACAGACATACATACATACATACATACATACATACATACATACATACAGACACACACACAAGACACACATACAGACAGACAGGCACACATACAGACAGGCACACAAGACACATACATACAAACAGACAGGCACACACACATACATACAGACACACACAGACATGCATACAGACACACACATACAAAGACACACACAAGACATACATACAAAGACAAATACACAAATACAGACACACAAGACACACATACATACAAAGACAAACACATACATACAAAGACATACACATACAACACATACATACAAAGACAGGACACACACATACACACATACATACACACATACATACACACATATATACAGACAGACACACACATACATAAGACACACATACATACACACACATACAGACACATACATACAGACAGAAACACACAAGACATACATACAAAGTCACATACACAAACAAACACACACAAAATATTTTAGTCGCCCTCCTGTTTCCTACCTTTTAGGTGCAGGAGAGTGACTTTCCCTGGGGTCCAGTGGTGGCTCAGGTGCATGGGAGTCAGAGTTCCCACTCTGATTCCCTCCTCCTTCCTCCCGCGTGGTCTGTGTGTTAGCTGGGAGGAGTGACGTGCAGTCACTTCCTCCCAGCGTGTGATGTAATCACAGGGGGCCCGGTCGCGCTGTAAAAGTACCGAGCGCTGACCGGGCCCCCTCACAATCCACATCCATCGGGTGGCCCTGACAGCATGGGCCACCCGATGGCCCCGGCCGCAAGTGGTGATGGCGGTACCCGGTCGCAGGGGTACCTCTTGCTCGCACCCGCCCACCTTCCCACCCAATCTCTCAAAATTAGAAAACTAGTGGGCGATAGGGACCAGGTTGACTACCCATGCTTTAAAGTGTGTTGTGTGAGAGAGACTAACTTTCTTTATATGCAGTAAATTAATTTTTGTCTGGCTGCTAGCTTTTGGTGGTTTGTCTTCTAAATTCTAGCTAAGTTTAAGCTCTTCCATAGTGAAGGATTTTATTGCGTTGTATATTAGTGGTATTTGTTTGTTAACAATAAACTGTGGTGAACCCACAAACCAACTGCAAAACTGAGACCGGCATAGATATTTAACATTTTGTCCTGAAAAGTAATTCTCAATATGGGTGAGTGTGCCCCTATCTGAATATATAACTGCATTGGATTGCAAAATCATGAAAGCCTGCAGTACTATTTACATGTAATCTATATAAAGGTTAAAGTATATTCTCTCTATAACACCTCTCTATGTTAATGTAAAACTTGTTGTGCTTTTTGCCTGTCACATGCTTGTTCGGGAAAAGCAAAACTAATTTCTTGAAACTGCAAACCTAGCCTACACCCTAGTTCATTAATTTCCTCTACTTCTGCATATTGGCATGTACAGACATATCTGAAACTCAAGGACATTGCTTACTGAAAATGCTCTGTTTTGGGTTCCCAGCACTGAGGATATATAATGAAGCCTTCAGACTCTAACATTAAATGTGTTTTCTAAGTATATTGATTTTCAGTTCGAAACAGTAGTTCATGTTGTTTTTGGGCATGTGAGAAAATAGGCCAATATAAACTCTGAATGTGCACCTTTGTCGCTAGAGATTGTAGTTAAGGAAATTGTAACATTATGAGACAGTTGTGCACGTGTATGGCTGCAATTAAGTTATATGCAACCCTAAACACAATAATAGAATAATGCCATCTTTAAAACCAGTTGATTACCCCCTCAAAAATGAGGGGGTAATCAACTTTTTTTGTATCCCTAATACACATTGTAGCGGACCACGGGTTAACGACCGGTTACCACCGCAAATTCTTTCCTTCAGCCGCTCAGGAACCACTCTAGAATATAAAGAGACCAATTTCCCCCAATAACTGGACGACACACAGCTCTGGAGGTACATCACTGACTGAACTCTGTTTATTTTGTCACACATGGTTTTACATGCACAGACCCCTACATGGGGTCTCCAACACAAAACAACATGGATTTCCTTCCCAAGAAGCTGATTGGGGATGGAAGAGGGACAAAGCAGCCAGTTCATACTGGGCTGGCAGTGTCCCTGTGGCAATGCCCTGCTGTGACCGGAAAAGGAAGGGGGAGGGGGGGAGGCACAGACAAGCAATACATTTCACTTACCTATACTCTACAGAGCTGCTTAATACCCCACCTCCCCCACATTGTTGGCCCACAGTTGCATATACAGTCACATGTAATACTGTCCCAAAAATGGTGTCGCACGCTTGTGGCTCGCACCAAACAAATCAGGCTATGCTCCCATAGAAATAGACAGCGGGCACATCACTCAGTGACCGGGTCACACATCTTGCCCTTGTCCACCTCCGACAGCCGCAGCATGATCCACATTGATCAGCTTGCTGCTGCCTGGAGTGGACACAGTCTGTGAGTGCCATGCCCGCAACAGCCACTGTCCTCTGCCAACCCCTACAGTCTTGGGTACAGGGTGACTTAGACATAAAGCGTCTTTAGCCAGGGATGCCATCCAGCCCAGGCTTATACAGGGGCCTCTGAGCCTGCAAAACCCCCCACCCCAACTAGTGTGCCCCCGGCCATTCCATCACCTGTGTTCCTGCCGGTTTCCCGGTTGGCTGAGGATGATGGGTGTTGTTTGGTGCGTCTGTTGCGGCTCCGCTTCCTGTGCCTTGCTGGGGACGTGGCTAGCTTCTGGGGAGGAGAGCTGACTGTGCTCTCCCCCCGACGCTGCTCGGGATACTTGGGAGGGAGCGAGCAATACTCTATCTCCCCCTAGATCTTACTCCGCTGCTGGGGAGAGAGACCGACGTCCGTTCCCCCCCCCGCCCTCCCCCCCTCCCTGAACTCATACTGCCGCTGGGGAGCGAGACCGGTTGTATCCGTTCCCTGGACCTCACACTGCCGCTGGGGAACAAGACCTGTTGTCTCCCTTCCCTGCACCTCACACTGCCGCTGGGGAGGAAGGACAGAACACACTTCTCTCCCTGGACCTACTGTGTGTAGTCTATCAAGTCTCCAGTCTCGGGAACCAGCTGCTGGGGTGTGGGTATCCCACACCGTGCCCTCTCGCTTGCCAGTTCTGCGATGCGCTGCAGGTACTTGGCCGCTATTTTCTTCGTGTGCTGTCTGTATTTCTCAGCTGGGTTTGCCCAATCTCTCTGAGCCAGAACATAGGCCTGTGCCTCTGAGATGGTCCTGGCGACGGTTCAATGATACAAATTTTAAATAATGATATAAATAGATAAAATTAAGCTTATATTTATTAGTATCTCCAACAAATGCAATACATACACACAGACTGCTGAACACATTCACACACAGTCCGCTGAATACACACACAGTCCGCTGAATACACACACAGTCCGCTGAATACACACACAGTCCGCTGTGTACTCACACAGAGACTGCTAAATACATACACACAGTCTGCTATATACATACACTGCTGAATACACACACAGACTGCTGAATATACACACACAGACTGCTGAATACACACACACACACACAGCCCGCTGAATACACACACACACACACACACACAGTCTGCTGAATACACACACACACCCCCACAGTCTGCTGAATACACACACAGAGTCTGCTGAATACACACGCATACAGACTGCTGAAGGGGTTTAGGGGTGCTGTATGTGTGTGGGGGTTAGGGGTGCTGTGTGTGGGGGGGATAGGGCTGTTGTGTGGGGGGATAGGGCTGTTGTGTGTGTGGGGGTAGGGCTGCTGTGTGTGGGGGCAGGGCCCCGTGCGGGGGCAGGGTGCCGTACGTGTGTGGGGTTAGGTGCCGTGGGGTTAGGTGCCAAAGTGGGTAGGAGGCCGCGGTAATGTGTGTGTGGGGGTAGGAGTGTCAGGCTGTGTGGGGGCAGCAGCGCTGCCGTGCGGGGGGTAGTAGGGGGTGCTGTGCTGGTGTGTGGGTGGTAAGTGCTGCGCGTGGGTGCGGTGTGTGGGGGGTAGGCCCCGTGTGTGGGGGTAGGGCTGCCGTGTGGGGGTAGGTGCTGTACGTGCGTGGGGGCTAGGGTGCTGTGCGTGGGGGGTTAGGGTGCTGTGTGGTGGGGGGTGGTGGAGGCTGTGGTACGTGCGTGGGGGGGGTAGGAGGCCGTACGTGTGGGTAGAGTGCTGTACGTGTGTGGGGCAGGAGGCCGTACGTGTGTGGCAGCAGTGCTGGGCCGTGTGGGGGTAGGGTGGCGTGTGGGGGGGGTTGTGCTGCAGGGTGGTAGGGTGCCAGCGCGGTGGGGGTAGGGGGTGCGCCGCGGTAGCGGTAGGGTGCCAGCGCGGTGTGGGGGTGCCGCAGGTGGGGGTAGGGGCGCTGCAGCGGTGGGGGTAGTGCTGCGGTGTGTGGGGTAGGGGTGCTGTGCGTGGGGGGTAGGGTGCTGTGCGCAGTGTGGGGGGGTAGGGTGCCAGCGTGTGTGTGGGGGTAGGATGCTGTGTGTGTGTGGGGCAGAGGCTGTACGTGTGTGGGGGCAGGAGTGCTGCATGGGTAGGTGCCGGGGGTAGGGTGCCGTGTGTGCGTGTGGGGTGGGTAGTGCCGAAAAATGTGTGTGGGGTGGAATGCCGTGCCGTGTGGGGTAGGGTGCTGGGGGGTAGGGGTGCTGTGTGTGTGTGGGGTAGGGTGCCGCAGTGGGAGGTGCCGTGGTGGGGGGTAGGCTGCTGCGCGGCAGGTGTGTGTTTGGGGGTTAGGGGTGCTGTGTGTGGGGGGGGTTAGGGGTGCTGTGTGTGGGGGGGTAGGGGTGCTGTGCGCGTGTGGGGGGTAGGAGTGCTGTACTGTGGGGGTAGAGAGACATTAAAAAAAATAACAAAAAAAATATATATATAATCTGTATCCTGGTGGTCCGGTGGTAGTAAGTATGTATCTGCCATGGTAAGAAGCAGCAACGCTCCATACAGATTGCTTGCGGGAGGACATGAGAGCTGCTTCCTCAATCTGACATGAGAGCTGCTTCCTTTTCTCAATGGAGAAGGGAGTTCCACAAAAAAGGTGCAGCCCTGGAGAAGTCTTGGAGGCGAGCATCAGATGTGGGAGTACAGACAGAAGATAGGCTTAGGTCTTCGGCAAACCGAATGGGCCTCAATGGGGACTTATTTGTGTATTAGGGAGGATAGGTTGGAGCAGCATTATGTAGGGGCTTGTAAGAAAGCACCAGAATCTTAAATTGAGCCCTACATCTAACTGGAAGCCAATGTAGGGACTGACAGAGGGGGGAGGCGTGGGAGGTGTGGGCGGACAGGAAAATGAGCCTTGCTGCCGCATTTATTATAGATTGCAGCGGTGCAATCTGGGAACACATAAGACCAGTTAGAAGGGGATTGCAGTGGTCAAGGCGGGAAAGAACAACGGCATGGAACAGCACCTTAAATAAGGGCAGATGTTTTTGAGAAGGAAGCTGCAGGTTTTGGCGATCCACTTAACTTGATGGGTGAAGGAGAGGTCGGAGTCAAAGGGAACACCTACGCAGCAAGCCTGCAAGGTAGAGGTGATGGTGGCGCCGTTAACTTGGAGGGAGACAGACACAGGAGTAGCAACACTTGAGGGTGGAAAGACCAGAAGTTCTGTTTTGGACAGGTTGAGTTTAAGGAAGTGAGCAGCCATCCAGCTGGAAATCGCGGAGAGGCAGTCAGAGACACGAGTCAAGATGGGCGGAGAGAGATCAGGAGAGGACAGGTAGATTTGTGTGTAATCTGCATATAAATAATAATGGAAGCCAAAGGAGAGTTTACCAGGTGAGGCAGTGTAGATCGAGAACAGTAGGGGACCAAGGACTGAACCTTGGGGGACACCAACAGAGAAAAGTTGGAAGGAAGAGGCAGAGCCAAAGAAAGAAATACAGAAAAAAAACATTGGGAGCGGTAGCGGGAGCACCAGGAGAGAGCAGTTTCACGTAGACTGAGATTACGAAGATCAGCAGTGTCAAAGGCAACGGAAAGAGCAAGGAGAATTAGGATAAAGTAATGGCTGTGAGATTTAGCAGCGATTAAATCGTTGGATACTTTGGCCACAGCTGTTTCAACAGAGTGAGGAGCACAGAATCCAGACTGAAGCAAGTCAAGCAGAGATTTGGATTCAAGGAAGTCTGTCAATCTTGCATACACAACTCTCTCAAGGATCTTGGAGGCAAATGGCAGTAGTAATATAGTTGGATGGGGAGTTGGGGTCAAGGTTGGGCTTTTTCAGAATTGGCGTTATGGTTGCATGCTTGAAGGGTGATGGTAATGTGCCGGAAAGGGAGAGATTGAAAATTTTAGAGAGAGGGGGGCAGAGTGCAGATGAGATAAAAAGGAATAGGTTCAAGGGAACAGGTGGTGGGGCGGGAGGACCGTACCAGAGCAGAAACCTCTTCCATTGTAGTAGGTGCGAATGAGCTGAGGGAGTGGGGTTGGGTGATGTATTGGAAGGGGAGGGAGAGAGGTTAGAGATCTCTTTGCTGATTGTAGAAATCTTCTCAGTGAAGTGAGTTGCAAAGTTTGAGGCGGACAGGGTGGTAGGAGAAGGGGGAGTAACAGGGCGAAGGAGAGCATTACAAGTGTGAAATAGTTGTTTGGGTTCGCGAGAGAGTGTGGTTATGAGGGTATTGAAGTAAATTACTTTTGCAGATGAAAGAGCCAGAGTGTAGGAATGCAGCATAAATTTATATTGGCTCTGTCATCTGTTTTGTTTTGTTTTTGGGGCTTGTATGTTTTGTTTTTGTTTTATGTATTCTCCACAGATTTATATTCTCTTTACCTAGCATAGCTGTATCATAATTGTCAAGTTTTCTTTTTCAGAGATGGACATCTTGAAATAAAACAATTAAAAAAAATTAAACGTGATTGATTTGACTTAATAGTGTACAAGACATTTTTCAAAACCTTTCTTTTAATATTTATTTATTTATTTGACTTTGTGGTGGTAATACAATTATTTTAAGTAATTGATATTGGGATATCACATGGTGAATTGTTGTGTGCTTTATTACATGTATAAACATTCAATTATATATTTCCTATTGTTATATTTGGTAACCATCCATGTCATGTTATACAATATTCAGCCCTCTTCACGTTTAGTAACTCGTTCTAGAATATTGCAATTTACACACTGTAATATTTGGAGTCACATGTTTTACCCAGGCTTTTCCAAGATTCCTTGCAGGGTTGAAACACTGCCAGGTTCCTTTGGTGCAATCTCTGTAAAGGATCTCTGTGTCTCGCTCCATCCACCAACGTCACGTTGCACCACAGACTGTCCAGGAGTTGGCAGATGCTTTAGTCCAGGTCTAGGAGGAGATCCCTCAGGAGACCATCCGCCACCTCATCAGGAGCATGCATAGGCGTTGCAGGGAGGTCATACAGGCACGTGGAGGCCAAACACACTACCGAGCCTCATTTTGACTTGTTTTAAGGACATTGCATCAAAGTTGGATCAGCCTGTAGTGTGTTTTTCCACTTTAATTTTGAGTGTGACTCCAAATCCAGACCTCCATGGGTTGAAAAATGTGATTTCCATTTTTTTATTTTCGTGTGATTATGTTGTCAGCACATCAAACTATGTATACTTTGTATTTCCGAAGAATATTAAATTCATTCAGATCTAGGATGTTATTTTTGTGTTCCCTTTTTTTTTTTTAGCAGTGAATAATACACAATATGCACTTGACAAATTTTAAACATTCATTATATATTTTTCAGTTTGCTTTCACTAGCACAGCTCTGAGCTAGGGTTTTTTTCTTTCAAATACCCCCTCCTTACCGCATCTTACCTGCATCTTACTCTTCTACTAATCCATCCATCTCAGTTTCACATAAACTAGCATTAGGCAGGCATGAAAAACTTGATGCACACTCATGACTTCTTTCGTCTTTCAACCAACAATATTCCTCTTATAGTTTGTTTGCTTGGACTGAACATTTGTGGGACATCAGAGGTATGCGTTCTCATTAACCTCTCAGTGACAGGTGAATAAAACGTTTGTGTATGTACCATTCACAGCTTACAACTCATGATAATGCTGGTAGGTTATAATCACTTTGTGAGCCATTCTTGAACTTTCTTTTCCTTTTATCCCCTCTTTTCTTTTTTAAACACACGGTTTTAAACTCATTGTTTTTAGGGATCCTGTACATTTCACACTTGCTCTAAGGGAACTATGATTAACCCCTTAAGGACACACGTGTTATGATTCCCTTTTATTCCAGATGTTTGGTCCTTAAGGGGTTAAAGAGAATTTAGTATTTTTGGATTTCAGTATATTTGAGTAAATGTCAATCCTAAAGTTTTCATCTTGTTGGTAAGAAAAAAAACTGAACATGCAAAAAAAGTAGGGTGATTTCCTAATGATGCTTGCATGCATTCTTACAATCTTGAAGCCAGCAGTGACCCTTTAAAGTTATAATGAGCCATTTCAATGACAGCAGAAACAAATAGGTATGTAAGCATGTGTTCTGTCAGTACGCGCTGGCAAGCGCTACTCATAAAATATACAGCCAGCTGAAGAGAAACTTTTCATTCTCTGCGGGAGTTCTTGAAAAATGCTTGGTGCTTTCCAGTTTTGAAAGTTAGCTGTAACCCTGCTGTTGTGTGTGCTTGTAAGCTGCACCGTGATGCAATTGGCTTAATCATCACCATTATGTGGCGTTGTATGAAGTGAATTCAGTCTTGCAATTTGTCAAGAAATAAATAGCAGCGCGATATCAAACAAGCTGGTTCCATTCAGGACTAGAAAGGAAGAAAACCTTTCAAATGCATAAGTGGTATATTTATTTCCCGTCTGTGTGCGGAATTGCAAGTCATTTCTGTAGTGCTTAAACTCTGCTGAAAGGCTGAGGCTGTGGAGTATATTGTTCAGTTATTAGAAGATGTCTTTCTTTCTTTCTTAGAGGTCAAACCGGATCAGAATTCAGTATGGTTCACATTCCTCATAGTGTAAGAAGAAAAAAAACAAAAAAATAAAACACTTCTTTCTTTTCGGTCTCCTTTTATCATATTCAGATGGAAACTGATGCTAATGATTAAGTCAACATTAGCCTTATCTCGCTGCTAACCTATAAGTTAGCTGAGTGCTGCCACTTTATGGAAAAACTATAATAAAAAAATATCGCCTGTATATTCAGAACCAACACAATATCTGAATGTGGATGTTTAAATGAGTATTCTGTAAGGATGCCATCTGCTGGCTGTCCAAGATGCTTGCATGCAGGCCAAGAAAGAATTTATATAATATATAATGTGTCATTGTCAGCATTGTTACAGTGCCAACATATTCTGCACCACTTGGCAGTTATACAGTGAGTGCATTTTACAACAAGTAATTGACAGACAAAATAAATGTTGACAAATACAAAAGGTGAAGAGTTCCCTGCTTGTATCCACTGTCAAAGGTTTAAATCAAATCTTTCTGTGAGACATGGGTGATCTCCAAATTACTTTTCCATTCTCATAGTTTCTAAATAATGTAGTTTCAGTGGTATTTTTATGTTATGAGTACTAAATGGATATATTGTGCGTTATCCGTAAAGAACCATCTGCACATCGCTCCTCCAAACAAATGCTGTTATCAGCAGCATTTCATTCCCAAGCAGAGTTTTTCCCCAAAATTGCAATGTTTTACGGTGACAGGACCTCTGCACCCAGACTATTTCAATGCGATGAAGTGCTCTGGGTGACTATTGTGTTCTTTAATTAAACAATTGCTTGCACCAAGATCTGTGAGAAATGTCTGTGCTACAGTTTGTTACCATGCTTTACATGAAAAATACCACTCTCTCCCCAAAAATACCACCCTCAACCCAAACATGGTTGTCTCCGTAACAAGTGACTTGTGTGACCAGTACCTTGCAACAAATCATGGGTTACATTTTGTGTATATTCCCAAAAATATATCCCATTTAAAAAAAAATAAAAAATATATATACAAATATATATCACATTCTGCTTACTTCCGATCATTTTCCCTATGCTATACATGCTTACAATATTAATACAAAAAAGTGTTATTTTGCAAGTAACTAATATATTCTGTTCTTCCCTGCAGTGGGTGGTTGTGCTTCTCTTGCACAGCTAACTGCATTTTTCTATGATCAGAGAGAAAACACTTCACACCTTCAGCATCCTTCTTATTCCAGTCAAGTTTCTACAGTAGGCATCGGAATGCAAGGTGTCTTTGAATAAAAAAAAAACAGTCTTTTCAAGCCCGACAGAGCAATTGAAGTGAGAATTAAAAGAGTGAGAGGGGGAACCACTTGACTCTCTGAGATCTTGGAACATATTTGCTTCCCCGTTCCCCCCACTCTGCAACACTTTGAAATGTATTATGGGGAGAAGAAAATTATGTGTTCAGAACAAGCAAAAATAAAGGGAGGAAAGGTAAATATGTTTTTTTTTCTTCTCCTGACTGTCCAGATATTATATTTTGTTCAACTTATCTCAAGTCATTGTTATATAAAATACAGAAGTACCGCCTCTACCAAGATTAGGTGTCAGTGAGTTTAGAATTCACTGACCACCCCACACACCCCTAGACGGTTTTTGGCTTTCCCATAACCGTCTCACACCAACTCAATATCATATGCATGTCACGGCTGCTAGTGTGGTCCAACACGCAGAAACTATGTAAACCTATACATAAAAAAGGAAAGGAAATAAAAGGACAGAGCGTAAACCGGACCTTAGAATGGCCGGACTAATATGCTAGAGATAGAGAATGGTCAAACGGAAAGCCGAGATCAAGGAAGCCAGAAATACTCAGATAGCGTTGAAACAAGCCAAGTCAGGGGAACCAGAATTCGGAAAAGCCAAGATCAGGATACCAGGAAGTAATATTCACAAAGATAAACGCACTCTCGGGAACCAGGAACAGGAAACCACGACAGGGCAAGGAACTGGAGTGAATTAGGGATTTAAATATCCCTCTCTGGGCTCTGATTGGTCAGAGGGTGACCTCTGACCCCAGAGCGTGCGTGTGCGTTGACGTTGTGACGTCACACGCACATACGTATAAATTCGAGGGGCGGAGCTTGTGGTGTGCGCCACCACGTGGTCAGCGCCATCTTTGATTTGGGCGCAACACCCAGAAGACTGCTATTATGGCACAGAAGAGTGGAGAAGACACTTTGGAAATTGTAGTGGCAATAAGGCATTCTGGAGGTATGATAGGGAATATCTCTAGTTCAGGAGCCTCATCTGTCTCAAACTGCCTAGACAGCGCATCTGCCTTGGTGTTCTTGGTCCCGGGCCTGTACGTAATTACAAAATTGAATCGGGAGAGGAATAATGACCATCTAGCGTGATGAGAGGACAATCTCTTAGCTTCCCCAATATAAGCAAAATTCTTATGATCGGTAAAAATCAGAAGCAGCTCTTTGGAAGCTTCTAAGAGATGCCTCCGTTCTTTAAGGGCAAGTACAATGGCCAATAACTCCCTATTCCCAATGTCATATTTTTTCTCTGCAGATGTTAGTTTTCGAGAGAAAAACCAACAGGGATGTAAAGGCGTATCAGGACTTTCTCTTTGAGACAGAATGGCTCCTACTCCTGTTTCTGACGCATCTACTTCTAGAATAAATGGTTTGGTTGGATCGGGATGTGTCAGGACAGGTGCTGAGGAAAATAAAGATTTTAATTGCTCAAATGCCTCCTTTGCTTCCTTGGGCCATGAATTGCAATTTGCTCCTTTTTTGGTTAGGTTGGTAATATGAGAGATTAAAGAGGAAAAACCTTTAATAAACTTGCGGTAATAATTCGCAAAACCTATAAAGTGTTGTGTAGTTTTAAGGCCTTTGGGTAATGGCCATTGTAAGACTGCTTCCAATTTGCGTGGGTCAATTTTGAAATCAGACGGAGATAAAACGTACCCAAGAAATTGTATCTGTCTGGTCAAATTGGCATTTTTCCAGTTTACAGTAGAGGCCGTTCTTTAACAGGGTTTTTAGTACTATTCTCACATTATCGTAATGTGTCTCTAAATCCGGGGAATAGATGAGAATGTCGTCTAGATACACTAAAACGAACATGTGGAGATATTCTCTAAGTACATTGTTAATGAAATCCTGAAACACCGCTGGGGCGTTGCACAGTCCAAACGGCATAACTAGGTATTCGTAATGTCCCATTCTCGTATTAAACGCGGTCATCCACTCGTGCCCTTCCTTAATTCTGACTAGGTTGTAAGCACTTCTGAGGTCGAGCTTAGTGAAGAATCGGGCCCCTTTCAACCTATCAAATAACTCAGAAATAAGGGGAATGGGATAGGTGTTTTTTTATTGTTATTCTATTCAAACCCCTATAATCTATACAAGGGCGTAGGTCTCCTTCTTTTTTAGAGACGAAGAAGAACCCAGCCCCAGCAGGTGAAGAAGATCCACGTATGTGACCCATTCTGAGAGCATCCTTTATGTACTCTTCTAAACAAAGATTTTCTTGGGGAGATAGTGCATATACTCCTCCTTTAGGGGGCATAGTACCTGGAAACAAATTTATGGCACAGTCGTTGGGTCCATGTGGTGGTAATACCGCTGACTGTACCTTGCTGAATACCTCCTTTAAGTCCAAATACTGCAGTGGGATTTCTGTGGTCAAGGGAGGCGCTATATTGAGGGTACCAATTCGTTGTTGCACCTGTTTTTAAACAAATACCTCTGCATCTCCCACCCCAACTCACAATTTCTCCTTCAACCCAATCTAAACATGGATTGTGTTTCTGGAGCCAAGGGAAACCCAGTATTATCAGACATGTAGGTGAAGATATAATTTGGAACACCATTTCTTCAGAATGTAAGATACCTACTGAGACAGTGATTGGGAGGGTTTTGTGCGTGATGAGAGGCTGTTTGTTTTTCTCTCTCTCTTTGAGCCTGTTATCAATGTCTATCATCTTGTATATTTTCCGCTAAACCTTCGGAAAAAGCAGCCACCAAACCGCTATTGGTCCAGTCAACTTCAGACGCCAATGTCCTGAACTCTATGGCGTAATCAGCTACAGAGCGGTTGCCTTGTTTTATTTTCATTAGGGCTCTGGCAGCGTTCTTTTCTCCCTTTTGGCTCAAAAGTAGTTTTGAAAGCGGTTAGGAATACATTGTAATCACAGGCAACTGGATTTCCACTCTCCCATAAGGGATTAGCCCAGGTTAAAGCCTTACCCGTTAATTGGTTCATTAGATAGCCAATTTCCGATCTATCTGTAGGGAATGAACCAGGGGAAGCTTCGAAGTGATATTCAATTTGGTTTAGAAAACCTCTAAATTCCTTAGAATCACCTCCAAAACAAGGGGGAGGTGAAAGGGTTATGGACGGTGGTTTGTGTGCCACAGGTGCTATTACAGGTGGCAGAGCCACAGGCGGTACCGGAGGTGCCTCCAGATAGGCAGTTCTCTGGAGCAAGGTCTGGAATGCTGGGGCAAATTGATCTAGCGTGTGGTTCATATCATCCACCCTACTCTCACAGGCAATCAAATGTTTGCATAGTTCAGCAGGATCCATGGCCCTGTCATAATGTCACGGCTGCTAGTGTGGTCCAACACGCAGAAACTATGTAGACATATACATAAAAAAAGGAAAGGAAATAAAAGGACAGAGCGTAACCGGACCTTAGAATGGCCGGACTAATACGCTAGAGATAGAGAATGGTGAAAGAGAAAGCTGAGGTCAAGGAAGCTAGAAATACTCGTTGAAACAAGCCAAGTCAGAGGAATCAGAATTCAGAATAACCAGGGAAAAGCCAAGATCAGGATACCAGGAAGTAATATTCACAAAGATAAACGCAGTCTCAGGAACCAGAAACAGGAAACCACGGCAGGGTAAGGAACTGGAGTGAATTAGGGATTTAAATATCCCTCTCTGGGCTCTGATTGGTCAGAGGTTGACCTCTGACCCCAGAACGTGCGTGCGCGTTGACGTCGTGACGTCACGCGCATGTCCGTATAAATTTGAGTTGCAGAGCTTGTAGTGTGCACGACCACGTGGTGAGCGCCATCTTTGATTTGGGCGCAATGCCCAGAAGACGCGGAGGAGCGGTTCCCGGCGAGCAGGTAAGCTCGCAATATCGGCGAGGTCGTGCTGGTCGGGCACGGCTCGCCATGCGGAGTGCCGGGAGCCGCAACAGTGCACATGCTTTGAAAACCATCATTACATTGCACCTGTCAAGATCCATGTGAGAAAAATGTTTAAATTATATGTTTTGCTAGCTAATATTAGAAGTTATCTTTATATATTTCATTATTTTACTTTTATGGGCTTCAGTGCTATTCTGCCTATGTGCCAAAGGCATAGCCGTGAAGGCTACTAATGTAGAGCTCGATGTGAAATGCTGACATAAAGGAATTATAGGGTGTAGGTTGTATCATTTGGGGAGTTGACTTCAGAAGTCTACTTATGAGAAAAGAAAGAGGAATTTTAGGACTTGATGTTTTTATAAAAAGCTGTGATACAAAGCACTTGTATAATATATGTTTACTTTTAAGGGTAACATGATACCTTTTTTCTGTGATATAGTAACAATATATTGAAACAGACAAAATTGTTTTTCATATAATGTCACTGGCATCCTAGTACTGGTTGTGATTCCCAAAACGTATGGCTACTTTTCCACTGAAGGATGACATTTTATACATTGCTAAAAACAAAAAAAAGGAAATATATCTCAATGTCATATATTTCATTATTTCAGATTTTATTTCATTTTTTTTATTTTTTCCTTTTACTAATTTATGAAGAAAAAATGTTGATTGCTCTTGAAAAAGGCCACTAGAATCTCTCACAAGGCATATTGAAGTTAACTTAATATGACAGGATGTAAAAGTGCTTTGAAGTTTAGTGTAAATTCTAATTATCTTGACAAATCTAGCAAACAAGCTGTGCCAATGGAAAGGTTATTATGTAGTAAAGGATTGTGATTTTTTTTTTTTTTACGGTTTCATATTTCTGCATATTAATTTGCTTTGCTTTTATTTATTTTATTCTCTTTATGTCTATTTTTTTGCATTGCATATTTCATTTTTTTTAAAAATATTTTTGGCATGCTGTTTTTTTTTTAGATTTAGTTTATTATTTCTCCATAATTTTCCTCTTATGTGACATTTGTCATGCTTTTTTTTTTTTAAACCATTCATACATTTCTCCCAGGTCTCTCCAAAAACCCTTAAAGGGACACTATAGTCACCTGAACAACTATAGCTTAATGAAGCCGTTTTGGTGTATAGAACACGCCCCTGCATCCTCTCTGCTCAATCCTCTGCCATTAAGGAGTTAAATCCCTTTGTTTATGAACCCTAGTCACACCTCCCTGCATGTGACGTGCACAGCATTCCATAAACACTTCCTGTAAAGAGAGCCTAGGCTTTCTTTATGGCAAGTTCTGTTTAATTAAGACTTTCTTATCACCTGCTATGTTAATAGCTTACTAGACCCTGCAAGAGCCTCCTGTATGTGATTCAAGTTCAATTTAGAGTTTGAGATACAATTATTTAAGGTAAATTACATCTGTTTGAAAGTGAAACCAGTTTTTTTTTATTTATTTTTTTTATGCAGGCTCAGTCAATCATAGCCAGGGGAGGTGTGGCTAGGGCTGCATAAACAGAAACAAAGGGATTTAACTCCTAAATGACAGTGAATTGAGCAGTGAAATTGCAGGGGAATGATCTATACACTAAAACTGCTTTATTTAGCTAAAATAATTTAGGTGACTATAGTGTTCCTTTAATGAGGTACTTTCTGGCTCACCAGGTTAGCCTTGGATAGCTAAGATGCTTATTGCATAAAACGTCTTAGGAAGAAAGACTCTGAAAGGCATCCTAAATCTCAATGATCAAATAGCTTTTTGAACAGTCTCTCTAAGAGTATGCCTGCCTCCTTAAAGCGGCACTGTCATGCCGAACTTACCTTTCCTTAATCTCTTCCTCTTCTCCCCCTCTCTCAGGATATGTTCTTTTTTTCTTCCTATCTTCTTTAGTTTTCTTTAAAATCATAAGACAAAGTAGGGACTCTTTGCCTTATGGAGGATTCCTCCACTTGACCAGCTCTGACCAGCGGAGGAGCAAAGTGTGCTTCATTTCCGCTGGTCAGAGCAATTTTCCCATAATTCTTACCTTTCCTCTGTGTTCCCACGATGCTTCCTGTCATTTTAGACGAAACTGACGAATTGCGTTCTAACTTAATGAGAACAGTATGTTTGTTTGTTTTAGAACGCAATTCGGCACTTTATTCGGATCGGAATTTCATTCGAATGAATCTTCATCTTGCAGCTGCTTAGTAGATAACTCCCTAATTCCCACGGTATCAGGAAGTTATCTACTAAAAGGCTGAAAGACCTAAATTGGGCGGCGGGGGGGGGGGTTATCTACTAATAGGCTGAAAGACCTACCCCTGGGCGGCGGGTGGGGGTCATAATGATAATGAGGGGGGGGGACATACTGTCCTCGGCCCCCACCCCTGGGCGGCGGGTGGGGGTCATAATGATAACGAGGGGGGGGGACCTACTGTCCTCCCCCCCTGCCCCCACCCCTAGGCGGCGGGTGGGGGACAAATGATAATGAGGGGGGTGGAACCTACTGTCCTCCCCCCCCCCACCCCTGGGCGGCAGGTGAGGGCCATAAAGATAATGGGGGGGGACCTACTGTCCGGCCCCCACCCCTGGGTAGCTCCCTCCTTGTAATAAACTCAACGAACAAACGAACACTGATACACAGTGTTAGTTTGTTTGTCTGATTATTCTATCCATTCATTCGTCTGTCTGATGAATGAATAGATGAAATTCCCTTTCGCATGTCCAGGTGTTTCACTGGGCATGTGCGGGAATCTCACAGTCTATCTAGTGTGTGCAGATGACGTGTCCCACAGGGACTTCATCTACCCACACAAAGATGGCGGCACCCTGAATAAAGATCGGGGCAGAAAATAAAGATAAAAAAATAGGTAATGTAGGGGGCTTAGGGGCATTTGGGGGTGACTAGGGTGTCAATTAGAGATAGTGGAGGTGGGAGGGGGGGTTAAAAAAACAAAACAAAACAGGATTCGTCATGACAGTGCCGCTTTAACAATATAACTGAAAAGTTTGCAAGTTTTATCTGCTCAAATAAATAAGAAAAATGATGCCAAAACCATAAATTTTATTTTTTAAAACCGATTCTAGATATTGCTTATAATGCAGGTTTTATGGTTGTTTACCATGTATCGTTTTAACTAAGACGACCCCTCTTTTTTGCTAATATGTCACATGGTACATGAATTCATAGAACTTACTTCAGCAGCTGTGTTTCCAGAGCAACAGCAGAAACTTGTAAAACCTTTCTATTTAAGCTTTATTTGATTAGGAGGCTTGAGGAAATAAATATAAACAAAAATCTGCTTTATTCTCCTCACGGAGGAAATTTGAGGCCTGCTTTTTCTTATTTCATCCTAGATCTCTGCCATCTTAGCATTCCTTGTGGATCTCCATTGTGCTCATGGCTGTTAGTCGAAATCTGGCTCCTCCATTTTATCTTTGCTTCTTTATCTGTTTCCTGTTTCCTTGTCTTGTGTGGTGGAGTTGAGTATCTTTGTGTCAGCACTCAGTTTATGTTGTTCATGTCTAAATAAAGTTGCCTTATAGCTCTGATATGCCATTTTCTAATGCCAACAGAATTCTGATAAATATGCTCCAGGGTCGTTTAGGGTATTGTTATTGACTGGGTATCCGTTAGGGTCACGCTCTAAAACAGCAGGTGTGGAGGTCTACTCCATGGTGCACTTACCAATCGTCTTTACGTCAATACAATGTCCCTATAAAAACTGCATTGTGAATTTTCTTCTTTTAGATACAGACTCTGAATAGCTGAATGAATGAGTACATTTGTTGAATGAGTTGCAGTGAGTTACAAGCTATTTGCAGACTTAGATTATTAGATTGTATGCTTGTGGACGGAGATCTGTAGTAAATTCATTCTGCCTGTCAAACAAAGTCAAACTATATACTAATATAGTTTGTGATGCAGAATTGTTTGATGCTATATAAAGGACCATGGCTACAACCAGGGCCGGACTGGGGATACAAAGCAGCCCTGGAAAAAAATCTATGCCAGCCCCATACGTCATTTGCTATGTAGTGTGTATTATTGGTATATTTATTTTTCTAATTCAAAATATTAGTCATTTCATGGTAATTAAATTATACAGTAAAGCATACTCACATGCAGACTCAGGCAATCTTACTGATGCACACAAATAGGCTCATTGACAGACAATCTCAATGACACACACAGACAAGGTTACACACAGAAATTTAGTACAGACAAACTCTGATACACACACAAGCTTACTACTTACAAGCTGACTGTTACACACACAGGGTCACTACAGACAAGCTCACTAATGCACACACACTCTCCCTACAGACAAGCTCACTGACACACATATGCTCACTACAGAGAAGCTCGCTGACACACATATGCTCACTACAGACAAGCTCGCTGACACACATATGCTCACTACAGACAAGCTCACGATCACACACATGCTTACTACAGACAAGCTCACTGCATACACATGCTCACCACTGACAGGCTCAGACTCACCCAGCTCCCTACAGACAAGCTCACTAACACACACACATGATCCCTACAGACAGGCTCACTGACACACATACAAGCTCACTCACTAACAGACACACAAACTCACTAGCAGACGCACACACACAAAAGCTCCCTCACTAGCAGATGCTCACATACAAAGCTCACTCACTAGCGGATGCACACACACAGAGAAGCTCACTCACTAGCAGATGCGCACACATAGAGAAGCTCACTCACTAGCAGATGCACACACACAAAGACATCCATACACACAGCAGCAGACAGCCACACACACATAGACAGGCAGGCATCCACACACACAGAGACAGGCAGGCAGTCACACACACTCACAGGCAGTCACACACACACACTCACAGGCAGAGACAGTCACACACACACACACAGGCAGGCAGTCACACACACACATACACACTCACAAGCAGAGACAGTCACACACACACAGGCAGTCACATACACAGAGGCAGACACAGTCACACACGCAGGCAGACAGTCACACACACACACACACACACACACTGACCTGCTTCTTACCTCCACATCCCTTGGAGCTCCTGGAGACTGGTTGTTGGGGAAGCAGGGACTCCTTCCTGCTTCCCATGCTGCAGTTACCAGGTCCCCTGCCGCAGGGTAAGCTGTTTTTTAAAAATAATCCTGGCCGGTCGCCTGGTTCCCCCTGCTCCTATAGGGCCGTGTGCTGCTGCACAGCTTGCACATGGCCAGCCGGGATTACAGGAGCCTGACCAGTGATGCATAGGGAAGTCAGCCCAGCCCCAGGTGCCGCGGCCCACCAGCAAATTCCCCGGTATCCCGGTGGTCCAGTCCGGCCTTGGCTGTAACTCTGTATGCCATGACTGGCAATTATGCACTTTAAATGTTCACAGGCCAATAAATATATTGGCATGTAGTGGTTATGGGGCCTAGTCTGCCCGTTAACCATGTTCTCAAGTCAAGTATATAGCTTCGTTGCTTCACCTAAGTGTTGCTTCTAAGTGTGTAGTTGGAGATATTCTGGAGAGTTTTACAGAAGCTTCAACTGTCTAAGAGTGGTGCTAAGAGCTTTCTTTTCTGCTGTTACAGGTAAGATTCATCTGTAGGAAAAGGTTACTGATTGCACAAGGTTTGAATTCCTGTTGGTAATTATAAGGCATTTGATTTGATTAGTCAGTCACTTGTTATTGATTGCTGTTTAAATTAGCTATTGTTTGCAAATAAGCAGAGGCCTACCCAGGTGTTAAACATTCCTAGTGGGTGGTGATTTTAGGAGTTATATAAGGCTTGTTGTCATTAACTTGGCTAATATAGCTTGGTTGCTTCATCTAAGTGTTGCTTCTAAGTGTGTAGTTGGAGATATTCTGGAGAGTGTTGCTTCTAAGTGTGTGGTTAGAGATATTCTGGAGAGTGTAGCTTCTAAGTGTGTGGTTGGAGATATTCTGGAGATAACCTGGAGGTAATCTGAGGTATTCAGGAGGATAAAGAAAAAAGTTAAGATTAGTTTAATTATTTTCCTCATTGGAATGGCAGACTTAGTTCACAGTGTAATAGTTGCTATGCATTTGTTTCACGTTCTACTTTTTGGAGATTTGGTTGTTGTCTCATCTGTAGACAGTTCTCTATCTTGCGGCAGGAAATTGTATTTTTGAAGTCTGAGATTTGTAAATTATCTGGTGAACAAACTCATACTGGAACTGCTGCAAAGCCACTGCCGCAGAGACATACTAGGAATGGCAGATGGATTACTGTAGGATCTGGTAGACTTAGAGTTGTGGATAAAATACATTTTGCACAGTCTGTTGCTCCACATAATTAATTTTCTGCACTTTCAGAGTGTAATGGTGTTGTGGAGAGAGGCACTGAGGCTAGTGGTGTTGTGGAGAGAGGCACTGAGGCTAGTGGTGTTGTGGAGTGAGGCACTGAGGCTAGTGGTTTTGTGGAGACCGGCTTGGAGACTATGGTGAGGCCTAATAGAAAGCAGTTGTTGGGGGATTCAATCATAAGAGGTGTGGAGATGGACAATGGTGGTCTTGTGAGGTGTCTTCCCGGAGCTACTGCTCACAGAGACAGGAGACGTATCTGTAATATTGTTAAGCAAGCAAAGCAGGAAGGGGAATTGGATGTACTTGTCCATCTAGGGACAAATGACTTGGCTTGCAATGAGGTTTCAGAGGTTAAGGAAGTTTTTAGTGTTTTTGCCAATGATATACGGCAGGTTGCTTCCACACTGTCATTCTCTGAAGTTCTGCCTGTGCATAACACTCAGAACGACAGGCGGATGCGTATTAGGGACTTTAATTTGTGGCTTGGTGAATGGTGTCGGGAGCAAGGATTTGGCTTTATTTCTCATGGTAGCTCTGTTTGGAATGGAAATAAGCTGTACAAAAAAGATGGTTTGCATCTTTCTCAAAAGGGAACAAATGTTCTCAGTGAGCAGTTCAGAGGTTTTGCTAGGATGTATTTAAACTAGGAGGGGGGGCAAAAGGGTGATAAAACATCAATCCAATTGTCCCCCAAAACAAGGACAGAAGGTGCCTGTAGCAAGTGTGTTACAAAATGATAAGCTTAGAGTCATGTCTACAAATGCTCGCAGTTTAGGGAATAAGATCCATGAACTTGTGGCAATAATGGCAACTGATAGTGTAGATTTAGTCGCTGTTACTGAGACATGGTATAATGAGAAAAATGACTGGGACATAGCAATACCAGGGTACTCTTTATATAGAAAAGATAGGGAAGGCAAGAAAGGGGGAGGGGTGGCCCTGTATGTGAAGGATAGCATAAAATCTAGCCTAATAAAAGTTAGTGAGACAAACATAGAGTCCGTTTGGGTTACGTTAGAATTTGGTAATCACACAGTAACTCGTGTAGCTGTGATTTATAGGCCCCCAGGACAAATTGAAGAGTTAGATAATCTACTAGTTGAGGAAATAGCTAAAATGACAATGAAGGGGGAAGTTATCATCATGGGTGACTTTAATCTTCCTGATGTAAATTGGAAAACAAAATTAGCTACTTGTGCCAGGAGCACACATATTCTAAACTCCCTACTGGGATTGTCTCTAAAACAAGTTGTTGAAGAGCCAACTCGTAAAGAGGCCATACTAGATTTAATGTTAACAAATGGAGATTTGGTATCAGATATTACTGTAGGTGAAAGTTTAGGATCCAGTGATCATCAGTCAGTGTGGTTTAATATAAGAACAGTGACTGAGTCACACCACACAAAAACAAAAGTTTTAGACTTTAGAAAAACTAGAATTAGAATATGTGTAGAGGAGTCATTATCAGACTTGAGCAATTTAAATGGAGTCCAAGAGAAATGGGATTATTTAAAAATTGCACTATTGAAGGCAACAGAAAATTGCATTAGGCTTGTCAGTAAAAGCAAATAGCCGGCGGCTATTTCCTGACCTCCTGTCTCTCTGACTTTGTGCGTGTTCTTTTCCTATCTGCCGGTCTGGACCCTGGTGAGCTCCCTATCTATATCCTCTTAGGTTATACAAGTTTGGGGTGATTAACTCCTGCTAGTCTCCTCTGCTCTATTTAGCTTTATCCCATACTGGTTATATTGTTGTTTAAGTTTTTGTTGGGGAATATCTCACAGCACTACCATGCCCAGATCTAAAGTGCCTGCCAGCCCCTCCTCCCCTAGGGAGATGGACATGCCCCAGGTTTTAGATAACCCATTTTCCAATCCTGCTTCTCCTTCTTCTGTTGGGGACCCTATGCCCCTGTCTGATGAGACCTAGTCCTTGGCGCTACAGCGCTCAGTCTCTGACGCCATTATGGCTGCTATGGGCTCCATGGCCTCTGTCCTCTCCCAGAACATATCACAGGCCTTACTTGCATGTCCTTTGGCCTCAGAAGGTTCGCCACACCGACACGCTTAGCGCGACCGGCTACTGACCCTATATGGGAGGCACCAAAAAAGGCTACTGCCAAATCCAGGCACTCTAATCTCCCTGCCCCCAGAACCAACATGACTGGTGTGACTATAGCCACCCATGACAGCGTGCCTATGTCATGCAAGAGATCCTTTCAGCGCCAGGCAGAACGGGCGCGGCAGTGGAAATGTGCTAGAGCACAAAAAGAGAGCAACTCCGACTCAGAAATCGGGTCTAGTGAGGAGGCAGACGCTGAGTCTGTGGATGACTCTTGACGAATTTGGTGGGCAGAAATCTGACCCTTTTTGCCCTGCTCACTCCGCTGTGGTTGCAAGTGACCCTAGGAGCGACTCCCCCGCTACTGTGGGCTCCACCCTCATGGATCCGTTCGGGGAACCCATGTTTGACCCGGATGCTCTCCCATCATCCGAGGTCAGCGGAATGGCTCCCGGCGGACCATGTGGCATGGTACCTTGAAAACTGGGTATGACGCCCCCTCAGTAAGGCGGCTCGTAATAAACTTAGGGCGGAAAGCCCAAGACCATTGGTACCTAGCAAAGTCTGTGAGACCCCTGTAGTGGACCCTAAGATGACCCAATTCCTCTCTAAAATCGGTTGGAATCCCCGCAAGGGTCTAGATTCAGCACTTAAATCGTGCCAAGATAAACATCTGGACATATTTGTCCCTTTGGCCAAACTGTTTGATCTGGCTGAAATCGCCAGAGCTGAAAACCGACAGGTTGACCCGGAGGAACTCCGTGGTTGGGTGCAGAGGGCTATCTGCATTGTGGGCAGTGTAAATGCCTCCCTGTCCATTGAAAGGCGTAAAGCCATTCTGTTCAAAATTGAACCCAAACTGGCCAACCTCGCCTTCACAGAGGCAGGAAAGCACGCCCAGGACCTCTTATTTGGGGACTCCTTTATTAAGGACCCAATCCTCCATGAAGAGGGTGTTTCAGGGGCGGGTCTCTACCAGGGCCGGCAGATTCAGGGGTCGTCTATCCAGCCGCTCAAATTACCATGCCCGTGGATCGGGACAAGGCTCCTACACTCAGAGAACACCCTACCAGGAGACGAGATAGCAGTCTCCTTTCTTCCCCTCTCGTGGAAGACCATGGCGTTCCAGAGGCTTCAGAGGGAACCCCAGTTCCAGACGCCCTTATGGTAAGCTTACATATACCTCATGTTTCTTCCAATATGCGTGTAGGGGGCAGACTCCGTCATTTTTTCCACACTTGGTCAACCATCACCTCAGATGTCTGGGTTCTGACCACAGTTTGGGGGTTTCACATCAAACTGGTCGACAATCCAGGTCACGTACCCCCGCCTCGTCTTATTTTGCTTTCTAAAACCGACCGCGCCTTGATAGACGCAGCGCTAACGACCCTCCGCGCAAAAGGGGTGATAGAGCGGGCATCCACCTCCTGCGGGATTTACTCCTTCAGGGAGACTGGATGGCAAAGTTGGACTTGAAGGATGCCTACCTCATGGTCCCAGTGGCCGAGTCTTCCAGGGACCTGTTACGTTTCCTCTGGAAAGGAGACACCTGGCGCTTCACGTGCCTCCCCTTCGGACTGTCGTCAGCCCCTTGGTGCTTCATGAAACTGATGCGCCCTGCCATGGCTTGGCTGCGCAGTCGGGGAGTCTGGCTAATCGTCTACTTGGTTGACATCCTCATCATGGCACAGGATCGTTCAGTCCTTCGGAAACATCTTCAATGGACAATGGACCTCCTCTCCCACCTGGGTTTTCTCCTCAACTGGGAAAAATCCTGCCTGTCTCCTTCACATTGCATGGAGTTCCTAGGCTTCACGATAGTCCGAAGCGGAGTCACTGAGCCTCCCTGCCTCCAAGATACGGACAATCCGCAAGGAGCTGCGTCGCGCTTTAACCCCACCCAGCTATCTCTATGCCACCTGGCACGGATCATTGGCCTTCTGGCAGCATCAATACAAGCGGTGTTCCCAGCCCCACTCCATTACCGTGCCCTCCAGCGCCTGAAGATCGCACACCTTTGGAGAGGGGGGGGGGAGGCGGTGGCGTCCTATGCGGACATGATCTCCCTGTACTCGGAGACTCGAGATGAATTGACCTGGTGGATCCACAACCTCTCGGCTTGGAATGGCAAGGCCATCTTCGGCTCCCAACCAGAGTTCACGGTGGACTCAGACACTAGTCTCCACGTTTGGGGTGCCCATTGCAACGGGGTAACTACCGGGGTTCGCTGGTCGGCAGACGAATCCCACTCCTAGCGGGTTCATTCGCGATCCGGAGTTTTGCGAACGGGACTGCCAGCTCATGCATCCCCCTGCGCATGGACAACATCGCAGCGGTCCGCTATGTCAACCACATGGGTGGCACTCAATTTGCAATCCTGGCCCGCTTGGCAAAGGACTTCTGGGCCTATTTCTTGGACAGGAACCTGGTGATCCAGGCAGAATACCTCCCTGGGCTCCACAACACTCACGCGGACTGAAGTTCACGCTGTCTGTCGGACAACAGCGATTGGAGATTGGATGTGGGAGTATTCTCCGCTATATCGTCCATATGGGGTCCTTTTGCCATCGACCTCTTCGCGTCCAGACTCAATACCCAACTACCCCGGTTCTACAGCTGACACCCAGATCCAACCGCGGAGGCAGCGGACGCCTTCCTACAAGACTGGACTGGCTCTCTCCTCTGCACCTTCCCCCCGTTTGCCATGATACCTCGGGTCCTGCTCCAAGTTCGCCGCCAAATGGCCGACCTGATCCTACTAACCCCATTCTGGGGGACCCAATCCTGGTTCCCACAACTCCTGGAACTAGTGGTAGACATGCCCAGATTGCTGCCGTCTCTACCGAACCTCCTCCTGGACCCATCAGGCCTCCAACATCCCCTCCTGGCGGACTGGTCGTTAATACTTCTCGCGTGGAGGATTTCGGGAGTCCCTGGGAAATCCAAGGGGTTTCGGACGCAACTTGACACCTCCTGGCTGACGCATGGGCTCCCGAGCATATTGGACCGCTTGGAGAGCTTGGGCTGGCTGGTGCCAGGCTCGGAACTTGGATCCCGTTTCTGCACCTCTGACTGCGATCCTCCTATTCCTGACTTTGCTGTTCAAAACTGGTCGGGCGTATTGCACGATTAATTCATACAGATCGGCCATCTAATCTCCTCGGCTCACCAAGGATTTGACGGCTGCCCAGCAGGCCAACATCCGTTAGTGTGCCGATTACTTAGGGGCTCACGCCTGTCGTGCCCCCCTAGACCTCATTACTCATCTACATGGGACGTCTCCTGCGTTTTGTCGCTGTTCTCCTCCCGGCCGCCTAATGCAGAGCTCTCCCTGAGACAGCTGTCGGCCAAGTTGGTCTCCCTGTTTTGTCTCATTTCATGCAAACAGGTATCGGATGTTCGTGCCCTGGACTATGATGCTAGGTCTTTCACTCCAGACGGGGTGACATTTAACATCTCCAGACGCACCAAGAACGCTATTCGATCGGGTTCTTATCCAAGCTTCCATGGTACTCCAGCCCTATGTCCGGTGGCCTGCCTACGGGAATATGAACTTCGAACGAACGCACATCGAGCTACGTCGTCTCCCCAGCTGTTTCTCTTGCTTCGTCGCCCCTTCTCACTTGTGTCCAGCACTACATTGGCTCGTTGGGTGAAATGGGTGATGTCTCTGGCCGGCATGGATACGTCCATCTTTGGTGCCCACTCAGCCCGAGGGGCATCGGCCACATCCATGGTGAATTCATGTGCACGTCTTGAAGACCTGATGAGAATGGCCGACTGGTCCCGCAAATCCACTTTTCGCGAGTTTTACTTTCGACCTTTGCCTCACGCTTTTTCTCCCGTTATTGATCAGCTTTAAACTTGCAATATGAGCCTACGTGTCTTGACATAAAATTACATGATTTTGCTATTTCATGATGAAAAGTCATGATTTTATGAAAGACATGGAGGCGAGTATTGCTTAACCCTTTCTTTACTGTCCACCAATAGCAGCAAAGAATACAACAGTAAGAAAATGGTAACCATAGTGATAGGCCACACCCATACCAAGTCCCAGTATAATAGTCAGCACATCCCCACACATTTCCTCTTTCTTTGGAGATGCGAGACAACAACAACAAAACAGGAACGATGAAACAGTCCAAACCATGTAATTCTCACAACTATTTTTTTCCCAATCGCTGTTTCTGTAGATGTGTGTGAATATGTTGCAGCTGTACAATCTTCTAAACGGAACTTTGTATTTAAACCTGTATTACAGTAAATCTATTATTGTATCAGATTGCAGGCATTATTATAGTACATGCACCTTTCCTTCCTTATGAATTATATAAAAACTGTGTGATTGTCTTAGTATTCATAAAATTAGGATGCTACAATAAAGTTCAATTGCCATCATTACATAGGTTTGCCAAACCAGGGTCGACAATAAATTCAATGTAGATTTTTCCAGCCTATATATATATATATATATATATATATATATATATATATATATATATATATATATATATATATATATATATATATATATATATAAATAAAACAAGAGGGGGTTGGCTGCACAACCCCCTCTTGTTTTATATATATTTGGGAGTCTAGCCAACTCCTTGGTTTTGCACCCCTCCCTGTCACAGGTGCCTCATCCCAGGGCCTATTTAGCCTTGTACTGCAGAGAGCCCCAGATGGAATTTTTTTCCCCAAGTAGGTTAATCTCATAAGAGCAGACATTAGGCTGTTAGTGTAGGACCTGCCAAAGATGGGGTACATTGACGTTGTGGCAGACTTATGCAATGTATGATCATATAATGTAACTAAACCCCCATTATTTTTGCCTAGATTAGGTGTTTTTTAAAAAAAACAAATAAAATCTTTCAACATTGAAGTTGCTGTTTAGTGGATAGGTGAGTGCGCTGAATCTTGTGTATTATATATATATATATATATATATATATATATTGCTAAAAGGAATTTTTGGGAAGAGACATAGTTTACTAGTTACTAATATCCGATTCATCCTCAGATTTGATACATTTCCCCTTTCAGGTGATCTCTGAATCGTGTCCTACGGTTATTTTGGGGGTTTTATGATGCATGACAGCAGGAGATGCCCATCTGGTTTACTATTACAAATATTTTTTTTAAATCCTCAGTTTTCGTTAATGGCTGTTAAAATAGGCAAAAAAAAAGTATAGGAATACCATACTGTTAGGTTGAGCAATAATCCTATTTTTGGTCTGTGGATGGTACAGTAGCCTAATGTATGCTGAAGGAACATTGGCAGTGATGGAAATGGATCTGCTACATAGGAGTAAAATGATGTGCCCTCACTCATTGGTGAAAAACAAACAAACCCAACAATAACAAAAAAACTGATTTTGTGAACTGCTACATCGAAATTAAAATTCTTATGAATAATCACTGGTCCACCTCTTTTTTCTGCAAATGGCTGTACTTATTATAGTTACAGTGCTTTAAAGTGAATATTTCATTAACAGGAACAAACCTGTAAAGTATTTGTCAAGGGCACTACTTACAAACGTATCATTTATAGCATACAGACGGCATGGTTTTATGTATTTTATAACATGAATGTGTATATATTTATTGTGGATTTGTCTTTTGTCCTTAATTTTTTATCAAGTTACAGACATATTAAGCAAATTGTGAATAGTTATTATTCTCTCACCAAGTTGTATCATTATACTAAAGCTATATAACCAGCTTTCACTCTTAAGAGAATCCATTTTTTATGCAATGAAAATGGAGGCCTGCCAGGCTATGCTGGCTAAAGTCACGGACAAGAGCAAGGCCTGTCTGAACTGCCACTCTGTTTTAATCCCTGCGAGTTTGCAGGGTTGGTGATTAGAGTGGCTTTCACCCAATTATGCTGTGATTATTCTGCTGCACTGTAATTGACTGGGGAGATATGCTAATACCTGTCATTTGGGATGATAAAAGATGAACGGAGGACGCAATGCATTATTTAGCTGGCTGTGTGATAGATGAGGGATGCGCAGAGTGCTTTAATTGCTGAGGAGAGAGGTTAAGCTGAATGAAAGGGTGGATTAGAAAGATTTTTCCTCTGAGTTTGGTTAAATATGAAAATAATGGAAATATGCTTTCAGACTGCAATAAGCAACAGATAGACCAAACAATGCTGTGTTTATTTTGTATATTTTCATGTTGTTGGAATTGTTTGATTGTACAGAGGACTTTTTATTTTTGGTTTGGATGTTTTGTTGTTTGAACTTTTTCCTTTGAAATCACAAGAAATGCGTGGAGATTGTCTTTATTTTGGTAGAGAAAAGGAGATTTGTCCTCTTGAACAATGTGATGGAGACAGCATTGCTCATTGTGATGCAGTACTGTTGTTCTGTGTACAGACTTAATGACAATTCTTGCTAATCATTAGCCACTGGCAACAAGTCACATGATATATAAACAATGTAAATTGCGTGCCAATGTGGCATTAAAGTGTTCCTTTATGGCAAAAATGAGTATCGGCCCATAATGATACCCATATTGCCGATAATGTGGGCGGCGACAGAGGCCCAGTTCACAGGGTCTTCAGTTCCTCTCTCCAACTCTCGCAGGCTTCTGGACATCAAACCCCCATCAACGCTCCGTGCGGCATACCAGGCTCGCAAGAGTTGGATAGGGGAAATGCTGAAAACAGAAGCTAACATGCGCTGGGTCCCAGGGTAAGCTATTTAACTCATCAGTCCTTGGTGGGCATCTTACATTATGACCACTATAAAAATCTAATGTTACACCTATTTTAGACTTAACATTAAATTGAAAAATAATTCAAAACTTTCATAACTTTCATAACAAAGTCACAGGACCACCAGTGAGTGTAATGGTCCCTTCCTGGCCACAGGTAAAAGGCAGGGGGGGGGGGGGGGGAGATTATTGGTACCAGTTATCAGCCCAAAAGGCCACCGATAATCTGTATTACCACATAAAAAATTATATCAGTTGATCCCTCCTGCACTGTATGATGTAGACGGAGTGATTTAAGTGGGTAGCTTGACATGGGAAAGCTAACACATGGCTGAGGAACAGAGATTGAAGGGAGTCCAAAGAGAAAGTATTGAGAATTAAAAGGAAGTATGCAGAAATATGAAATAAGGAAAGAGTCAAACATGTTTAAAAGATGGCTAGGATGGTGACATTCATGGTTGGGGAGGAAGACTGTTAAATTATTGGAAGAGGTGCATATTTTGGGTGGCAGGTGACATGTGGGCATTATATGTGTTGTTTTAACCCCTTAAGGACACATGACATGTGTGACATGTCATGATTCCCTTTTATTCCAGAAGTTTGGTCCTTAAGGGGTTAAATATGTCCTTTGGGTGCTTTATGTATTAGGATAGTTAAGTGGATGTTATTTAGGGCAGGGCTTGACAAATTTGTTTGGAATCAAGGAGCCAGCATTTTTAAAACTAATAACATTTAATTTTGAACAAGAAAAATGCAAAGGGATGCTGTCTATAGTCGCCAGAACCACTGCAGCTTAATGTACTTGTAACATGTCACTGCAGGCTTATCAATGTAAACACTACCTTTTCAGAGAAAAGACCGTGTTTACATTCCTGCCTTGGTACACCTCTAGTGGTAGTCACTCAGATGGCCAATAAATGTGATTCCTAGAAGCTGAACTTATTGATTCAATGTATCTCTATAAGGAGATGCGGATTGGCACAACAAACCTTTTGCTGCACGTGCGCAATATCCTACCAAAGCTTTCCTATGGGAAAGCATTGACCTAACTGAGATCATAAAGATAATCTCAGCCATTGAGGCATGACAAGCTGTGGCAAAACCTGCGTGGCGTGGGAAGAAATTGGAGTAAAAACACATTTGCCAAGCGAGCAGAGGGGGGCAGGTACCTAAACAGATACACACACAGAGACAGACAGACACACACACACACACACACACTTACAATAACACACATTCAAAATGACACACACTGACAGACATATATTTTCTCATAAACTCTTAAATGTTAATTTTTACTTTAATTTATGTCCACCCAGCCTCCAGTGGGCTGCTTTGATAATCTCCCTGCAGTTTCTCTCTGCTCCTCTGTGCGTGATGTGCAGTGATGCTGGGGCCGGAGTGACGTCATATTCCGGCTCCCGGCATCACTAAACAGTGTGAGGGAGCAGAGAGGAGCTGCAGGAGGATTGCTGCTCCCACGCTACCCCATGCTGATGAGCTGCTCCCATGCTGCCCATTGCGGGTGGCCGGCCGGCTCCCATGCTACCCCGTGCGGGTTGCCGGCATTCGCTAAAGGGCTGCCATGACAAAATCCCAAAGTTTCTAGTCGCCATGGCGACCTGATGCCTGGGATTTATCGAGCCCTGATATAGTGTGATGCGAGTTGTACTTGCTAGGGTAAGAATGTTAAAATATGATTGAAAAGTGGCATGTTTTTGGCTTATAAAATTTGTGACCAGATTACAGTGTGACACATTGTTATTTAGTAATTTGAGATTTTTGTTTGTCATTTGACTTGGTACCATCTCTGTCAATATCATTTTGTACGTCATTTACTTGTCATATATGATTGACATGTTATGTGGAAAATCTTTGCTTTTTATAAATAATATTAATTATAATGTCATTCATATGACATATCACAGGATTATTCACTAAAATTTAGGCAAAAATTGAAGATTTGGAAATATTCTCCATCTTGTTATGGTCACAGTTTGGGTATTTTTTGCCTGGCTATCGCCATTTTGATTTAAATCTATTCTAATTGGTAGTTTAAAAGGGTGCTGTTTTGGATGGGGCTTAAGTCAATTGTATGTGGGAGAAGCAAAAAATTGACTGGCTGGCCAGAAGAAGTGAACACAGCAACAACGGGACAGTAGAACTGCCTGTAGGAGGGTTCTTCTGCTCATCTCTGTCACTGAGTTGTCTGTACAAAATGTGTACTGAAAATGTATTAACAGGTAATGGAGGGCTGTTGACTATTGTGGGTTATTTTTATTTTTAAATATGTTTGTAAGCTCATGGTATAGATGTATTTTATTTTTTATGGCCTTACAAAAGTCTATGTACCCTTGATGAGTACACATGAGAAAAATAATTATTCAAAACACTACCCTTGCCTTCCTAAATATAATAAAATATTACTTTTATTCCAATCTGTTGGTGCTGGCTCTGTCCCTTGATCTGCATCCTTGGCTGACATGATCAGGAGTGATGATCTCAAGAAGCCGGAGACAGTCACCACCCTGGCCAATCAGCATCTCCTCATAGAGGAGTCAATGCATCTCTATGAGGAAAGTTCAGTTTCTCAATGCAGAAGGTGGAAACACTGAATGTCAGATCTGCACACTGTACAGCACTGATCTGGGAAGCACCTCTAGTAGCAATCTGAGGAATTGGCGCTGGAGGCGTCCCTCGGCTGTAATGTAAACACTGCCTTTTCTCTTAAAAAACAGTGTTTACTGCAAAAAGCCTTCTGGGACTGATTATACTCAGCAGAACAACTACATTACACACTGGTGATAAATTGTCAGAAGTACTGGCAAAAGGATAGGCATAGCTTGAAAAATGGTGTTGGATATGTTTTTACAGTTTTACATCCTTAAATTTGCAGCTTCTACAACTCCTGGTTTTATTAAATAACTCTTCCTGACCTCTAAAGCACTACAGTATCCGCTCTTTTTTACTTTATAAAAGTGATGATTTAAAGAGATGGTTGCACCCTCTGAGCTGTCAATCAAGCAGCCAGGAGAGTGCTCTTCCTAATTGTTTGTGCTCCAGCGCCAAGAAAAAGGCAATATGATTCTGTTTTTCTCAACGAAAAGCATTACAGGTGTCCTGTGTCCCAATCCTTAAGTGTGGGATTATAGTAAGCTCCCTTTATATAGAAATGGGTTGGGACAAACAGGTCAAAGAAACTCCCCAGCACCACAGCATTATAAATAAATGTACTGATAGCATTGCATTTATTTAGAAGAGTTAAGTGTTCCTTTAAAAACCCCCACAAAAAACATAAAGTTCCATATTCACAAGCTACAAAACTGTTGTGAGTACTCTAAATACCAAACCTAAATGCACACTTGGTTTATGGAGGTTCCCTGTACCTTTCTTTCTACTTTCTTTTTTTAAAACATTTCTTGCAAAAAATAAATAAATACCATAGTGCAGCTAGAACCTAAAGATAAACAATCAAGCACTGATGAATTTGCAGCAAACACAAGAATAAAATGTCACTATTCTTATATTTGCTGTATGTTATCTATAGATAAAATGATTGTCATGTCCAGTTTGTCATCTGTTCCCAAAATGTGCAGTCTTTTTTTTTTTTTGCTAAAATTCAACAGCTACACATCTTTATTACTCATTTTCTAGATTCTATAAATGCATTTTAATAAATTGCTTGCAATTAAACCGACTGTTCGGGTTTTAAGGTAAAAAAAACCTTATAGAAACATAAACTGTGTTATCATGATTTGATTTGGAACTATAAGTCTGTTACAGTCCTTGGAGTCTTGGAGAGCAGTGATTGTTCCCAGATTGGTAAATAAAGTATTCATGACCCACTGTGTTTAATGTGCTCTAGTTTACTGGAGGTGTGCAATACTTTACCATGCTGGACTTTTAAGCAGCACTAAATTACCCTCCTATTGACACCTATAAGAGGAATTCAGATAAGAATATTTCAATCTGAAACCACTTTATCCACTTCAGTCATCTCCAACATAATGTTGCTGTACATCACATTAAACCATACTGTGCTTCAGACACTTATTTCCACACTTCTGTAACGGTGAATTAGACTCAGGCAACGAGATCAACACATTTGCTCAATTATAGTGCTGCATTATTAATTCTTAACAGGCTAGCGGCTTCTCAGCATAGGAGCACACTTCTGCTTTTTCTGATGTTATCATAGACCTGCTGTGCTACCATTACTGTCTACTTAAATTCCTTACTTTTACTCAAAGGTGACCTGCATTAAAAATCCAATTTTCGGCAGTCACATATTCCGCATAGCATGTAAGGAAAGAAATCCCATTATCCAACTGTAGAATCTTAAACTTACAATTCTTTTTATTCCCTACTTATTGGTACTTTTAAAGGGATAAAGCAATGAAGAAAGGCAAACATACTAGTAATACAACCAATCCTAAATATTTTAAAAACACACCTTTTGTAATTATACAAATGGAACAGAATATTCAATATGCAGATATTTCAGGGAAAACACGGTTAACCAGGTGTAATAAAAACTACACAAAATAGATAAAACTAGGACTGGCAAAAGGGCTTAAAGCAACACTATAGCTTATGGAATATAAACCTGTAGTATAAATGCTATGGTGCCCCTGTCTCAAGTTTTTTTGTGAATATAGGTCCTCCCACACTTTATTTTTTCCATGAAAAGTAATAAAAGAAAGGTTTTATTTGCATTTTTCAGCCACAAGACTCCATTGGCACTGCTCACCTCTATGCTTCCCACAACATCATCTAAGAGGCATGGTCTTCTCCATTATTGATTCAATTAGTCGAATGCTCTTCATAGAGCAGAGGCACTGCATCCATAGAAAAAGCATGTCACGTGGCATTACTTGGTCAATGCAGTGGTAGTGGTAGTGTCTCTAATGACTGTCAGGAAGATAGCCACTAGAGGTGTTTTTAGCACTGCATTGTGAACATTGCAGTTTCTAAAAATAAATAAATAAAAACAGCAGTTTTGCATTGCAGGGTTAAAATAACTGGAACAATGCACCCAGTCAGTGGGTCACTTTAATGATCCTTTAATATTTCATAGACAAAAAGACCCACTAAAGTCACCCAGGCCATTTCATCTTAATGAAGCCCCCATAGGGAAGAATTGATTCAGTGCTTTCCTGTGGGAAAGCTTGGATGTGTGTGAGGTACTCGCAGTACAAGTGCAGAAAGTCATCAATGCTCATCATTGGATTGGACCATCGAGTAGGCCACACCTCTAAGATTTCACAAGAGGATGTAAACCACACCGAGGGACCCTTGTACTAGAAAAAAGTAAATAAAGCTTTATTTTATTAAAATGTATTGGAAAATTGGGGGAAGGGGGGTCCACCTCTATAACTAGGGATGGGATGCTAACGTGTTTGGAATAGAAATATGTATTTCAAACTCTTGTAATGTTCCTTTAAATAAAAATACACAGACTCACTGAAACTACAAAGTACAATCTGACCTCGTGAAAATGTATAGTTCTGTATACGTTAACTACTAATATGCTATTCTGTTTATACAAAGTGCTAATTAGTTATTTTTGTTCCAATTGTTTTTTTTTTACTTTTTATTTATGTTAAGAAATACAAATTAAAGTAAATACACCTTTTGGGTTTATTTAAAACTGGTATTTTCATACAGATATTTATAGTGATGTGGATTATTGCAGTATATGACAGATTAATGGAGGTTGTGACTCATTTTTAGAGGAGCCTGTAATCCTTGTTATAGTGATATACGTACAAGATAGTGCACACACGTTTACACACCAGTGATCACAGTCTAAACACAGACAGGATAAAGAAAACTGTTTGATGCTGGAGAGAGATTTCCTTTTATTAAATTCCAGATCTTTCTGAATCGACAAACATTAATAAGAATTTTCTGAAATCTAAAAGATTTTTCATTCCATCATAGTTGTCATCATTGGACAAAGGGTGATTTATAATTAATTCAATAATGCTTGAAACGATTGTTCCCTTTTGTACATTACACTAATTGTGCCACAGTGGCTAAGGGAGTAGCACATCGATTAGTCAAAAATGCTTCTCATAAAGCAGGACAAAATACTCCTTTTCCTGTCTATCAGGAGTTTTCACTAAAGTGATCATTTTAAAATAATTAAAAGTGCATTTCATATGTAAAAGGGGTTCTCCACTGCCTAAATAAAAAAAAAATCACTGTTAAGTAGATATATCTAAAATAAAAACATTAATGTTTTTAATTGCACTTTTTTTTTCACTTGTCATGTATATAAAAACAGCTCTCAGAAGGTATAGATCTCTTGTCTGAAGAATTTGCAAGCCCTCCTTTGAAACATAGCCCAGATTTTTTGTTGCTGTCTTACTACTGACTTTAAAATGTAGCTCAATGATAAGGCATTGCACGGCAGAAGCTCTGAGCAATTGCCTGCCTCTAGAGTTTAGGTCCACTGAGCTAAACAGCCAGGAGGTAGCCGGAGGTTGTAACAAGTTTAATTTATAATAGTGCCAATTTCTGTTGAAATTTACATTTTTTGTAAAATTAAAAAAGGAGGACACACTTCACACTAAGCACTCCAGCAAGCTAAAGTGCTTTAGAGTTCTGGAATGTCCCTTAAAAGTCATTTTTTTCCAGTTAATCTAAGTCAGCTATGCTTTCAGTTCAGCTTTTCTTGTCTAAAGTTTGAAAATAACTTTGACCAAGTAAATGACCAATGCTGTATACGTTGCAAGTGAGTAATCTACCAAATGCAATGCAAATTATTTCTTTATAGTGTGTGTTTGCCGTGTAAGTGTGGTCCAATTGAACTTGGATTGGTTACACATTTAATAAACTAGGTTTTGTGTGCTCGCTGTGTTCCACTGACCTCGCTTACTGGATTGCATGATCTGGTTCCTTGTTAGACATTTCTTTTTTTCAGCTGGAACTCAAATTATTGTCAGTGTGATTTATAAACAGAACACTGTCTTTTTTAATGGACTTTAATCAATCATTCCCCTTATCCTGTATGAAGAATATTGCTGTCATTCTGTCACTGCTAAACATACCTGTCACAACATCACATGGGGTGATAATTCTTTGAAGAGTGTCTTTTTAAGCAGCTATTCTCTGACAACAGTTAAAGATTATCTATAAGGGCGTGGCCAAGACTCCGACGAGACTGGCAGCAGAGTAGCTGAGCTCCGTGCCGGACAGGAGAAAATAAGCTGCCCCCGGTCGTAAAAAGCGGCAATGGTGACGAAAAAACTGCGTAACACGGTGGGAAGTACCCCAACAACAGATAACCCACTCGCAAAGTCCTCTCTGCAGAGGTTCTTTATGGAACAAGCAGATGCCCACCAAACAAACAAAATGGCGCCTGCGGCCCTCACACGCGGCAGCCATCCACCCAGCCTAGCTCCATCTGAGGGATCAGGGAACGAAGCCAACATCAGGGCGATACTTACACAACTGCCCTCGAAGAAAGACCTCACAGAAATGTTCCAGAAACTGGAGAACTCCTTTCGTGAGAAACTGCAGGCAATCACTGCAGACGTCCAGCACCTAGGCACCAGAGTGCAAACTCTGGAGGACGCTGAGGAAACAAATGAACGCTTATGGACGGAATCTCAAGCCACACAAATCCGACATACGGATGCCATAGTCTATCTCCAAAGAAAATTGGACGATCTAGATAACAGGGGAAGGCGGAACAACCTGCGGGTGAGGGGAATCCCAGAGTGCCCAGAAGGCACCACCGAAAACCCCATCAAGGTAATGACTGCCCTCTTTAATCAGATCCTCACTAGACCAACTGACTTGGCAATACAGTGCGACAGGGCCCACAGAGCAGCGCGGCCCAGAAAATTGCCAATGGACATGCCCCGCGACCTTATATGCCGCATCCATAACTTCCCTCTGAAAGAGGAGATATTCCATAAAGCCCGACAAAACAGGGCCTTAAAATACGAGGGGCACCCAGTGGCCATCTTCCAAGACCTCTCACCATCCACGCTACAAGCCAGAAGGGCTCTTAAGCCGATCACATCAGCCCTACTTGAAAAACAGATCAAATTCAGGTGGAACTTCCCATTCGCCTTAACAGTATCGACCCAAAACGGAACCCATACTATATCTACACCGACGGACGTCCCTGAATTTCAACAGGTATTGGGCCTACCCCAAGTCGCAATTGAAGATTGGACTGGCCTCTCTAACTGAAGCCCACACCGCTTCAGCAAAAATCCACATGGCAGAGAACACCAAGAAAGCGACGGCGGCAACCCTTGGCTGGGATCGAGACCCCCAGCAAAACCAGAGATAAAGAGGCCTGAGGACTACTGCTGACGTCCTTATATATCCTTTACTCTAATCTCTCAAATAATAAAACTGTATATGGTGTGATAAAGTGAAGGCAGATAGGCCTTTTAACCCCAGGGGAAGTACGTGTAGCTTGTGTGTTGCACAACCCAAAGCTCTGTTTAGTTATGGGCCCCTGGGGTGGAGCATTTGGAGAGAAGGGTGGGCCAATGCTCCACTCCACAGTTTAGTGGTTTTCTGGGGAGACATAGATCCAGGCCAGGGTTTTTTGGACTGTCTCCAACCCACTGCACAGCTGCAGTTAATGAGCTGTTGCAGTGGGAATAAACTCCTCCCTGCTAGGCAGGTAATGGAGAGGGATTGCTGGCTTCCTCCCAGGAAGCAGGTAGGAGAGAGAGGCTGTTCTCTCCAGATAGAGTCAAGGAGACTAGGCACTTGGAGTGCATAAAGGAAGCAGTCAGGGCAAGGCTGGCTTGGAGCACTGGGAGTGCAGAAAGGGAAGCAGTCAAGTCAAGGCTGGCTTGGAGCACTAGGAGTGCGGAAAGGAAAGCAACAGGCTAGCCAGCAGAGTGTTGCTAACTAATAAGGTTGGTACCATATGTTTTGTTAATTTAACCCTGATAGAGAGGGACGTTCAAAGTTAGTTAGTGCTCAGACCGAGCTAAGATTTTGTTTATAGGGTTTTGTGTTACATTTATGTTTTAATTTACTACTGTATCCTGTGTGGATTTGCAAATAAAGTGCCTGAGTATATGCAATTACAAGGACTGTGCATGTTTTTACCCTAGAGGGCTGTGCTACCTGCAAACAAGGATCACAATGGTTTACATTGTTTTAACTAATTCTGTTACGCATAGATATAATTATTTATAATACCATTGCCGCCAATGACTTCCACCGATTTATATTACCCTGACCACTAAGGCCCCATGACCCAAAAGCATAAACTTATGTTACACTAGGGGCCCCCGGGGGAGCCCGGAGCCGGGTACATTTAAAGGGACATAGACAAAGGCCCCCTTATGGGGACCATATAGTTCATTCTGAATAAGTCCTAGATGTCCACTCCTTCCTCCTAAGCAGGACCTGTCCCGACAGACAGAACTCCACCCCCCCACAGAGAAGCGCTTAAACACTAACTTGGGGACACAACTCAGCTGGAACTCAAATTATTGTCTCTCACACATTACAAAAAGCCCCTGCACATAGCACACAATGGTGACTTAATGAGACCCTCCTAGATGACCCAAGAGTAATCGAGGATATACGGACGACACTCCGCAATTACTTCTTAGAAAACACAACTACAGATGTAACAGACGCATGGGTGTGGGAGGCACACAAAGGGGGATCTGGGATCAAGAAAGAACGAGCACAAAAGCAGACTGCCCTGACAATAGCCATACAGGAACAAGAAACATTTCACATTTCACAAACAGAACCTCGGACGCATTTAGCGAATTCTATCACAATCTCTATAACCTTACACCTCCCGAAGGTACCCCTTTGGACTTACATGACTACTTGCGGGCCAATATACTTCACAGGGTCCCGACCGAAACAGCCCAGGTGCTCGATGAGCCCTTCTCCCATAAGGAACTCTCTTCAGCGATTAAAACAATGCCGAAGGGCAAAAGCCCCGGCCCAGACGGCCTAACAGCTAGATATTATCAGATACTGACTGAAGACCTGGGACCACACTTTCTTAAGATGCTAAACGAGCTGGGACCGGGCACCTCTCTTCCTTCCCTGATGCTGCTCGCATCTATCACCATTATTCCCAAACCTGGGAAGAACCCTGAAGCATGCGGCAGCTATAGATCCATCTCCCTTATCAATCTAGACCTCAAACTGATAGCCAAATTGATTGCTAACCGTATTAAACCCTTACTGCCAGAATTGATACACCCTGACCAGGCAGGTTTTGTGCCAGGACGGGAGGCCAGGGACAACACCTCTAGAATAATAAGTATCATACATGGAGCCAACACTAATAACACCCCTACAACACTACTAGGCATAGACGCAGAAAAAGCTTTCGACAGGGTTGACTGGAAGTATCTATTTGGAGTATTAGAAAATCTAGGACTAGGCCCCAAATTAAGAAACTGGATACATACACTATACATAGGACCTACAGCCACTGTAAGGGTAAATGGACAACACTCAACACCCTTCCAAATAGGAAACGGCACCCGCCAGGGATGCCCACTTTCCCCTCTCCTGTTCGTCTTGGCGATAGAGCCATTTCTGACAGCAGTCCGAAATAATCCCCAAATCAAGGGATATTGCTATCCAGGGGGAGAGGTGAAGGTCTCTGCATTCGCAGATGACGTGCTCTTCTCCGTCACAGACCCCCTCCACACACTGACCCAGGTACAAACAGAAATAAAGAAATTTGGCGCACTATCAAATGTCAAAATCAACACAGAAAAATGCGAGATACTAGGGATAATTCTTCCGACGCATGCGCTCCATGCTCATAAAATTCACATGGGGAAACAGGCCTCCGAGGTTGGCATACTCTACAATAACATCTCCACCGGGGGGGAGGAGGGGGGGTTGGGCTTGCCTCATCTGTACAAATATTATGTAGCAGTCCTACTCACGCGAGTCAGGGAATGGAACAATGTAGAAAAAACAAAAGCCTGGTACAAACTTGAACAGAGCTTTGCGACAGTACCTCTCCATACGCTCCCTTGGCAGACATGCCAGCTCACAAAACTCTCCCCAACACATCACCCCCTTTTCCACAACACACTCCGGACTTGGAGGAGACATAGAGAGGACTAGGGACTATCCCCCGGGTTGTGCCCTTTTTTCCCTCTGGCGAACAACCCAGACTTCCAGAACGGACATGGGAGCTCTACTCTAACTCGAGTCACTGGGGAGGCTTGCCCAGAGGTAACGACAGTCCTATCAGTAGACGACCCACCTAAAATAAAGACCTTCCCAAAACCAGGAGGCCGAGAGACACTACTAGATAATATGGCCAGAGCCCAGTTGACCCATTTCCTGACCCAATTGGTCCTCCCGTTATGGAGAAAAAGGGAAAAGACGCCATTTGAATCCCTATGCTCCCAGGGCAGTAAAACAAAACGGCCCCTGTCGGCCATATACCGCCTCCTCCAAATGGATACTGGAGACGCACCCAGACCAACGGAAATGGTTGAGGGAACTCCACATACACATGACAACTAGCGACTGGGCACACATCATGAACTCAGGGATGAAAGCCCCACTGAGCATAGCCCGCAAAGAAACATTTTACAAAAGAGTCACCAGATGGTACTGGCCCACAGTTAGCAACCAGTGCTGGAGGTGCGAGGCAGCAGAGAGTAACATGGAACACATCTGGTGGGGATGCAGGAACATAGCCCCGTTCTGGAACACGATACTCACAGACATTAAGAAACTCTTATCCCTGAGGGCACACATATCTCCCTCCCAAGTATTACTAGGGTGGCCACGGGCTCTGACAGACCCGTATAAACAGCAACTTATGAACATTCTCATAGGAGAGGCCAATGCTCTGATACCCATGCTCTGGCGACAAACACAAACACCCTCTAGAGAACAATGGGTCCAACGGGTAGAAAGGACTAGAGAACTAGAGGAGATCCACTGGACGACACAGGGCAATAGAGCTAAATACTTTAAAACCTGGGAACCCTGGCTCACCTATTGGGAGTCCCCTCCCACAGGAATCACACCCATGACCACCCGTAGCGAGAGCACTTAAATTAGTCACATACGGAAATCGGAAGCCCCTTACAGCAATAGCTGGAATACTCTAAACTTCAATACAGAGAAGTAGCGGCAGGATACCCCGTTCCCCATCCACCGCCCCTCCACCCACTTCCCCTCTCCCAGGTTTTACCCTCCCATACCCCCTCCCACCATTATAATTTGTCAGCATAAGACAGGACTACGTATACGAAAAGATCTGATTTAATAATTATGTATAATTCAACGGAAGCCCCACTATGTTATATTTTTGTCAAGTCCCTTGTCTATTCTGTACCCCTTGCTTTGATTTTACTTCTGGAAAACACAATAAAAATATTAAACAAAAAAAAAAAAAAAAAAATATCTATAACATGAATATTTTTTTTTTTTCAAGAACAAAAGGTCCGCTTTTCGATATGTAATCTGTTACTGTGTTTAGAACACAATTTTTGTGATGTCAGTGTCTCCTGTTCCAGGTCTTTGTTATAATAATCCAAAAGCAGATTTGTGATGAACACTTACTCAAACATACCTCTGCATTGTTGATTGAGCTTTTTTAGTGGTCCAAATCGGAGCAATAGCAAATAAGTTTATAGTACAAATAGTATGTATATTATGTTTTAATTATAATTTATAAAGTGGCAACAAATTGTGCAGCGCTATACAGTAGGTGGACTAACAAACAAGTTGTTGCATCAAGACAAGTTTGGTGTACAGGAATAGAATGTGTTGATGACCCTGCTCAAATTAGTTTGCATTCTAATATATAGTATTCCATGCATGTGCGCACCAGTATCTCAGGGAAGATAGGGATGTGCACCCTTCTCTCGTGTGATGAACAGGGATTTTTGTAAATCGCTGTTGTAATAAGCAACTCTGTAAATGGAGATAGTGGCAGGGTTCATCCTTGCACGATAACATATGCAATGAGCAGAGGTTGTTATGGTGCTTAGATGATATGATCCTTTGATGATTAAGCATCCTTAATCATCATAACATATTACAACTGCATAATACCTATGTAATGTATTGTGACTATTTTGTTCACTCTATTTTGAGTGTTTTTATGTAAAATTATAATATTGCTTATTTTACTAATTGGAACAATCCAATGGACGATTCTGAAGGCTGGCTATTGTACATAAATGCAAATATATTGTCGAGAACTTGCCTATGTAAAATCTGTATTGTAGACAATGATGAGCAAATGTATTTGACTGGCAAAACTGGAAATAAGTGATAAGCATCTTTAATGCATCTATCAATCATAACAGCAGTTTTATTTCTTGTGTTATTAGCTCCTGAGGCTTGACTGCTGAGTTAGAGATGTAATTTCTTTCTGTAGACTTTTCTTACTGTGCGCTTGACGTACTTCAGGGGTGGGAGGTGAAACTGTACATTTTGTTAGTGATTTTATTTATTTATCTTCAGCTTGCTATCTCTTTTGAGTGACGTGTGTCAATTTGTGATTTGTCTAATAAAAATAGAGAAAGATGTGTACAGACGTATGAATTTGTAATTTTAGAAGAACCAGCACTTGGCAAAATTGTTGTTAAACAAAGATCATTTGATGATTTTCATAGGGTGTGCTGTAAATGCTCAAACATATTTGTAATACATTAATGATTTTAATTTTGTAATTTAATAGCCTACCTCACATGTCAAATGTAAACTTAAGCATGTTTTCATGTAAAAATTGTCCAGTTATTTTTCTAGAACCCTAGGAAGCATTAAATTCAATAGTAAAGTTGAAATTGTGTTCATGTTCTTATTTTATTTGCCGTTACCTTTATTGTTAAAGGACCACTATAGTGCCAGGAAAACATACTATAGTGTTTTCCTGGCACTATAAGTGCCCTGAGGGTGCCCCCACCCTCAGGGACCCCCTCCCGCCCAGCTCTGGAAGTGGGAAAGGGGTAAAAACTTACCTTTTTCCAGCACTGGGCGGGGAGCTCTCCTCCTCCGATCCTCCTTCTCTCCTCCCCGTCGGCTGAATGCGCATGCGCGGCAAGAGCTGCGCGCACATTCAGCCGGTCGCATAGGAAAGCATTATCAATGCTTTCCTATGGACGCTGGCGTGCTCTCACTGTGAAAATCACAGTGAGAAGCACGCAAGCGCCTCTAGCGGCTGTCAATGAGACAGCCACTAGAGGGAATGGGGGAAGGCCTAACCCATTCATAAACATAGCAGTTTCTCTGAAACTGCTATGTTTATAAAAAAAAATAATGGGTTAACCCTAGCTGGACCTGGCACCCAGACCACTTCATTAAGCTGGTCTGGGTGCCTAGAGTGGTCCTTTAAAGCGGCACTGTTATGACAAACTTACCTTTTCCCTAATCGCTTCCTCTTCTCTTCCTCTCTCAGGATCTGTTCTGCTCTAGTTTTCTTTAAAACATAAGACAAAGTAGGGACTATTTTGTCTTATGTATATTTCCTATGCCTAACCAGCGGAGGAGCAACGTGTGCTCCATTTCCTGTGGTCAGAGCAATTTCCCCACATTTCTCACCTTTCCTCTGTGATCTTGCGATGCGTCCTGTCACTTAGTCAGAACGCTGGCGAAACTACCGAATTTCGCCCTAACAGAGTGTTAGGACGACAGTCGGCTCAAAATTTAATTCAACTGAATGAAATTCTGATCCTTGCTGCGGCTGCATTTTGCAGCTGCTTAGTAGATAGCTCCCACGGTATTAGGGATCTATCTACCAAAAGGCTGAAAGACCAAGATTTGTCTATCAGCTAACTTTACTAATGCCAAGTAAAAATTACTTGGTATTAGTAATTAATCTGTTTGACCCTACTCGCTATATCGCTAGTAGGCGCATGTCTAATAAACACTGAGCAGCCTGTGGCTGCTCACTGTTGTAAAAAGATATATGGGCTATTCAACTAAACGGGGGGACATAGGGTTTTACTTGGCCCCCACCCATGAACGGCAGGTGTGGGCCCTTAATTGTGCCAGTACGACTCTGCTGTGTGTCTTTATGGGGTAATAGGGAGACACACACACAGCACCCTCACACTCACTCGGCACCCTCACACACACACTAGATTACTATATACACTCTGAATCCTCTAAACACACAATCTCCTATACACACACTCTGGGTCCTTTACACACTAGATCCCCTACACACACACTGACCCACCTACACACACTACATTCCTGACATTCAAACTCTGGATCCCCTATGCACACACTACATTCCTTGTAAGCAAACACATACTACATTCTCTAAACACACACACTCTACAACCCCTACACACACTATGTCACCTATATATATATATATACACACACACACACACACACACATTGCAGCCTGTATGCATACACTATGCCCCCTATGCACACACACACACTCTCTACAGCCCCTAGCCACACATCTTACACCAAAAACACAAATTAAATCAATCTATTTACACAATACCACACCACAATCAGCTCACTCTACACACATATAATCGGACAAGCAGGCTCCAAACACATGCACCATACGCTTTCCTGGCCCTTTTATCCTCTGGTATCCCACTTATAGAGACACAAGAGATAAGTTAAAAGCAAACACAGTGCAAGGTTGTTTTTTTTTTGAATTTGCTTGCGCTGCACAGTACAAATACAGTGCCTTTTTCTCATGCTATAGCTCTTCATAGCTCTGCGCATTGAACCAACATGCTCACTTTGAGAGGGGGGTGTGCTTGTCGTTCGTCATGACAAAACACACCCTCTCTGGCCCCGCCCCCTTCTCAGGGGGTCGTTGTGATTGAAAAATGCCAAAAACATTTCCCAGTCCGGCCTTGGGAGCATACTACTTGTTGGTTACACTTATGCACCTATTCCCTCTTTGATGTGTACATAATAGGTTAGGTTGGACAGAAAGCTGTACTGTTAAGTGAACAGCTCACCTGCTCTTCCAGCAACAGAACAGTGACGTACACAACTCCTAAAGTCTTAATGACTGGAAAAAAGAGGAGCAGCATGGAAGAGAGAAGGGAGGCTTGTGTTACTCATTATGTATCATAGTGTCTATGTGAGTGATTGTTATCAATTAGGTTTGTGTGTGGCTAATTATAGATTCATGTATAGTTAATTTGTATCTCTAATTAGGTGTTCATAAATCTCTTGCTATGTTTGTGTGGCTAATTATGTATGTATTTGTAAACGGCTATTAAGATGTATAGGAAAGGCTTCTTAATGGTGTAGGTGTGGCTTCATGAGATGGGGTTTGGCAGATGGAGGATGCACCATTTGCAGCAAAATGTGTTAGGCCACTCATATTCAAGAAGGCTTGCCTGGTGTGGCTTTTTTTTATATATATATATATATATATATATATATACTAGTGTCACCCAATAACCATTCAGTTCTGCCTCTTATTGCTGATTATTTAATAATCTTTGGGGAGGTTGTATTCTATTCCAGCCCCTTACTATGGAGGAAATCCCTTTACATTGGTAGAGAGCTAACAGAGATGATATCCCACCTTGGCAATCTAGCACAATCCTAAGTATACATCTAAGGCACATTAAAGGACCACTCTAGGCACCCAGACCACTTCAGCTTAATGAAGTGGTCTGGGTGCCTGGTCCAGCTAGGGTTAACCCATTTTTTAATAAACATAGCAGTTTCAGAGAAACTGCTATGTTTATTAATGGGTTAAGCCTTCCCCTATTCCCTCTAGTGGCTGTCTCATTGACAGCCACTAGAGGCGCTTGCGTGCTTCTCACTGTGATTTTCACAGTGAGAGCACGCAAGCGTCCATAGGAAAGCATTGTAAATGCTTTCCTATGCGACGGGCTGAATGCGCGCGCAGCTCTTGCCGCGCGTGCGCATTCAGCCCAGGAGGAGGATCGGAGGAGGAGAGGAGGCAGAGAGCTCCCCACCCAGCGCTGGAAAAAGGTAAGTTTTTAACCCTTTCCCCCTTCCAGAGCCGGGCGGGAGGGGGTCCCTGAGGGTGGGGGCACCCTCAGGGCACTATAGTGCCAGGAAAACGAGTATGTTTTCCTGGCACTATAGTGGTCCTTTAAGATAGGAGTATGTGGGCATGTTGAAATGGAACTAAGTGCCATTTCATTGCAACATTTGTGGAAGAGTAATACAATGCAACAGGAAGTTTTAGTCTGGAGTTCATATTTATGACACTCAATTTGTGGATTTTATTTTAAATATGAAAGAGTATACTGAAATTTCTGATTTCTGAAAATCTGATTAACTGAGAAATGTTTTATAAAAATTGTACCATTAATCAGCTGTGATAATTATCATTGGTTGCCACACTGTTAGTTGAAGTTGGTTGGATTTGTTTTTCAGTAGGTATTCACTGGTTAATCTAAAACGTGGCTCAAGGATTACAAAGACTAAAGCCACTGTCCTTTGACTTACGTGTTTAGAGCAAGCAGTGGAGGCTCATCCATAAGGGCACTTGGGACAACACACTCACAGTTTTTATGTGAGGGAAACAATTATTTACAGTTCTTTAATTACTTTAACACAAAAATGTCTGGAGATCTGGAGATGAGGGTTTTAGGTGAAAAATATGTGGGAAACAAATGAGTGTCTCTTCAGTTCTGTAATAGGTTTCAGTTCTGCAGATCCCCTCCCTCCTTATTGTAGCTGTTTGGAGAAGCTTACTTGAGAGAATCCAGGCATGTCAAAAAATGGGGCTGTTTTTCAAATCTGCCCTGTTCCAGCAGGTTTGCACACCTAGTGGAATTTCCTTTGAGTTTCCATTTAGGCAGCAGATCAGCTGCCCATTAGTAGAGGCATGCTATTGGCCTCTAGGGGCCATCATCTGCCCACAGCAGAGAGAAGCAAGATTCTGTCTTGGAACAGAGAGAGAGCAGCATCACTAGCTCCTGGCCCCTATGACTGCCTGAGGGATGATTAAGCAGGGGAATTTACACAAATATGTAATTAAGTTAAATGAAAGCAGTGAAGTCCAGGTGTGACATAGGGATGGGGATATTTCTGGCACAGAGCACTGTGCTGTCTGTGACTTATAGTTTTAATAACTCGTATTGCTCATACCTACCATCTTCTTTAAAGTGTCCATTCACTCTACAACTCCTACTGTGGCTAGTTGAAAGGTTGTGACGCTTCAAACTGTAGGACTGGGGCTGTGACTCTGATGACTGAGCTGATTCTATTTTCAATCTGTTTGTTGATTCTGTTAAATGTACAATATATTCACCAGAACCACTGCAGCTTAAAGAGACACTCCAGGCACCCAGATCACTCACTTAAGCTTATTGGAGTGGTCTGGGTGCTGTGATCCTTTTGCACTTAGTGCTGCAATGTAAAACATTGCAATTCCAGAAAACTGCAATGTTTACATTGCAGCTCTGTCTGCCCTCTGTGGCTGTCTAACAGACAGCCACTAGAGGGCTTCCAGAATCCAAACCGACCTTTGGTCCGTTATCTAACGCTGGAGGTCCTCATGGATGTACCCCATAGGAAAGCACTGACATTGGCGGGGGAGGAGCATGGACGGAGCCTGACCCAGCGCCGAGGGACATGGGCGCTGGATTCAGGTAAGTAGCTGAAGGGGTTTTAACACCCTTCAGCGACATGGGATGGGGGCACTCCATTATTCTCTAGTGCCAGGGAAACAAGTTTGTTTTCCTGGCACCGGAGAGTCATTTTAATGTAGTGGTTCTGGTGTCTATAGCCTGTCTCTGCTGAGCACTGTAAATTATGCCTTTTCAGAGAAAAAGCAGTGTTTACATTGCTACCTAGGAAAACCTCTAGGATCAGTCACTCAGATGACAACTAGAGGTGCTTCCTAGCCCAGTGCTGCACAGTGTCCAGCACTGCTGCTCAGCATCTTCAAACTCTGCATGGAGGTGCTGATCATTCCCATAGAAAATCATTGATTCAATGCATCTCGATGAGCAGATGCTGATTGGCGCGGCGCTGTGATTGGCGCATCGCTGCAAAATAGCCTCTGAATGCTTTCCTATGGTAAAGCATTGGATTGGCTAAGATAATCTTGACCAGGGGTAGTCAACCTTTTAATACCAACTGCCCACTTTTCTATCTTTGTTGATGGTAAAATTTCCTTGCCGCCGAGCAGTGTCACAGTTACAAATTAGTAGAGGATGCAGTGTATGGGTGGCGGGTTTGTGTGTATGTGTGTGAGAGAGGTGCAGTGTGTGTGTGTGTGTGAAGGGTGCAGTGTGTGCAATGGGACAGTTTTTGTGAGGGGGCAGTGTGGATGAGGGGTGCATAGGGTCTATGTTGTGTGTAGGTGTGTGATATGTGAAAATCTATCTTAATGTCTACCCCTCCCTTCTTCTTACCTTTTACCAGGGAGGGGGATATAATGCTGTAAGCCCTGGTGGTCCAGTGGTGAGATGTTCACTTTAGCCTGCAGCTCCTCCGGATGCAGGCCGACTCTCGTGTCCTCCTGCGAGCACAGCACTGTATCAGAACATTGCCATGGTAATGCACAGCACCACTCTGATCAACCTGCTCGCGGGAGGAACACAGAACCTCTCAGGCCCTTCCCTCTCTCTACTGGAACTAAGTGCTAGCGGGCCGGTGAGGGAGATCTTTGATCTCCTCACCAGCCTGAAAGGGCTTACAGCAAGGCAGGATCTGCATGGGCCGGCGAGGGAGATGAAATGATCTCCCCTGCTGTACTTGGTTCAGAACCCACCACCGCCCACCTGAAATCCCAAACCACCAACTAGTGGGTGGTAGGGACCAAGTTGGGACCAAGTTGACTAACCTTTTAGCAGCACTGTGCCGATATAGGATTGTGATGCCCCGTAGCGTGCCGGTCCTATTTTATTTATTTATTTTTTAAATTGAAGTCTGTATGCTGCCATATTCTGCTTGTGTTATTTATACTGTAATTGCTTTGTATTGTTGTATCTGTGCGTATATGAGCTATTATATTGTATATGTTCATGAGTAGATTGTGGTATCGTGTATGATACATATGAATGTGGGCTGTGTATGGGGGTAGCTTGTGGAATTGGGTGTGTGGATGGATATGTCACATTGTGTGTGTATGTGTGGGGGCTGTTTGGGGTATTGCATGTGAGAGGCTGCATGTGGGGTTGTGTGCATATATGTGGATTGTTAGTGGTGTTGCGTTTGTGCAGATTGTGTGTATGTTTGCGTGTGGGCTGTCCATATTATTTGTATGAGGGGAGGGTCTTTCTGCATGTCTGTGTATATCTAGCACTGTGGGTGGCTTCCCTGGGTTCCAGTGGGGACCATGTTGGCCAGGTACAGGTCAAGGACCGGAACTGCAACAACAACTGCGAGCTGCTCTACTACTGTGTGGATTCCCATTCACAAGTTCTGGATTGAAGTGCTGAAATCACTTCCTCTACATGCTGCAATGCATGAATTGAGGATTGTCCTTCATCACCTCTTCATATTAGCAGATATCTGAAGTTTTACTGGGACTCCTAATAGGCCAGAGCATGTTTGGCTCTAGCAGCCTTAAGTGCCGTGCAAAGGCACCTCGAGTGCCGTTCACGGCACTAGTGCCGTAGGTTGCCTACCCCTGATCTAGACTGATGATCTTAGCCTTGCAGGCGGAGCCAGGTTTTGCCAGCTGCGGTCAGATCGGCATTGCGTAGCAGAAAAGGTGAGTAGCACAGTTTTCCTGCAAAGAGAGGGGGACTGGTCACCTACATAGTATCTGGAATGCATATTTGTATTTCTGACACTACAATGTTGCTTTAAACATGTCAGCTACTTCTTGGCTCCTGCAGATTATCCTGTTGCATTAACCCTCTGTGTACACTGTGTGCTGAGAGCTAATAGTGAGCCAGAAGTAGCCTAAGAGCCATCAATATTTTGATGTTTTAACCAGTGGCGTACACACAACCCATGGAGCCCCGGTGCAAAACTGATCCATGGGCCTCAGCTCTGTTTGTGGTATGATTATCTCTGCATTGTACTCAGCTCTATGTATTTTATAGATAGCTTGTGATGATTCCCAGCATCTTTTATTGTATGAGCGCCTCTGTATTATGCTCAGCAATCTGTATTGTATGAGTATCTCTATACTGTATAGGGAAGCAGGCCCGGACTGGCCATCGGGCACACCGGGCAAAAGCCCGGTGGGCCGCGGTGGCCATGGGCCGAGGCCGGCAGGGGAGGTCTCAGGATCTCCCCTGCCGGTCTATGCAGGGCCGGCACTATCCGAGCGCTGGCCCCGCTCTATTCCATGGAGGGCCGGTGGGGAGATCAAAGATCTCCCTCACCGGCCCATTTAAACAGACCTGCGGCTGGGGAGGGAGGGAGAGGACCCGGCGGAGCTCTATCTTGCTGCTCCGCCCGGTTCCTCTCGCGAGATCGGGCGCATTGCCACGGCAACGCGCCGATCTCGCGAGAGTGAACTCTAGCCACTGGACCACCAGGCTAAAGGTAAGAGGGAGGGGGGATTTAATTTTTTTTTTATTTCTTTATTTACCCCCCCTTAGTTTTTTATTTGTTTATTTACCCCCCCCCCCACACACACACACACATTTATACACAGCACTCTCACACATCACACTCTGCACTCTCACACTCAGCACTCTCCCACTCAGCACTCTCACACACATCATACACAGCACTCTCACACACATCATACACAGCACTCTCACACTCAGCACTCTCACACACATCATACACAGCACTCTCACACACATCATACACAACACTCACACTCTGCACTCTCACACACATCACACTCTGCACTCTCACACACATCACACTCTGCACTCTCACACATAACACACACAGCACTCTCACACACAACACACACAGCACTCTCACACACATACACAGCACTATCACACTCAGCACTCTCACACATCACTCTCAAAGACATAACACTCAGCACTCACAACACTCTCACACACATCATACACAGCACCCACACACACAGCACCCTCACACAAATCAATCACATACAGCACCCACACATACAGCACCCTCACACACACACAACACCCTCACACACACACAACACCCTCACACACAGGATCCATCACACACACATACTGCACCCCTCACATACACACACAACCCCCCGATACACTGCATCACACACATACACAATACTTCCAAACATATTTATAATATATATATATATATATATATATATATATACACATATAAATATACACACAGCACCCCTCACACACTCACACACACACACACAGCACCCCTAAACACATTTCATTCCAGACACACACTAGATCCTCTACCCAACTCTGGATCATCTACACACATACACACACTAGATCCCTATATACACTCTGAATCCATTATATACGCACGCTCACTAGATCTCCTATACATATTCTGGGTCCTTCAAACACACACACACTCTGGATCCCCTATACGCACACTAGATTCCTTGTAAGCAAACACATACTACATTCCCTGAACACACACTCTCTACAAACACTACATCACCTACACACACACACTATAGCCTGTATACACACACTTGCTACATCCCCTAAACACACATTCTCTAAAGCCCCTAGCCACATATGCATTACATTACACCACAAACACAACACGACTAAAACCGACCTTATTACACAATACCACACCACGACCAGCTCACTCTGCACACACGCAATACCCCAAGCAGGCTCCAAACACATGCACAATACTCTTTCCTGGCCCTTTTGTCTCCTGGTATCCATTTATAGAGACACCAGAGACAAGTTGCAAGGAAACACAGTGCAAGCATGTTATTAAATTTGCTTGCACTGTGCAGAACAAATACAGGGCTTTTTTCTCATGCTCCAGCTCTTCAGCAGAGCTCTGTGCATGGTCTGCCCTGGAAGAGCATTGAACCAACGTGCTCACTTTGAGAGGGGGCGTGTTTGTCATGAGTGATGACAAAACACACCCTCTCTGCCCCACCCCCTTCTTAGTGGGCCGCTGTGATAAAAAATGCCCGGGACGAATTTTTTTCCCAGTCCGGCCCTGTAGGGAAGACTACATTTCTGTCAGGGGGAGTCTGGTGCCCCCAACATCTTATTACTTTACCAGCCGTCACTAAGTGCAAAGCATACTTAAAGATAAATAAAATTAAGTGGGAATACAGCATCAATAGTCTTTGTTTATGCTTATTTTAAGACTGGAAGTCTACTCTACTAAAATTAAACCACAAGTATATTGTGTCTAGTTCTGATTCATTCTGTTAAGTACTCTTTGAGTTATTGCACATTGAAAATGACTCTAACAGTATTTCTCTGCTTGCAGACATTAATCATATGGACATAATTTATTGTTTTCTCGTCCTTAGTATGTACTAGAGAAACATATTTAACTAGAATTACAAGTTCGCAAGTTTTATGACTTGTGTGCCAGGAAAAGACAGCAAATGAATTCTGCTGAAGACTGAAGGGATTTGGAAAATATCAAGTAATGAATGCTATGCTGCTTGCTGAGTCATTTATATACACATTCTGAATAAGTTGATCTGCATAAGAAATAGCAAGGATACCGCATTTTGCATGTACCTTTATTGCCTAATATTTTTCAAAGATGTGTACTGTAACCAGCAGACAAATTACAGTGTTTACTGATAGTTTTCAAAATGTTCATATACATGTACACAATTGGTCTTGCTGATTTAAAATTGAGCTGCATATCTTCAGTTATATATTTTTTATATAATCATATAGTCATTATATTTTTTTTTTCTTGTTTTTTGATTTGTTTTGTTTTTCTCTTTTAAAACCACATTTACTCTTAAAGTTGCATTTTCAACATAAAAGTGCGTTGTTAAATTACAAGAGCGCACTTCTAAAAATGACTATTGTTTTATTGTTAAAAACAAAAACAGAAGATGTGAGAATTGGTAAAACTCCATAGTTTAGCCCTTGGTTAGTCCCAGATCAGGTTTGGCACAAATTGTTACTTGCATAAAAGACTGATCTACCCAAAAGGACGGTTCAGATCTGAAATGCTGTCGCGTTCCCTTTGCACAAGAAATAAACTGTAACCCTGTACAATTGTCATCACCTTTACTGGGCTCCATTAGTGAGGTGTAGCTCTATAAATTAGATCAAATGGCCATGCTGTTATATATATTTTGACCACCGTTTGTTTAGCCCTATCCCCATAACCTTCACACATATCCACTAAAAATGTTCACCACAGTTAGCAAGAAAGTAAAGAAATCTAGATTGTGATAAGCTGTTTCCATACTCATAAACCCTGTCAAGCGACGCCATCCCTCAAATCAATTTTTCAGAGTTGACTTGATCCTGGCTGACTCTGCCTGGACATGTAAACTCCTGTATCTTGTTATTTCCCCACGAATACACATTAACTTCACAATCGTCTCTGCTCCTCTGATGTGAATTAGTCTTTCACAGTCAGGCCATCAGTTGGAAGGATATTGTACTTGGCAGGGCGTTTCATTTTCTAATTACCAAATTCCTGCCTTAATTGCAATTATTTGAACACCCAAGCAGGGTGAACTTTTAAGGTAAGAATGAAATTAACAGGTGGCGTTGTTATATATCAGAGCACTGCTTGTCTTTATATATTATATTGCACTTTATGCATATGGCGGAAAAGCCTCTGTATGTTCTAATATAGGTTCTGAATCTTGTAATAACTGAAACATATGCAGGATTCCATTGAGACAGATAAGGGTTTTTTTTTGTTTTGTTTTGTTTTTTGCATTTATTCCACACGTTTGTACCTTTAGAATAGCACTGTAACGTTAGTAATACAAATCTGTATTCATAATGTTATAGTGTTCCTGTTCCTAATGATATTGGTCCCTCCCGGTCAGGCAAAGAAAGGTTTTACTAACCCTGTTTTAGTGCTCCCTTCGGCACTGCTTACCTCATCTCCACCAGCGACGTCATGGATCGTTATAGAGGAGCATTTCAGAGTGGTACTCTGTCAGTGCAGTGGGAGAGGTGGACTTAACCCTGCAATGTAAACATTGCAGTTTCTCAAAAACTTAAAAGGCCAGAAACACTAAACCCAAACCGTTTCATTGAGATGAACTGGTCTGACTGACTATACTGTTCCTTTAAGTCTGACAGCATTATAGGAAGCTCTGCAGTTGCTGAAGCTCTACCGTTTGGCCAACCCTGCTATATAATGTGGATATTTTGAAACATTTTATTAACTCGAGTGTATACATTTGAATGATACAATATGTTTAATTTTTAAATTAAGAACAAAACTTTTAGCATTTCTTCTCCATCTTGTTGAAAGGGACTCTCCAGGCAGCCCTTTTTACTCACCTGCTTCCAGCGCCGGGAGCCTCGTGAAGCCGCGCCCCCTATTTCGTCAAAATGACGAAATAGGCAGGCGCGAGCAGGGAGCAATCAGACGCTTCCATTTGGAAGCGTCATTGCTCCCTTGTGCGCATGCGCGGCTTCGCCGCACATGCGCACATACTTCATAGGGCGGCATTCATGCCGCCCTATGAAGTCCTGAGCGCACTACTCAGCTCAGCTCAGCTCGCGGTCTTTGCCCACCCCCTCTCCTCTGCTGACAGGCAGGAGAGAGAAGGCGCGCACACAGTGCCTTCTCTCTCCTGCACACGTCAGACGTATTTTAATACGTCTGACGTGTACATGGCCTGAGTGACAGCCACTGGAGGTATTCCTATCAATCAATGTAAACACTGTAGGGAGCTATAGATCTCACCTGAACAACTACATTAAGCTGTAGTTGTTCAGGTGACTATAGTGTCCCTTTAATCATGATTAGTTGATACCCACACCTTAGGAGTGAAATTGCATGGCTTGCCAGAGCTACTCCTCATGACATGCCAGCATCCCCCTCTCCAACTCTTAGGCCCCAGTAAGTGCTTTCCTGGTATTATAACGCATGTCAGTACCGATTTAGAAGCTTTGCCTCATTTCCTGTTGTAATTCTGCCCTCTGTATTTACAGTAAGGAAGCCCAACAACTTTATTTAATGTAATTATTTCTGCAGTCTGACAGAGCTAAAGCACTGAAAAACTATACTGAAATAGAAAATATATATCTGCCATGAATTTGTCATTCTTCTGTACTATTCTTCCTTTATTATATTTTATCCTCTGTTACATCCTTTCTTTTTTGTCTTTAATTTCAATGTCCATAATCTTCTGCCACTTATTTGTTACACAATTTGTATCATTTCATGTGTATAATCTTCCCTTTATACTCCCTTCACACCTATGTATATTTCAGATCCTTTTTTTGGTATATATTTACCCTAATACAAATTTATTATCCGCGGTGCAACATTTTGCATCCCTGTCACAATTTGGGGTGCTGTCCAGCTTTAGTTTCCTTGTGTCCTGTGCTGTGAATTAGACACTAGGACCATCCATGGAACACTTCAGCAGCGTTTCTTGCATGGTCCGAAGGGTTGGGGCCAGCGTGGCAGATTGTTAGTGGGAGATATCTGCCTCTCCTTGAATGGGCCACTCCTCAGATGGCTGTTAAAGATCCTGTCTGGGTCATGGCTGCCTAAAATGCATCCAGACATTCAGTGTCTCCTACCTCATATAACTTTCCTCATAGAGATGTATTGACTCAATTCATCTCTATGAGGAGATGCTGATTGGCCAGGGCTGTGTTTGTATCATGCTGGCTCTGCCCTTGATCTGCCTCTTTGTCAGTCTCAGCCAATCCTATGGGGAAGAATTGTGATTGGATCAGGCTACCACTTCTGATGATGTCAGCACGCAGTGGGCAGATCAAAAGGAAACTGTGACAAAGCCAGCAGCTCCATTAATGAAGTTAAATCATATCCTTTCATATTGGTGCAAATGTTACAAATACTATATATTTTTCAAACATCCACAGTTCCTCTTTATGAGAATGTAAATTTTTTTTTATTGATTGCCCCTTGTATAAAGGGAGCTACAGACAATATTGGTACAATCCTTGTTTTAACAAACACTATTAGGCATCAGTTGAACTAACATGCATCAGGTTGAATGAGAAACCATTGAAAAGTTTTTTTTTTTTTTATATATTTTAATATGATGAAAAGAGATCCTACATTGTTGCCAGTCATCATTAAATGTGTATGTAAATGTAATCTGGTGTAAGGGGCCAGCATTCTCTTTAGGGATATCATATAGAAAAAAACATGTTTTAATGTTTAATAAATGTTTACATTGTTCAACATCTATATTCCATTGCAAGAAAAAGAACAAACAAGCAAAATATTCTTGTGCTACAAATATTGGAAACAAACTCCTATTCTGACATAGGAGCCAAAATTGGGACTGACCTGCCAAATCTAGAACTCTTGGGAGGCATATCTCTTTTGTATGCCAAGTATAGTTGCCACAGAAAAATTATGTAATTTCATCTTTACTTTGAGCTTGCTTTATTGCCTGCAAATCTGTAAGTGTGATATCTATCTGTGTGTGTGTATGTGTGTATATATATATATGTATGTGCATATATATATATATATATATATATATATATATATATATATATATATATATATATATATTTTTAA
>OW240913.1:243642587-243691283 GCA_933207985.1 Pelobates cultripes | reverse complement strand
CGTGAGGCTGTCATCCAGGCCAGACCGAGCAAGGCCCCACCAATATCTACAGAGAAGTAACCAGATAGACCCAAACTGACATAGTTACAAAGTCAAATCCCTTCCAACACAGATCCCACTTACCGTACCAATCAAAGCGATACGTGTCACCTATATATTGAAATAAACTGGGGGGGAACAAACAAGTTATAACCTGCGTAGTATAAAACGGGTGGGACAATACTCGCCTCCGTGTCTTTAATAAAATCATGACTTTTCGTCATGTAATAGCAAAATCATGCAATTTTATGACAAGACACGGAGGCTCATATTGCAAGTTTAAAGCTGATCGACTACTGCCGCGAACGTATGAGGAACCGGTCTGAAGTAGAATTCCCGAAAAAACGTTTCCGGTGACCAGTCGGCCATCTTCATGAGGTCCTCCAGGAGCGTGCCTGAAGCCATCATTGAAGATGCTGAGGCCCCCCTGATCGAATGTGCGCCGAAAATCGCAGTGTCAATACCGGCTTGAGAGAGTAGCCATTTAACCCATCGAGACAAAGTGGTGCTAGTTACGGGTTGAAACGGCGGACGGGTAGATAAAAATAGTTGGGGGGAGGATGCGGAAGGGTGTAGCTTGGTGCGATACTCATATGCGCGTAGGCAAGCCACCGGACACAGCGCCGGTGTAGTGGGAAAACTCGGATAGGATACTGACCTAATAGACGTTTTGGTGCTGGTCTGCTGATATTGAATGTCACTCCTTCTGGGGTGTATGATCTGGCATTAAACCCTGATGTGTTGAGGAGATAGCTGATCGATATAGGTTGATGGTTCAGTATGCCTTACCTGTTTCAAAGAGGGAAGTCAGGAACTGTAGGACTGCAGTTACAGGGGCTGGAACGTGATCCATGTCCCGAGCCAGGCACCAACCAGCCCAAGCTCGTCAAGCTGACCCATATGCCCGTCTAGTGCCGGGGGCCCATGCCGCTACCAGTTGGCATCTGGTAGTGTCCGAAACTCCCTGGACCTCCATGGGTCCCCTGAAATCCGCCATGCCATCAGTGGGAGGGAGCCCTCTAACCGGAGAGGGTGGCAACACCCTATCGGATCCCGAATAAGTTCCTGGTAGGGTGGCAACAGTCTGGGATGATCTATCGTCATCCCGAGAAATTGAGGGAACCATGATTGTGTGTCCCAGAACGGGGTCACTAGGACCAGTTCGGCCTGATATCTGCAAGAGTGTAGAAGGGCGTGAGGGATCATGGAGAACGGGGGAAAGGCATATAGGAGGTCTCCGCTCCAAACCAAGCCTCCGCCGCCGGATCCGGCCTCCAGCTGAAGAATCGAGGGAGCTGGGTGTTGAGCCAGGAGGCGAATAGGTCTATCGCAAAAGGTCCCCAAAGAGACGATATACTGGAGAACACGTTTGTGTCCAATTTCCAGTCGCTGGCATCCGATAGATATCGTGAGCCCCAGTCCGCCTGGACGTTGTTCAGTCCTGGCAGGTATTCCGCTTGAACCACCAGGTCCCTGTCTAAGTAAAAGTATTTCGCCAATCTGGCCGGGACCGCAGATTCAGTCCCTCCCAAGTGGTTGACATACCTCACCGCTGATACGTTGTCCTTGCGGAGGCGGATGCATGTCTGGGCTCTGTCCCTCGCGAAGCTGCGGATCGCGAAGGAGCCTGCCAAGAGTTCCAATGCGTTGATGTGGGGTCGGGATTCTGATTCCGACCAGCGACCCCCTGTCGCCACACCTGCGCAATGAGCCCCCCAGCCACAGAGGCTCGCATCTGAGTCGATGGTGAACTCTGGCATGGAGCCGAAGATTGCCCTGCCGTTCCAAGCAGACAGATTGAGGATCCACCATCGCAATTCATCCTTTGTCTCTTTGTCTAGAGATAACAGGTCCACGTAGGATGCGCCAGCCCTCAGGTGAGCTGTTTTTAAACGTTGCATCGCACGGTAGTGGAGCGGACCTGGGAACACTGCCTGAATGGAGGCTGCTAGGAGGCCGATGAGGCGCGCCAGTTGCCTCAAGGTGAGTTGCGGTCGTAAGAAAGCCCTGCGGAGCTCCTTGCGTATTGAACGAGTCTTGGACCCTGGAAGGCTCAAAGTGGCCATCTCCGTATCCACTAGGAATCCCAAGAATTCCATGCGTGTGGCGTGAGTCAGGCACGACTTTTCTTGGTTGATAATGAACCCCAGGTGGGAGAGCAGGTTCATTGCCAGCCGCAGGTGTGCCAGAAGTATATTGTGATCTTGGGCCATGAGCAGGATATCGTCTAGGTATATGATTAGACAAATGCCTCGACTGCGTAGCCAGGCCAGGGCTGGGCGCAGCAGTTTTGTGAAGCACCATCGTGCTGATGATAGGCCAAAGGGTAGGCATGTGAATCGCCAAGTCCCTGTCTGCCAATGGAAACACAGGAGATCTTGGGATGCTTCGGCTATAAGCACAGTGAGATATGCATCCTCGAGATCCAGCTTTACCAACCAGTCCCCCTGAAGGAGTAAATCTCTCAACAGATGGATACCCTCCATCTTGAAATGGCGGTACTTGACCATAGCATTGAGTGGGCGCAGATTTATGACTGGGCGCATTTGGCCGCCCTTCTTTTCCACTAGGAAAATATTGCTTACGACTCCCATGGAGTCCAGGGGGGCCCGTTCTATCGCTCTCTTGGTGAGGAGCGAGGATAGTTCTTCGTCGATCGACCTGCGATCTCGGATGGAGAAGCAGATCGGTCGAGGAGGCGGGATAGTTACAGGGTTCCCCACAAGGTCTATGTGGAAACCTCGAATGGTGTTTAGTACCCAGGGGTCGGAGGTTAACTGTGCCCAGGCTGGGAAAAAATGTTGGAGTATGCCCCCTACATAAACATGTGAAGAAACATGAGGTATGAGTAAACTCACCATAGGGTCTTCTGGAGCCGGTGTTACCCCGGAAACCTCTGGATCACCATGGGCGTCCGCGTGTTGGGAAGAATTGGGAGCGGGCATTTGTCTCCTGGAAGTTGGAGCGGTGCTGAAAAGAGCCTTGTCCCGAGCCATGGGACTGAAAGTAGGACCGGCCGGACAGACGGCTCCTGGATCTGCCGGCCCTGGTAGAGACCCTTCCCTGAAAAACCCGTCTCATGGAGGTTTGGGCCTTCTCAATGGCCGTGAATGCCCCAGGTCTTTAATGAAGGAGTCACCAAATAATAATCCTTGGGCGTCCTTCCCAGCCTCTGTTAGGGCAAGGTTGGCCAGTTTAGGCTCTATTTTAAACAAAGTGGCTTTACGCCGTTCAATAGAGAGGGAGGTGTTTACGCTCCCGGCGATACAAATAGCCCTTTGTACCCAACCATGGAGGTGTTTATCCCGGCATGCTTTTAGGGCAGAGTCTAGGCCCTTACGTGGGTTCCAGCCCATCTTAGTTAGGAACTGGGTCATTTTTGGATCAACTTCGGGGGTATCACAGACTTTATTTGGCACCGTAGGCCTTGAGCACTCTGCCCTCAGTTTGTTCAGTGCAGCTTTACTGAGCGGGCGTCGTACCTAATTTTCAAGGTACTTGGCTACATGGTCCGCTGGGAGCCACTCCGTCGATCTTGGATGGTGAAGCTCATCCGGGTCGAAGAGAGGTTCTCCCAACGGATCCAAGAGGGTGGAACCCGCGATTGCGGGGTGAAGCTCCCCCGTGTCACCTCCGGACGTCTCTGCCTGAGCAGAGGGAAGGAGGTCAAGGCCCAGCTCTGCGGTCTCAACATCAGAGTCGTCATCCGACTCAACCATAGCCTCCCCACCTGACCCGATTTCTGAGTCGATGTCACTCTCAGGTTGTGCTCTAGCACATTTCCAGAGCCGCGCATGTTCTGCCTGGCGCGGAAAGGCTCTTTTGCGTGGGTGGGACACGCTTTCTGGGGCGACCGTAGGTACGCCAGTCATAACAGTTCTGGAGGCAGAGGGGTGTTTGGACTTATGGGTCGACTTCTTAAGTGCGCCCTCAGACAGGTCCATAGTGGGACGCGGAAGAGGCGTCGTGGAACCTGACATTTGCGCGTCCAAAGGACGTGGCAGGAGGGCTTGGGAGATGGTATGGGAAAGGGTAGAAGACATGGACCCCATGGCTGCCATAATTGCATCTGTCATCAAGCGCTGTAGTGCCAAGAATTGGTCACCTTCAGGTGGGTGGGTCTATCTGCCAGAGTAGATGGCGTGTCATAGATGGCAGGGATCTCTCCCAGAGGCAAAGGGGCATCTATCACCCCAGAGTGTGGTGAGCTGGAAGGCATCCTGGGTTTGGGCATAATGGATGCAGCTCAAAATTCCTACCAGTGAGGTTACAGAGTAGTAAGGGTTAGTCACCCAAACTATAGGGAACAAGAATGATAGGGATCTCACCAGGGTCCAGACCAGAGGCACACAGACACACACAGAGACAGGAAGTCAGAAAATGGCCCCCGCGAGTCTCGCGAGATGCACGGCAAAACCAGTGAATTCGGCAATAGAAAAGAACCGAATGTGCAGTAAAATAGGTGAATTTGCGTGAATAAAACAGGCGAATGTAAAAACAGGCCAATGAGTAAAACGCACGAATCAATTAGTCGAACGCAGCAAATAGGTGAATGTGCTATATGCCAGTGAAACTAATGAATTGTCTGAATTCGTGAATTCAGCCGGACAGCATGATACATGCACAAAACAGCCGAAAGGAACGGGGAAAGCAGTGCAAAATGGCGCCAGAGGACAGGGAGAAGAGAGATGGCGAGAATAAGAGGTAGAAGTAATCATAGAAGAAGACTGAGAGTGCATAGATAGATGTTTCACACAGGAGGTCTGGAACCCTGGGAGACAAACCATATGTGTATACAGACATACAATACACATAAATAGATAAACTGAGGAGAAAAAATTCTTAATAGAATCAAAAATCTGTCAATAAGGAAGCAATACAACAATAAATGACAATAAATAGCAGAATAACAACCATAACTGGCACAATAAACAAGTAATCAATGAGAGGAAAAATGTGAGCTGTTGCTTATCTTTGGAGCAGCAAAGAAAGAGTAAAATGGAAGGGAAGTGCTGCCTATTATACTGGGACATGTGCAGGGAGGGGCCTATGTCACTGTATGTTCATTGTTTTTTTCATTCTGTTTATATCCTTTGCTGCTATTGGTGGACAGTAAAGAAAGTGATATGCAATATGAGACTCCGTGTCTTGTCATAAAATCGCTTTAGTTTCTGTTTATGCATCCCTAGCCACACCTCCCCTGGCTGTTACAGACAAGAAATGGTTCCATTAACAATCGGACCTTAAAGGGACACTGTAGTCACTATAAGCATTTCATCTCTTTGAATTGGTTATAGTGCCTGGAGTGCAGTATGCCACAAAATAAGAATCCCTGGCCACCCACAGCCCGGCCCCTTCAGTATGTGTAGCTAAGGCAGAGATTACACACTTCCTTGTTTTCATACCCATTCACACCGTCAGTTGGAACTCTGACAGGCTAAAAGCAGTCAGCTGACACTCTCAGCCAATCACAGCTGCCAATTGCTGCTCAGGCTAATACTTCCTTATTAGCCAAAGCAGCACAGAGGGGATGGATTGCCGGGGACTCTTGTTTATTAAAACATTAAACGTTTAAAAACTGTTTAATGCTGAAAGAAATGATGGTACCAGAGGACTCCAGACACTATAACCAGTTTATACAGATACAGTGCCTACGGTGCCCCTTTAAAGGACCACTGTAGGGTCTTGAACACAAACCTGTATTCCTGACCCTATAGTGTAAAAAACACAATCTAGCCCCTCCATGCTCCCCTAAATATATCAAAATCCTAGCTTTATTGCAGTCTGCTGCTGGCTCTGCCCCTGATCTCCGTGCTTGGGTGACATCAGAAGTGCTGATCTTAGGTCTATCACAATGTGTTCACATTGGATTGGCTGAGCTTGTCAATGAGTCAGATCAGGGGCAGAGACAGCACAAGCAAAACAATCAGCATCTCCTCATAGAGCATCTCCTCATAGAGATGCATTGAATCAATGCAGATGGTGGAGACAGTGAATAGCAGTGCTGCACACTGCCCTAGGAAGCACCTCTAGTAGCCATCTGAGGAGTGGCCAGTGGAGATATCAATAGGCTGTAATGTAAACACTGCGTTTTCTCTGAAGACCGTGTTTACTGCAAAAAGCCTGAAGGGAATTATTCTACTCAATAAGCTGTAGTTGTTCTGGTGACTATAGTGTCCTTTTAGCTTGATTTAGATGTTTTTATCGCCTGATCTATAAATTGAACTTTTCCCCTTAGTGACCAGATCGCTTTTCAATTTTCTTACTGTTTGGGACCAGGGCTGATTTTACATTTCTGCAGTGTTTGTGTTTAGCTGTAATTTTCCTCTACTCATTTACTGTACCCACACATATTAAATACAGTTTTTCTAATGATACCATTATTTTCATCATATCATATAATTTACTATAAAACAAATGATAAAATATGATTAAAAAAATTACACACTTTTTCTAACTTTGACCTCCAACATAATTAACTTTGACCCCCTGGGTTGTCAGGCAGGTCCCCCAAATTGCAATCAATAAAATTACTTAATTATGTAATTATATTAAATAAATATGCACGTAGAATTGAAAGAAAGAAATATATATATATATATATATATATATATATATATATATATATATATATATTTATTTATTTATTTATTTGAAGTATACTTGTGTATTTATGAAATAAATATGTATATGGACATGTATTTATATATAAAATTTCATTCTAAGTGTATTTTGAGATATATCTCCAAATACTGTTAGAATAAAATTACATATTTATATATTTTTACATTTTTTATTTTATAATATATATTCAACATATATAATTATTATATATATGTGTGTGTAATTTTACTCTAAGTGTATTGTTATATCAATATATGTATAAATAAAAAAAATACACTTAGTATGACGATATATATATATATATATATATATATATATATATATTATATAGATATAGATATAATATGTGAATATACAGTGGAACCTCGTAACTCAAACTTAATGCGTTCCAGAAGGCTGCCCGAGTTCCGATTTGTTAGAGAACCGAATTAACATTTCCCATAGGAATTAATGTAAATTTGTTTAATCCGTTCCAGACCCCCAAAATTACATGGATGGGGATAGGTAACTGTTCTTCTGTAATTACACACAAAAGCATATAAAACAGATAACCGTGCCTTAAAACACAATATTGTACAAAAATGAATTCAATTAGAAATCTTATGTACATACTTTTTTGTTCAAGGTCTGTGAAGTCTTTGGCTGTTATACAGTGCATGGCATCTCAAAGAAAAACAGAGACAATAATAGTGCAGTATGTCTTTAACACAGTGAAGTAGAGTGCTATAGCAAAAACTCACTCACAATTTATAGAGCTACAAAGAGCTCTGCTGTGTAGGGCGTAGATGGTACAATCCCCGTCACTGGATGTATTTTCATCTACGGTGGTGGTAGTCTTTATCTGTGTCTCGAATATGTGAAGACAAAAATTGGAATATCCACTAGTGCAATATGTATATCAAAGTGGTAGTGCATATATGAAAAGGTAGGTATGTTACTCACATGAACTAGAGCATAGACCTGCTCTAGTATAAAGCGCTTTATTTGTATGATCCAGGGGTCAAGTCCGGGGGAAAATAGTGTGGGAACTCGCCCAAGATCCACCCCCAAAACATTTATACGCTTGTATGCATATATTCAGGGCTGGACTTAGGGCTTTAGGCTCCTGTGCGAAAATTCTTCACATCACCCCTCCAGCCTCCATTGCATAGATGCTATGTATTAATGTGATTTTTGGGCATATCATGCATATACACGTATATTAATACATTTGTAAATATTATAGGCATAATTACACACATATTAAAATACATGTATTTATAAATTACTCTCAGAAATTATATTAAATTGTACTTATTATGGTACATACAATTTCTGGTCTTTTTAAAGAGCAGAAAATGCTACATATATACCGTATTTTTTGCTCCATAAGACGCACCTCACCATAAGACGCACCTAGTTTTTAGAGGAGGAAACCCAGAAAAAAAAAATATTCTGAACAAACTGTTCCATAGTGTTTCTTACTATGGGACAGTTTGTTCAGAATATTTTTTTTTCTCCTCTGTCCCATAATGATCTTTAACCCCCCTTTCCTCTGTCCCATAGTGTTCTTTAACCCCTCCTACCCTTGTCCATTAGTGTTCTGATCCCATAGTGTCCCCCCTCCCATTGTTCCATAGTGCACTTTCCATCCCATAGTGTCCCCCCCTCCCCTTCTCCCATAGTGTCCCCCTCCCCTTCTCCCATAGTGTCCCCCCTCCCCTTCTCCCATAGTGTCCCCCCCTCCCCTTCTCCCATAGTGTCTCCCCCTCCCCTTCTCCCATAGTGTCTCCCCTCCCTTTCTCCCATAGTGTCCCCCTCCCTTCTCCCATAGTGTCCTCCCATAGTGTCCCCCCCTCCCCTCTCCCTCCCATAGTGTCTCCCCTTCTCCCCCATAGTGTCTCCCTCCCATAGTGTCCCCCTCCCCTCTAGTGTCCCATAGTGTCCCTCCTCCCCTTCCCTCCCCTTCTCCCATAGTGTCCCCCTCCCCTTCTCCCATAGTGTCCTCCTCCCCTTCTCCCATAGTGTCCTCCTCCCCTTCTCCCATAGTGTCTCCCCCTCCCTTTCTCCCATAGTGTGTCCCCCTCCCCTTAACCCATAGTGTCCCCCTCCCCTTAACCCATAGTGTCGCCCTCCCCTCGTCCCATAGTGTCTCCCCTCCCATTGTCCCATAATTACTTACCTGTCTTGGAGCGTGGGCCGGCTTCACAGCGCGCTCCGCGGTCCAGGAACTTCTATTTCAGGTTCCGGTTTCTGAGTGTGCACTTCCTTTCAGTCCCGCCGGAAACCGGAACCTGAAATAGAAGTTCCTGGACCGCGGAGCGCGCTGTGAAGCCGGCCCACGCTCCAAGACAGGTAAGTAAATCTTCACATTCGCTACATAAGACGCACAGACATTTCCCCTCACTTTTGAGGGGAAAAAAAGTGCGTCTTATGGAGCGAAAAATACGGTACATTTCCTCCCAAATGTATAGATTTGTGAAAAACAAACCTACAATTGCAAGAAAAAGTATGTGAACCCTTTGGAATGATATGGATTTCTGCACAAATTGGTCATAAAATGTGATCTGATCATCATCTATGTCACAACAATAGACAATCACAGTCTGCTTAAATTAATAACACACAAAGAATGAAATGTTGACATGTTTTTATTGAACACACCATGTAAACATTCACAGTGCAGGTGGAAAAAGTATGTGAACCCCTAGACTAATGACATCTCCAAGAGCTAATTGGAGTGAGATGTCAGCCAACTGGAGTCCAATCAATGAGATGAGATTGGAGGTGTTGGTTACAGCTGCCCTGCCCTATAAAAAACACACACCAGTTCTGGGTTTGCTTTTCACAAGAAGCATTGCCTGATGTGAATGATGCCTTGCACAAAAGAGCTCTCAGAAGACCTACAATTAAGAATTGTTGACTTGCATAAAGCTGGACAGGGTTATAAAAGTATCTCCAAACGCCTTGCTGTTCATCAGTCCACGGTAAGACAAATTGTCTATAATTGGAGAAAGTTCAGCACTGCTGCTACTCTCCCTAGGAGTGGCCATCCTGTAAAGATGACTGCAAGAGCACAGTGCAGACTGCTCAGTGAGGTGAAGAAGAATCATAGAGTGTCAGCTAAAGACTTACAAAAGTCACTGGCAAATGCTAACATCCCTGTTAGCGAATCTACAATACGTAAAACACCAAACAAGAATGGATTTCATGGGAGGATACCACAGAGGAAGCCACTGCTGTCCAAACAAAACATTGCTGCACGTTTACAGTTTGCACAAGAGCACCTGGATGTTCCACAGCAGTACTGGCCAAATATTCTGTGGACAGATGAAACCAAATTTGAGTTGTTTGGAAGAAACACACAACACTATGTGTGGCGAAAAAAAGGTACAGCACACCAACATCCAAACCTCATCCCAACTGTGAAGTATGGTGGTGGGGGCATCATGGTTTGGGGCTGCGTCAGGGTCTGGACGGATTGGTATCATCGAAGGAAAAATGAATTCCCAAGTTTATCAAGACATTTGGCAGGAGAACTTAAGGCCATCTGTCCACCAGCTGACGCTCAACAGAAGATGGGTGTTGCAACAGGACAATGACCCAAAGCATAGAAGTAAATCACCATCAGAATGGCTTAAACAGAAGAAAATAGGAATGTAGTGTGCAGGTTATGTAGTGTGTGTAGGGAAAACAGTATAATGTGGGATAGGGATGTAGTGTGTTTGTGTAGGTTATGTAGTTTGTGCATGGAACACAGTGTGGTGTGGGATAGGGATGTAGTGTGTGTAGGTTATGTAATGTGTGTTTCTGTGTGTGTATAGGGGATGTAGTGTGTAGGAAACAGTGTGTGTATAGGGGATGTGGTGTGTATGGGTGTAAATTACGTAGTGTGTGTGTGTATAGGGAGCATAGTGTGTCTGTAGGTTTTGTAGTGTTTGTGAGTTATCTAGTGTGTATGTGTGTAGAGAACATTGTGTGTGTATAGGGGATGTTGTGTGTGAGGAGACTATGTAGTGTGTGCGTGTAGATTGTGTGTGTGTAGATTATGTAGAGTGTGTGCGTGTAGATTATGTAGTGTGTGTGTGTGTGTAAAGTGTGGCTCTGTCTTTCATTTGGATTGCTTTTTATTATATATATATATATATATATATATATACATATATATATATATATATATATATATATATATATATATATATATATATTTGTGTAAGGGGCAAAATAGCCGTATATGGAGTAAGGATCCAGCATAAGCTTAGGATAGTGTAAAGGGAGCAAGTCGGTTGTGGTGTGCCGATACCGACGATACGGTAGGCCTGTAAATAAAGAGGGCAAAAATGAATAATCAAAGATTTAATACAGTCAACAAATATATACAAATTAACCAGACATTTCCTTAAAAGCATTACAGTATTTAATTCCTGAAAGGATTTTGAAGGTAGGAATCTAGGACCGAAAGTGGACACCATTTGTTGTGGGTAGGATAGTATGTTATCTCTACTGTTGGTGCGTGTTGACTCGTTTCGGAATGTGGTAGAGCCAATAGGTAATGATATATGTGTTTACGTATGTGGGATCGTTGAAGACAATGATCTGTCTGAGTGGTGGTGATGGTAGTGGATTCTCTGGCCTGAGAAAGGCATAAAAGGCAATGTGCATAGCTGGTAATGGCCGACTTGGTAGTATAATTGAATGGTTGTAGATCTAATAGGTCCGATAATGATGAAAAGTTGGATGGCTATTGGTAATCTCTGAGAGGAACGTGGGGGAATGGATTCCTGAAAACCTCTGAGTATATTCTTGTCTGGTATGATAGCATGAAGTTATGGTAGTTTTGGCCATAGGTTATCCTGTGTTGTTGAATGCCTGTAAAATATATAATTAATGGTGTGTGAGATAGTTTAAGTTTAAGGTGGCAAAAAGAAGCAAAACCTAGGAGAAATGTTATGACACAGGTTGAGCTATGTCGTGTGCCAATGAGATTCTTTAAGCCAGGTGAAAAGCTGTGTTATGCGTTCTACAAGTATGGGACGAAAGTGCTAGGTGGGATAGTGCATGCTATGCATGAGTATGTCTAATCCATGATTTTGTCTCTGGAACGAAAGAGTGGCCGTGACTGTATGGGCGGCTGTAGGAAGCGTATGATGAACATGCCTGGAATATAAATGAGACAGTTGTCGGCAGGGATGTATACCCCCCGTCTGGTACATGAAAGTGAAATGTGATAAGTGGCCAACCAAGTGAGTTCCCCAGAAATATCATGACCTTATGGATGAGTAGTGGCGTTTGTTGATGATATGACATATGCTTAGTTGCCTGAGTAACAACGGATTGATGAACCTGACCATGATTTACCCCATGCCTCAGCAGCTGCTACAATGGGGTAGATCTCCCAAAGGGGCTGAGGTGGTGGAAAAATTTCCAAATCTGGATGCCATCGCCAACAGCTCCAAAGCAATTGTTCCCGGTAGATCGCTGCCAAACCCGTGGTAGACGCTGCGTCTGACCATCTGGTTGGAGAAGTGTCAGACAATCCTGGAAGGAACATGCTTTTACCATGCCAAGTGGTTAAAAAATTCCCCCCCCATGTGCAGGTCTGCTGTTGCTGAGGTGTCTAGGGACATCCTCTGATCGTCATGTTGGAAGTGTGGAAAAAAGGGGAAAGTACTCTGGATGTGAAAGTGTGGTCTTGTGGTATGATTGGCATGGCAAAATTAAGGAACCTGGTAGGGATCATAGTTCCTTGCAGTTGTAAGTACTAAGCAGGAGGTAGTGATTGATGTAGTTGAGAATGTTCCCTATTTGTCTTGTGGTAACTTGCGTGTATGGATGCCGACTCAAGTCATATGCCCAGTAATGTGAAGATAGTGTCTGGGCCTTCTGTTTCTTATGGGGTACTGGGACGCCCAAGTGGTCAACCAGACTAAGCTGCCGTGAGGCTTCTAGTGAAAAATATGCTTTCTTTGATTAACAAGAAGTCTTCTAGATAGTGTATGACTGTAAGTCCTCTGGATATGTTATCATAACCAGCACAGAGTATCTGCAAATATCGATAGTAGGCTAATCTGTAGCTTGAAAGTTGAGCGGGGAAAGGATTGCCCAATTTATGCCATGTAAGTGCCAGTGTGTAGGGTAGATGGTAGCCGTTTAGTGCGTTGATTATATTGGTCTTACTTAACCAAGCTTCAACCCATGCTTGAGTGATAGCTGTATAGGTAGATCAATGGTGTTGTATAGTAAGAAAAATCCTCGGAGGGTATGAGGGAGTTGAGACTTGGGGTAGCGGAGGTGTGTGGTGCCAATAAGTCTATGGTTAGTCTTTGTTTAAGGGAAGATTCCTTGTGACAATACCAATGTGTGTGTTTGGTGCCATGCTGTAAATGGTGGAGATTGGAAGACCCCTCTGCAAATCTTGGCTATGAGTGTGTTTACAGCCAATGGTTTTGTTGTGCTGACTGTATGTGAGGGCATGCTATATTCCTTGAAGGTGTGTTTATGATCCCTGTATGGGAGCCCTTTGAAGCTCCAGAGCTTTAGTAAATCTACTACAAGTCTGGAAGGGTGATGAGTCAGTAGAGTTGAAAATGCACTGTGGTGTGTACAGATGGTGAATACGTTATTTGTAAGTTGTATTGGGACACATGGTTTGTCATGTGCCCTGAACTATTTGAACATATATGCAACAGTCTGTATGCAATGCAACTACTCATATCAATGGTCTCTGGTAGTTCAGAGGTGCTGGTACCTGGAGCTTGAGAGTGCTCGTCCATTTGTTTGGGACAAAATCCCTTCTGTATGGGTACCTGCACAAATAAACATCTCCACATATTCCAAATGCCAACCCAACCAAGGGATGGTCAGTTCCAGATTTACCTGGAATCCCTGGATCTGACCATCACAGATACATCATCCCAATGTGCTGGGATCATACGTGCAGGTTTAACATCTTGTATGTCATAAGAATTGATTGTACCAGGTAACCGAGTTTCGGTTGGTGCTGGTTGTACAGTAGCGTGAGGCCCAGCCTTGTGAGGGCTGAGGTGACCAACTCGAGATTGCCAGTTTGTCATAAATTTTTTGGCTCATGAGTTTATGAGTGAAGCTAGCATAGCCTGGGTGTCACCTGAGTTGATGTAGCTGGGCCTTCCCCTGCCTCCGTGTTGTCTGCTGATGTATGGATGAGTTTGAATAACTGCTTTCCTTGCTGTAGCAGGGTAGGGGATTTGTCACCTCCTTAGGTCGGTGGTAATGTGTGGGATCGTCCAGGATCTGATTGCTGCTGGACTAGCAACATCTCCTCTGCTTGAAGGTGTATCAATTCTAGCCGGGGTGCTAGGAAGAGGTGATTCTTCACCATCTTTTTGAGAAATACTTAAATAACAATAAAGATTGCAATTAATATGTGTACCCAGGGTTCTTGTACTGGCTTGCTAGCTAAGCCGTAAGGCGAAACGATTAGGCTTGGTGTTTTTTTTTTTGGTGACTGGTGAGGCCCTGCTAGTTGCCAAGTGGCTTGAAAGGCTCTATCTATGCTTGGCGCGAGGGGATTTTGTGTGGCCACCGAACGTTGTGGCAGGATGTTGGCCTCTCGGTGACAGTAACCAGAATATAGGAAGGGGAGTGACAGGTGAGGTCCTCTCTATGATACAATGCGAGGCGGCTAGCTCACGAGTGGCCCGAGGGGTGTATGCCTCAGAGTGTGAGGCGGGGTGTTGGCCTCGCGGGACCACTAACCGAAGCATAATGCAGAGAAAAAAGGGGGTAATACCTATTGGGCCCTAGAACCCTAATTGCCAGTACACTATTACTATTCCAGGGAAGGTAAGAGATGGATAACTACGTGAGCAGGTGTATGTACCTGGTAGTATGGTATTGAACCTGACAATCCGTATAGGTTTTTTAGTAGTAACTGTAACCTGAATGGATAAAACCGTATGGCATAAGGAAATATGGCATAGACCAAGCTTATCTTAATACGTACAGTATATGTGAAAAGTAAAGTGACGTGATGTGTAAATATTAAACATCGTAGCCATACTGGTTAAATATGTATCAATCTTAACCCATTAAGTGCCGTATGTACAAGTGAAAATGTGGTCTGTCCCCACCTTGTATGTTGTATGTCCCCTTGCTAGGGGAAGTCTGTTGCGGGAGCAGCGTGCTGTGAAAAATGTATGTGAACTATATTACCAGTTACATATATACAGATGCGTCTGCTACTGTGTAATAATATATGTATTTATACCAGATGTTGATATAGTGCTTGCTATGTGAATTGTTGTATGTCTTATTGAATGGTAGGGGTCAGTGAACATGGTGTTGCAAAATGCAAGTGCACTGGAGATCTGCCGAGTGCCCTGTAGGTGGCAGTGTAGTTGGATACTGATTGGTATGTGAAATGTTGTTTGTCTGTTGACCTATAGGTGTCAGTGTTTTGGTGTTTGTAAAACCCCATGAAAATTGTCAATGTACTTGACAGACCTGTAGGTGGCAGTGTTGATAGAACCACTGTTGGTCTTGATGTGAAATGTAAATTATTGTGAATTAAACCTGAAGTTGAGCCCGTGTTGGAGTTTAATTTATGGTCTATAGTTATGTTTAAAACAATCTTATGTGTAATTTATATTGGCAGGTAAATTGTATATGACATGTGAAGACAGTTTTGCTGTTGACCAGTAGGGGTCAGAAATGCTGATTGTATGTTAAAATACCCTTTAACCCCTTAAGGACCAAACTTCTGGAATAAAAGGGGATCATTACATGTCACACATGTCATGTGTCCTTAAGGGGTTAATGCTACCATTTGACAGATAGGAGTCAGTATAAAAGCGAAAAAGCTGTAGTTAGTTTGTTTGCTTATGAAGTGAAATAAAATCTGAGAAGCCTGTAGTATACTGATTGACCGGTAGGGGTCAGCATGTAGGCGAAAATGCCGTGGTTAGTTGGTTTGTACATAAAATGCAATAATGTCTGAGAAGCCTGTAGTACACTGAATGACCGGTAGGGGTCAGTGTGTAGGCGCAAATGCAGTGGTTCGTTGGTTTGTACATGAAATGCAATAATGTCTGAGAAGCCTGTAGTACACTGAATGACTGGTAGGGGTCAGTGTGTAGGTGAAAATGCAGTGGTTTATTGTTTTGTACATGAAAAGCAAAAACGTCTAAGAAGCCTTTAGTACACCGAATGACTGATAGGGGTCAGTATGTAGGTGAAAAATGCAGTGGTTTGTTGGTTTATACATGAAATGCAATAATGTCTGAGAAGCCCGTAGTACACCGAATGACCGATAGGGGTCAGTGTGTAGGCGCAAATGCAGTGGTTTGTTGATTAGTACATGAAATGCGATAATATCTAAGAAGCCTGTAGTACACTAAATGACCAGTAGGGGTCAGTGTGTAGGCGCAAATGCAGTGATTCGTTGATTTGTACATGAAATGCAATAATGTCTGAGAAGCCTGTAGTACACCAAATGACCAGTAGGGGTCAGTGTGTAGGCACAAATGCAGTGATTTGTTTATTTGTACATGAAATGCGATAATGTCTAAGAAGCCTGTAGTACACCAAAAACCGGTAGGGGTCAGTGTGTAGGTGAAAATGAGGTGGTTTATTGGTTTGTACATGAAAATGCAAAAAACGTCTAAGATGCCTGTAGTACACCGAATGACCGATAGGGGTCAGTGTGTAGGTGAAAAAGACGGTGGTTGGTTGGTTTTTACATGAAATGCAATAATGTCTGAGAAGCCGGTAGTACACCCAAAGACCGGTAGGGGTCAGTGTGTAGGCGAAAATGCCGTGGTTCGTTGGTTTGTACATGAAATGCAATAATGTCTAAGAAGCCTGTAGTACACCCAAAGACCGGTAGGGGGTTTAAACAAATGATATGCATGAACATGCAATGGTTTTAGAACAGACATAGACAAAATGCAGCCGTAAAGTGAGGACCTGACCCGTGCATGGTGCCGTGGGACTGATGCCTGGCGTAACGGGTAGGTCGACTTACAGTTTGTGAGTCACTTGGACACCATCCACGGCGATGGATTGAAGAAAGAAGGTGGTAGGCCGGAAAAGCCTGTGGCTGGATTCCTGACACAGCTCTGCTTAGAAAACCTCATGGAGTAATCAGGTAAAATGGCGTCTGCATGACCCGGAAGTGGAAATCATTCTGATGCTGACCTCAAGCGATATGAGTCAGGTAAGGGGTGTCCCTTATATATAGCTGAGTGAATTAATTTAAGCCCCTCCCACAAATAAAGGCCAAACGACCTTAATACATATATATATATATATATATATATATATATATATATATATATTTTGTTTATCATAAAATGAATCCTTTTAAAATGTAAATGTAATCTATTTTGAATTGATTTTATTTATTTATTTTTATTTCTGTTCAGACAGTCCCTCTGCAGGCAACACTATGGACGCCTATTGCAGCCATGTGACCACTCTTTCAGATAGATCACATGGCCCATGGGGTCCTATTTAGCCGAGGAGGGACTGTCTAGACTGTCAGACAGTCCCCCCAGACGGAAAGGAAGACCGATCGCCGGCATCAGTCGGGTAAGTAATTTTGGAATACTTTGGACGTAGCCTGTACGTCCGCGGTCACGAAAGGGTTAATCACACACAGCAGGGTTCAAGAAGCTAGTAACAGAGCATGAGATGAGAAATTCTAGATTAAACAGACTGTGCAATACAGGAATCTAATATATCTAGGTTATGTTTCAGGAAGTGTTTAGGAAGACTGTGTATGTCACATGCATTTACGTGTGTCTAGGGCTGTATAAACAAATCAATTCAGTTCCTAAATGGTACAAGAGTTACCGTAATTGTGGTTTGGTAAAGAAAGCAATATAATTACTTTGAATGACATGGCAAATTGTAAATTTTTTCATATGTATTCCAACATCCCGACTCTGCACACTAGTTTGACACCAGACATGTCAAATTATTTGCTTGAGGGCATCCATCCTGCCAAGGATTTTAGAATTTCCTGCCAAGGATTTTAGAATTTACCTGATTATCATGCAATCAAGGATTCAATGTGGTTTACCACATTGTGAATGGGGTTTCCATTTGTCATTTGACTTCTGACACTTTCTGCTTTGAATACATTATTGATGATTCTGTTTTGTGTAGATATGTTAAGGATAGGGGTCAGCAACCTATGGCACACAAGATTTTGCACTGGACACTATGTTGCCAGACTCAAACGGACTGGCAATATCTGATATCTCCTCAGGAGCTGGCCAAGCTAGGGTCCTATGTTCAGTGATAGCAGTAATTGTAGCAAAGGGTTGCAGACAATCCTCATTTAACTTATTGCAGCGCTTGGAGAAAGTGGTTTCAGATCACTTAATACCAGTGCTTGTGAAGTACAATACACACTGGAGGAGATAAGCCCAGAGCAGCCATCCTTGACCTATACCTGAACAACCTGGTTCTCACCGGGCCAGAGTTAAGCCACACACTGTAGAAAAAGCCTTCCCAGGGCCGGTGCAAGGATTTTTCCCGCCTTAGGCAAACAAAAATTTGATGCCTCCATATGTTTTGCCCACCGTGTGACATCAAAATGCCCCACCCATATGATCTGCCATATGGGCCAACGCTAGTTCTGCATACATTGTCTTTTATCTGAAAAGGCAGTGTGTTTACATTAAAAAAAGCCTTCCGGGACAGGCTATAGACACCAGAACCACTACATTAAGATATAGTGGCCCTTTAATGTAAATTAGAGATTAGTGCCACTAATAATATACTGGATTTCCTACTTACCACCAGATGAGGACAAGAGGATGATGATGTGCTCAGGCTGTAGTCTGGCTCCACTTATCTGGTGTAGAAGAGGCCCTCTGGACACTGTTTGTAACAGTGCTCACAAAAATCAACGAACAGGAAGCAGCTCCATTTTGTGGGGCCTCTTACATAGCTCAAGGTCTGGGCCCCCCATGGCCTGACCGTGAGTGCCTACAAGGCCCTCCCATAAGTCCACCTACATGGTCCACCCATGAGTTCGCTCACAGGATGTGGAGTGTATGTGTGTGGGGGATGTGTTATGTGTTATTGTAGAGGATGTAATGTGTGTGTTCCTATAGAATGTAGTGTATAGGCATACCAATTTGTGTACGGTATGTAGTGTGTGTAGAGGGGATGCAGTGTGTGTTTGTGTGTAAGGCATGCATTGTGTGTTTCTGGATGTGTAAAGGATGCATTGTGTGAATCTGTGTTTGTATGTGTAAGGAATGCAAGTTGTGTATGTGATGTAATTCAGTTTTTGTCTGTTAGGGGTGCATTGAGTGTGTGTAAGAGATGCATTTTGTTTCCGTGTTTGTTTAAGAGGAGCATTGTGTGTACGTAAGGGATGCATTGTGTGTTTCGGTGTGTTTGTGTGTGAGTAGAAATGCATTGGATGTTTGTGCCATACACATTGTGTGTTTTTCCTTGTATGTGTAAGGATGCATTGTGTATGGGTGTAGTGTGAAATAGAGGATTTGTGGGGCAGGATAGGGGCTGAGAGTGGAGCAGCTCTTTATTTTATTTTTGTAAAGTTCTCTCCCCTCCTGTCAATTAGTGATCTCCCCTTCTGTCCCTTAGTGCTCTCCCTTTCCCTTAGTTATATCCCCTCCCCTCCAGTCCTTTAGTGCTCCCCCCTCCTGTCCCTTAGTGCTCTCCCCTCCCCTCCTGTCCCTTAGTGCTGTCCTTTGCCCCCTGTCCCTTAGTGCTGTCCCTTGCCCCCCTGTCCCTTAGTGATATCCCCTCCAGTCCATTAGTGCTCTCCCCACCCGTCCCTCAGAGCTCCCCCTCTCCTGTCCCATAGTGCTCTCACTTCCCCTCCTGTCCCTAAGTGATCTCCCCTACCCCTCTGTCCATTAGTGCTCTCTCCTCCCCTTCCCACTGAGCACTTCCTGTCAGTCTGGCCAGCGGCCGGGGACAGGAAACAGAAGCTCCTGTACAGCGGTCCGCACCGCCTGGCCACGCTACATTGAATGACTGTCAAGAGGGAGCGCTAAATTGAATGACTGTCAAGAGGGTCACCCAAATCTAGCGCCACCCGGGCCAGTTCGCCCTTGGCGACTGCTTAAGTCGCCTATAGGACACGCCGTCCCTGAGCCTTCCTCACATGCAAATATTACTAGCAGCCCACATGCAAACACTCCGAGCATCAACGACACATTTGCACAACTCCAAACACACAGTACGGCATATCACACATAATATCATAAGCAGCCCACATTCACACATGTAACATAATACACAGCCCACATACATACATGACACACAGAGTAACACACGTCCTAAATGCTGCTTAAGCAGTCATACCAGTTTATTGGAGGCACACAGCTCTACCCACAGTAGAGAACTAGACACAGAGAGTTGAGCAGGTTCTAGAGGATAATAATGGACAGATTTATTAACCTCTAAATCCACAAACCCTCAGAGACATACGGGAACTTGGCACCCAGGGACAGATCACCGAAGCTCTAAGGCAATCACAGACTAGCCTACAGCTAATACCACATAGATTACCCCTTGCTTAATACATCTATGATCTATCATAAACGGTCATAAGTCTCCCTGAACGCTCATAACGATTTGAACAGAACAATGCAAAACTCTACCATACATCACAGTCTGTTATGGATGGAGTATCCATTTCAACATAAACAAACTGAAGGAAGAGGGCAATCTGGCAGCATCACACGTAATATTTTACTCTGGTTTTCCTATTATTTAATGTTCTTTTAATGTTATTTGACATGTTGTTAACCTCCAATATATACACTACTGCTTCTAAAAGTTGTACAATGACATTTGGTACCATGTTGGTCTCTGACAATACCATGCGTATGTATATATGTGGTCTTATAGCCAGTCTCATAATTACGTTTATTTATTTTTTTACTTTTGCAGTGCATAAACTGAATACAAACAGGCTTAAGGTAGCCCAACGGCAGTCCTCGAGCATCGTAGCATACGTAACAATTGGGATATTAGATAGGCAGTGCACAATTTTATAATATAATAGATACAGGATAAACATCAGGCTTATGTTAACATGCGTTATATTGAGGGTCATCATATCTGTCTTGTCTTGTCAGGAGAAAAACAGTAGGTACTTCACTTGCAATGCATTTAAGTAACTATGCTGTAGAGAGCAGAAAGAGTAGTGCATCAGGAGATCAGCCGATGCCCTGTTGGAGGGTTACAGAGTCCCATGACAGGTCTAGAAGTGTGCCCAGCCGTATGTCCAAGTGGGGGTCTGCATCCGTGTGAAGAAAGTGGAAGAGGATCAGAGAGTACCGTCCGGATCCCCTCAGTAATGCCAGGTCCCACCGCAGAGCTGGATGCAGGTACTGGAGGGTCCCCCTTGCATGCTATGATTGTAGGCTGGATTTTGCAGGGTGTTTGTAAAGGTCAGTCGTGGGGGTTTGCAGGCCTGCGGGGGTCCTCATCTACCTTGGCGCCATTTTCGGGCTCTATCTGCAGGAGGTGTGATGGGATTCCAGCATGGTCAAAATTTAGTAGGCCAAAATCTCCATGTGGCATATGTGTATGTTGTGTCAGTTAGTTAGCTACACGTAGCTAGGATACTGTCATCAGTGTACTGAGCATGTGCAGGAATGCAGGAACTGAAATTGCACTTATTTCCTTTGTCTTGGATGAGCCATGTGGTTTGACTAGATGTACAAGTCTATATTCTGCTCATTAATTGGTTAAAGGTATATGTGGGTGTAGTTATTAATGTTATAGTGCTATATAAGGAATGTACACTATGTGTTGGTCTCTCAGAATGTTGGAACAGGAGTTCATCTGAGACCCGATCGGTAATGTGAATAAAGGCCTCTTACTTCCTGAAGACTTGTGTCCAAATCTCTGTGTTTGGCTTCTGCATGCTTACACTGCAGCATCTCTGGTGCATTGGCAGTGGGAACCTCATCGCACGGAAGCTGGCGCAGAGATTTGAGACGGTAAACTTTTACCAAATCCTCTACGCTACAATCCTGGACTTCTACTGCGTGGACCTCCTTTTGTCTCGGCGCCACTGGCCTTTTGTCCAGGAGATCATCGACTTCTGCGCAGTGAGTCCCGGATTGTTCCGTCTATGAGTGAGCCCAGGTCCAGGAACTAACAGGTAAAATTGATACCGTTAGAGCGGTAGACCCACAAGGGGTTTTATATTTGGAACCGGTTATTGGAATCTGCCTGTCCTAAGGGATGGAAGAAGCAAAGGCGCACTGCTTATCTGGATATTAGACGCTCTGTAGTCAGCCCGTCTAATATAGGTGGTTTGGGTCAGACTGAGTTCTGGTGTAAATAGCTCATGTCGGACACCGGTGTCCTGTCTTGACTAGCGTATCGCTAGTCGGGGGGACCGGGAGACTAGCATACTCTGTTGTATATTATAGTTTGCTAGATTTCACCCTATCTTAACTAAAAGTGCTCTGTTGTAAATCCAGCCTCTAGATTATTGATGGTTTCATAGACTAGCTGGGTACTGTGTAAATTCTGCCCTCTAGTTCGCTATACGTGGTGTCTGGGCAGCGAAGAACTTATCGAATCTCTGGTGTATAAATAGATCGAAAGCTCTCGAGGTGCTGGCCAGTTAGAATAGTTGGGATTATTGTAAATGTTGTTAAATATATTGTAGTTGGTGAATTGGTTAACTTGTATGTCCTACTAGAAAGTTAGAGCTCTGCTGTCTAGTGGGAGTGTAAATTGTGTGTATAACTGTAAAATAGCGCACGGTACCATAACTACTGACATGTACCATAACCACTGACATTGTGTAAAAATGACTAACAATTGCTGTTTTATGTTATATGTATAATACCATAACTGTTACTAACTGATCTGTGACTTTAAAACTGTATTATAACCACTTACTAACTGTACCATAACCACTGACTGTAAAGATGAGGTTACTAGAATGTGATATAGTTGGTTAGTCAAAAGTTGATTTATAGTACGGATAATTGTAGAGATGAAATAGTTGAAATGTTATGTGATCGGTTAGTTTATATGGATTAATAGCGTGGATAGTTGTATGGTTTGAATAATAGTTACATTGATAAGTGTATAGTCTTTGGTGGGTTTTTGATTTAATTTCGTGTGTGCGACGTCGTGATGTTGTTGAGCATGTGAGGATCCTGTGTGTGTTTGGGCCTAGTAAGGAGATTGGTGTGACTGTTGAAACTGTGTGTATATTTGTACAGCTTTTTGAATCAGACGTTCTGTTGAAATAATCTTCTAATTCACAAGACTTTGTCTTGTATGTGTTAAAAAAAAAGTAGGGAGTAGCCTGTCCTGGTGGCTGCATGGCCTCCATGTAGCAGTCTTCACTTAAATTTAGTGCAGGGTGTACATGTGGCTGTAACTAGTAGGCTGGAATTCTATGATCAGTTTCTATACATTGACTGTTGGAAACTGATTGTTGGAAAACTGCCTTGGTGAATTAAACTGTGTCATATGAGAAACAATGTAGCCATATGGTGGTCAGAACTAAGGCCTTGATTACAACTGCTTTGGACATCCCCTCCCCCCCTGGCATCTGATTACCAACCCCCCTATTCATCCTCCAGAGCCAGAGTAGCCACGCCCCTATTCTTCTTCCCAAAACTGGTATAGTCAGTATTTGCACTCCCCCTGCTCTACTGTCCCCGCCTACCCACATACCTATCTGTTCCTGTGTTTCAAGCTCTTGTATTTCTGTACTACTCCCCCTCCCCCTAATCAATGATCAATGGTATAAGATGGTATATTGTCTTTTTTTAGTTACTGGATGAGCCCCTCCCAGCTTTGTCCAAAATGTCCCCTTTTACTAAACTACAAACTGAAATGTTTAATTTACCTTAGAACTAAAGATTTAATCAAGCCTAGATATCAGGGTGGACAGTGATTAAAATAAGTAATAATAAAATAGGGGCATAATTAATTAAAGTCTATCTGCTTCATTAGACTTTAGGGAGGCACTCTAGGCCACCTACTGGCCATCTTCGGGAGTTACATTGATAATACATTGTTTATAACAGAAGTAGGATTGCTTACCCTATTTTAATATATTTATTGCTATAAGGTTTTATTTTATGTATAAATATATTAATAGTTAAGTTTTCTTATTAGACCCATAAAGATTATTTTGATACAATTACCCTCTGGTGACACCTACTGGTAGGTTTTTGGTTTAACACTTTTAAAAAAACAACGTTTTTTTCATCCACCAAATGCTGACTAATAAAATTAGCTCACCCCCTTACACCTATCTTACTACTCCTAGACTGGAACCTATTATTGAGCAGCCTTGCTGAAGTCCCATATTAGAGACTGCTTGAGTCAAATAGATTGTACACTCCTTTCAATCCTGGAGCCCCTGAAAACTTCCGAATGATAGACTCAGCATTTGTCAGCCAGGCCCAAGGTGATATTAAAAGGAAATTACAGAAATTAGAGGGATTTGTAGGGATGTCCATATTACAGCTAATGGAGATTGCAAATACAGTATATATGAATAGGGAGATGGAGGTAAAGCGGGAGGAAGAACGTAAAATGAGGAAAAAGGCAGATATGCTAGCGGTAGCTATCTTAAGTGTAGAAAGACAGGGAAGTGAATAGAGGAGACGAGAATAGGCTGAGCAAGGGACCTTTAAGTAGGAATCAATGTGCGTATTGTAGAAAGGAGGGACATTGGAAGAGTGAGTGTCCACAGAGCAGTATGAAGGTGATAGACAAGGAGAGAGAAGGGTACGAGGAGGTTATAGTGGTAGTTATAGAGTAAGAGGAAGTTTTAGAGGGAATGGTGGGAATAGTAGAGGAAGTGTTCAAGGAGACAGATACTATCCACCCACGCAGAGACCTAGAGAAAGAGAGGATAGAAATTTTGTGGGTCTGGCTGATACTATCATGGAAGACTATTGATACCGACCGGGCTCCATCCCACTTGGTTGAGCAGAGCATATGGTCGATGTAGCAATAGGGGGAAAGAGAAGTTCTTTCATGATCGACACAGGTGCTGAACATTCTGTGGTGACTAAGATGGTGGCTCCGCCTTCGGGGAAGACTATAACTGTGATAGGAGCTACTGGGAGAAGTGCAGCTAGGCCGGTTCTTAAGAGTCGCACTTGTATTCTGGGAGGCCATGTGGTGAAGCATCAGTTCCTATATATGCCAGAGTGTCCGATTCAACTTTTAGGACGAGATCTATTATCGAAGCTTTAAGCTCAGATAACCTTTTACCTAATGGATCAACATCTCTGAAGTTTAAGGGATTACCAGGCATAATGGCCATATCGGTGCCAAGGGAAGAAGAATGATGCTTCTATTCCATAGTGACAAGTGTTAACCCTAAGAGTGATGAATCCTTATTTGACATTCCAGGAGTATGGGAAGAAAATAATCCTCCAGGACTTGCTCGTAATATCCCACCAATACATATTGAGTTAAAGCTCAGGGTGTATCCTGTTAGCCTTTGTATGTTGTTCTTTTATCTACCCCAAAAGCTGTAAAGGTGGCGGAAGTGACTCTTTGGATTCATCATTCTAAGGTTAAACCAGCGGCAGATTCTTGGCAAGCTACTCCAGATCCTGAGAATCCTTGCAGGACCCGGTTGAAGCGTGACATTCTAGTTAAAAGTCTACAGAGATCATCAAGTAGGTGTTTTGACGGCCATAATAAAGCCTGACCACCTGCCTACGTGTCATAGCCAGAGTGTCTCGAAGGGATCTCTGTGAAGGAAAGTGAGGATCAGAAGAACAACATCCTTGCAGCCCTCACAATCGGGAAGCTGAGAGGCCATCGCACGGTTGAAGAAAAATGAGGATTTCAGGAATAATGTGTTTTATTATGTCTCTTAGTATTTTTATGATTTTTCAGGAAGGTAGGAGTACAGACATACCGAATTGCGATAGTTGCATTAAGACTACTAAAACAGGTAACCAAATATCCCAAACTCTCATCTGGCACTCACAGTATGAATGTAAGGGATCTGTATCTAAATGTAGATATTTGGATATTGATTATAGTGTGTGCAAGCCAATATTAGGAGAGTCTAGATGTTTCGATCCCCATTTCCAACCCCGTACAATTTGGTTGGTAATTCGGAATAGTAACTCCCAGGGGACATTAATATATAGGACTATGATAAGCACCATACATTCCACAGGTATTCTACTATTTGATGCATGTAAGGCGATTTCGGGTAGTGGAAGACTTTGGAATGGAATGTATGTGGTAATCTTAAATGGGAACGAACTTATGGGTTTAATGATAAATACTTATGTCCCAGTAAAAGATCTACTGATCCTGATTGCCCAAATAGAGACTAACTTCTGCCCCTATTGGTCATGTGTAGGTTGGGCAACCTGGGAAAAACAGTGGATCAAGATATGATTATCCAAAGGTTGCCTACCACACCATACTGTAAAAATGTGTGTAACCCCGTTCACATGACCATTTCCAATCTGCAGCACTTTATTGACAGGTTTGGGGGTCTGTTTGGGTTCCAAATATATGGCACAGGAGTAGATCCAGGAACAATAATAATATATGTAGGTCTTGAAACTGAGACAGTGGCAACTCAAACTCATCAGGTTTTCCATTCCTTTTATGAGGATAAAATTCCCCATAATGTTAAAAACCTATTTATTGATTTGACTGAGAGTATTGCGGGTAGTCTTAATGTAACTAATTGCTATGTGTGTGGAGGTACTAATATGGGAGACCAGTGGCCATGGGAGGCAAAGGAAATATGGTACCCTGGCTCTGAGACATATGAACAACAGATACCTTTCCAGTCTGATCATCAAGTAAGTACTAGAAGTAAATCAGAATGGTGGTTAAAAACCTCCATTATAGGTCATGTTTGTATAGCCAGGAAAGGGACAATGTATAACACGTCTGTAGGTGAGCTAACTTGCTTGGGACAAAAAGCCTATAATGTTAATACTAAAAATACTACTTGATGGTCAGCTTCAAATGTCTCGGAACCTACTAATCCGTTTGCCAATTACACTTATTTAAAGGAGGTATGGTTTGACTTATCGGCTACATCTAGTTGGAAAGCCCCAGCAAATTTATACTGGATCTGTGGTAGGAAAGCTTATTCGGAGTTACCACAAGATTGGGAAGGGGCATGTGTATTAGGTATGCCAAAGCCATCCTTCTTCTTGTTGCCAATCGAAACAGGAGAGACCTTGGGAGTTAAGGTTTACAGTGTAAATCATAAAAGGGAGAGAGCATCCTTGAATATAGGTAGCTGGGAAGATAATGAGTGGCCCCCCCAACGTATTATTAATTATTATGGACCTGCTACTTGGGCAGAAGATGGCACTTATGGATATAGAACTCTGATATATATGCTCAACCGCATTATTAGACTACAGGCGGTGGTTGAGATTATTACTAATGAGACAGCTCAAGCGCTTAATCTTCTAGCTAAGCAAAATACCAAGATGTGATCAGCCATATACCAGAATAGGTTAGCCCTTGATTACTTACTAGCAGTAGAAGGAGGTGTATGCGGAAAGTTTAATCTAAGTAACTGTTGTCTGCACATAGATGATGAAGGGCAGGCAGTGGCTGAACTTACAAGCCACATGGTTAAATTTGTGCATGTACCTACTCAGGTCTGGAATGGGTATAACCTAAGTAGTTGGTTTGGAAGTTGGTATGAGCAGCTTGGAGGAATTAAGACATTAGTAGGAGGAGTAGAATTTATTATATTTTTTTGTGCCTCCTCCTGCCCTGTCTAATTCCATTAGTGGTAAGGTCCCTACGTAGTATTATAGAGAGAAAGACAGCTGCCCATGTAATGGCTGTCTGGAAGATATGATCCCCTAGCCCGAAGAGAATATATTCAGGATGAAGAATGTTGAAGGAGTTTTTAAGATGCTTACAAGGTCTACTCTGGTTCAATGGCTACTTGAGAGATGTAGGTAAAACTGTGATTGGTGATGCATCTGGAATAATGTTATATCAGAGGCATCAAAGGGGGGAATGTGATGGGATTCCAGCATGGTCAAAATTTAGTAGGCCAAAATCTCCATGTGGCATATGTGTATGTTGTGTCAGTTAGTTAGCTACACGTAGCTAGGATACTGTCATCAGTGTACTGAGCATGTGCAGGAATGCAGGAACTGAAATTGCACTTATTTCCTTTGTCTTGGATGAGCCATGTGGTTTGACTAGATGTACAAGTCTATATTCTGCTCATTGATTGGTTAAAGGTATATGTGGGTGTAGCTATTAATGGGAGGAGTTATAGTGCTATATAAGGAATGTACACTATGTGTTGGTCTCTCAGAATGTTGGAACAGGAGTTCATCTGAGACCCGATCGGTAATGTGAATAAAGGCCTCTTACTTCCTGAAGACTTGTGTCCAAATCTCTGTGTTTGGCTTCTGCATGCTTACACTGCAACAGAGGGAGTATGCGCCCGTGTTGGGAGCGTGCCGGCAGCACCGTGGATAAGCGCTTAGCAGGTTTGTGTACCTCAGCCTGCTGCTCCTTAGATGTTACTTTCTTCCAAAACTTAGCGAAGATGTCATCTAGCTTGGCCATGAGGTCAGGTTTCTCTGCGGTTCAAGCACACGTGGCGTTGGCCATTTTGCAGGGCTTTGCTTCGTCCCGCTGCTTGCATAGCTCCTTCTGTGGGGTCTTTGCATATGTGCATCTGCTCACGGGGATAACCCCAACTGGTCCGGGGGGGGGGAGCAGGGTGTTGGTGGGTCTGCGTCTCTGATGTAGGCATGAGGAGAGTGGCAGTCTCTACCCATTTCCGACACCCGTATGCCACGTCTAGCCACCTTGGGCTCCCGATCTCCAAAACGCTCGGGTAAGGTATCAGGCATGTCACCAGGTCCCCCTTAATTTAGGTAGTGTACCCCGGTTTGTAGTTTGTCTTGTGTTTGGTGAGTAATCGTAGGAAATCGGCAAGTAAGACGGGAGCCCAGCTTTCCTGCGACTACTCAGCTTGCTGGCTTAGCCATCTCCAGTCCAGAAGTTGTGGACTACACGTCCCTTGATGCTTTGCCACCCATATGACTGCAAGAGCATTATGGGATATGCAGTCCACAACATCAATGGTTAAGATATTTTAAAACTGTGATCCTGCATGGTCAATAATTGTTTTACTGTGTACTAAACTGGAAGTCTTAATAAAAATCATGAAAAATAAAAATAATGCCACAAACTGCTCATGCACACACACAACAACACAGTAACATATACACATACATTTCTATTCCTTTTTATGTTGCCTGTATGATATAAAATGTGTTTGTGTTTTATTCTATATATAATGTTATTTCTTTTTCTTGCTTTGTTAGTGCTTCTCCAGGGAGTTGTTACTCCAAAATTGTGTTTAATTCTCAATATATCACAAAGTCAGAAGTATGACAGTATTTGGAGTCACAGATTCTCATCACTGTATTGAAAATGTTGAATCTTGGCGGTTTTATTAAAGTGCATAGTTTGTAGAACATGAGCAGAGCATGAGCAGATATCTACATATCACACAGGCTTTACAGTTTCCTATTACTTGATTATTAATGTATGCTTAACTTATTCTGTACAGCTGTTGTAACTCTTCTGTAACTAAATATTGTCAGTCCCTCTGCGCCTTACAACTGATGTGTGGCAAAATTTATTCAAATAACCAGAGCCACATTTTACTCTTTTAATCAGTCCTTCTGTGAATAGATCACAATCAGTTGGGTACCGTACCTCACCAACTTCACTTACATTATACTGCTCAATGACTGACTCATTCTCAAAACTCTCATAGCTATATGTTAATGTTTTGTGTTTTTTTTTGTGTGTTTGTGAAATGAGACACTCTTAAACACTGTGATCAGACATTTATCCTGGTTTATGACTCATTCTGTGTCCATTAGAGATTAATACTGAATGTCTCATTTTTAATTCCAAATATCTTGCCCTCCCTTGCAGGATTTATCTGGCTCCATTGATGACTTGCCAACTGGGACAGAAGCAACCCTTAGCTCTGCTGTGAGTGCCTCGGGTTCTACAAGCAGCCAGGGGGAGCAGAGTAATCCTGCTCAGTCACCCTTTTCACCTCATGCCTCACCACATCTCCCCAGCATCCAAGGTGGGGGTCCATCACCATCCCCCGTGGGTTCCCCAGTTGGGAGCAACCAATCACGATCAGGTCCAATATCACCTGCAAGCATCCCTGGTGAGTAATGTGTGTCCTGTAAATTAAATTGTGCTTTGTAAAATTAAGGGTTGTAATATGTAACAAAAAAAAATTATGAAAAAATAAATTTTCATAATATTTTGCCTCTGGTGAGGCTTGAAAAAGTTTGCAAGCTGTTTTATTCATGGTGACATATGTATATCAGTGGTTGTCTTCATTTATAAGAACTCTACAGACTGTAGCCTTTAATGAACAATATATTATATCAATAATAAATAAATGACACACATTAAACTTAAAATCACAGCTTACATATTATAACTGCTCTTTATATAAAGGGGAATCCACATGGTCTCTTACCATGAAGCTAATTTAAAATGACATCCTATGGACCATAACCACTATAGTTAAAGGTAGTGGTCAGGGTGCTATGAGCCATGGGGATCATATCCATGTTTTCTGTCAAAATTCTTTGTTTTCTAATAAAACAAAAATAAAATACAGAGCTCTCTTCCAACACCCAAAACACGACTCATTATCAACCATACTGATACAACCTTAGTCAGCAGTGACTGGCTGCAAGTATTCTTGCATAGTCCGTCAATTGCAACCGGTTATTGCTATCTAAGGTTGGGCTGCCATCTAGAAAGATAGTGTGAAGGAGAAATTTCTGCATTATCAGTGCCGTAGATGTGAGACTGGTAATCAGGAGTGTTGTTATAGTGCATATAGTTCTTAGAATTGCCCTTTAACCAACAAGGTGAAGTGCTAATATCGGAAAATTAAGCAGTTTGTCTTATAGCTGAAACTTCTTCCCTATAGATCTCAGATTACCTATCTACATTGTTCTAAGGTCTACACTTTCGTGAATGTGAAAAGGGCCTGGTGGTCATGGGGACAGTGATGGGACTTTCCAGTGATGCAAGCACCAGGATAATCTAACACTATATGTTTCCTAATAATATTTTAAGGATTTGATATAGATATATATATATTCTAATCATGAAAGGCTCAAACCTGAAATTTGTCAAACGGCTTATTACATAAATCGATCGTTCTCTTTTATAACATAGTATTTATGTAAGGTTGAAGTTTTTGAGAGAGATTAGATCCGAGAATTGTGGGGGAAAATTAAGGGTTAAAAAAATAGTCTTGACTGGTAAGATCATTTTGTGTGTGTGTGTGTGTATCATTACGAGCACATTAGAAAAATAAGCAGTAGGATCTGGAATGTTTGGAAAAAGAAGGGGTTGTGCTTTAGTATTAAATGCACTTGGTTCATTAGTTCATTGCAATTCTATTCAGGGATATAATTTTTAATATGTGGGGTATCAGAGATCTGACAGTCATTCTGGGATCGAGAAGGATTTTCTCCCTTGATTGTTGCAAATTTGGAAAGAGCTGCAAACAGTGTTTTTAGCATCTTTTGGACCAACTGCAAAAACAAATGTGAGAGGCCTAACTTGATGGACACAAGTCTTTGTTCATAATTTAACTATTATGAACAGTATACTCCTTATGGGGGTGCAATTGGAGAACTCATGTTCCACTGTTTCACTGTTTTGGGGCAATCACCTTATAAATACTGGCATCATTCCATTGGTTTCTGTGATGATTGCAGTACTATTGCAATGTGAACTCATGACCACTTATTATAGATTCCAACCATCTTGTTTCAAAATTAAAGGTCACTACAGCTTTAGACATAGGGATTTAAAAAAAAAGGTGATTTCCTCCTTTTTCCGAAGGTGATTATTTAAAAATAATCAGATTTTTGTACATCATTTTACCTTTAATGTGCATTATTTATTCAACAAAATGAACAACCTGTTATTAAGATATAAAATCGTCCACAAGGATACAAAGCGTTTGAGAACAACAGATATCATAGTAGCATATACAATAAGCTCTTGTAATTTTTTTTCTCTCTGTGACTAATTCCAGCACCACCAGCAGTGAGAGCTGATGCAGCACATCATCAAAATGCACGACTGTTGCCAGACAACGTAGCAAATGCTAATTTAATTTGTCTTGCTTCCTGTGCCAAATAGTACCAGTTTACTAACAAAGCAAAAATGTAAATAAGGCAATAGATTCAAGGCTTTCTTGTTGCTTTTTTTTCTCTTTGCTTGCTTGTTTTATTCCTTTTTGTTCACCCCTCCTCTTGTTCCCCTCTGTCCCCTGTTATAGGCTAAAGTCAGCATTTTCTGCAGTAAGTTGCCTCAGCAGTGTAGTGCCCGTTAAATATTAACCAGGGGCACAAGGTCGAGAGAGAGATTGCTGAGAGAGGGGATTGGGAAGCTTTAAATTACATTTTTAAGGTAGTTTATTAATTGAGACAGCGTTTGCCTGTGCTTCACTTGTCACATTTCCAACAACGGAGAGCAATAGAAAGTGCTTATTTATACCGGGTAAATGTTGGCAAGCTTGTTTCTCTGTTAGAATACCTCATAATGGATAATTTAAAAATAGCCCATCTAAGTCCTATTGCATATTATAGGTATGTGCTAACGCACACTGTAATGCAGAGCCAAATATCTGTCTTGAGTAGGATTTAATTTATTTTACTGCTTGATAAACAATGTATGAAAATAGACACACAGTTGAATTAAGTTGTGATTAGATCATAGGCAAGTTAAGTTACCACTTTGGGGCCCCTTCACCATTGGTATAGGGATGGTGAAGGAGGTCAAGCTTAGCCATGCACCATCATGGTTACTAGCTGGTAAACAGCAACTTTGCCTGCTTCTCACATCTCCACATTCTTCCTGCAAAATATTCCAGCTGCCTTGGTACTTAGTGTTTGGAGACTCTCTCTCACTATGCAAGACTACTATATGTACTTTAGTATGGACAGGGGTTGTTATTGCCATATCAACACATAGCTACATTCTGATGGATCTGGATAGTTTTCCGTGTTTATTATGTATTCCATAGGCGTGGGTCTAGCATCCAGCTGCAGGTCTCTTTCAATCAAATATAGAACCCCAATTCTGCTCTATGAGAAGCATTGGATTGGCTGAGTTTATCAGTCAAACTGATCTCAGAAGAGGAGGAATGCCTGCAGCACAGAGACCAGGTTTATTTTACATGTAAAGGCAGGTAAGGTGTTAAAAACCTTTTAAACAGTTACCCTACTCCAGCACAGAGGTCCACATCAGAAGTCAAGGGGAACCTAATATGCATGCATAGTTAGTGCTACACACGCATTAGACCTTCCCCTAGGAAAGCATTGAATCTATGCTTTCCTGTGGGGTTTTTCAATATGCTGGATGTCCTCATACAAAGCGTGATGACATCCAGGGGGTTTCATGGAGTTAATCTCCATGTACTAGCAGGAAACGCCTCTATTTGCTGCCTGGCATATAGCCAAGAGAGGCAATCTAGGGAAATAAAAGGAATGTGTTTTGAATGTCCTCACTGGCATACACAGCATAGAAAAGCACAGTGTGCACCTCTGGCTGGTACAGACCGAGTGCTTTGCTCCTGCGAGAGCATTGAACTTTAACATAATGGTGCACTGCACGCCTATTGATGGCATAGACCAAAAAGTACCACCAGGGTTAAATCCTTTCTGGTACCAAGGAGCCCCATGTATCATTTAATACCTACCTGAAGGTTTCATGGTCGTCTAGATCCACAGTTAGTGGCCCCAGATTGACAGATGAGCTATGCGCACTTAACTCTTTGATCCATAGCATTTGATTCTTATCTGTTAGGGCAGAAATCTCTACCTTTTGTGAAATGGAAAACAAGAGGACATACCCTTTATACTAAAGTGCTTTAGGGGTCCAGAGATACACCTTTAAGCTAATTCCAGGTACCCAAAGTGGGTTACTGTCCCAAAAGATTCACTGATCTAGGGTGACCAGATATACTCTGTAAAAGGATGTGTACTGAACAATTGCAAATAAAAGTGTTACCTTGCATGTATACAATCATCTTAAAAGGAAATCTGAATGTTCTTATTAAACAATACGGTAGAAAGTCTGCATCTGAAAATGATTTTTTACAATACAAGTGTTAAGACGCTATATTAGTCCCATGTAGTGAAAATTATTGTTTAATTAAAATGCCTGCTTAGCTTCCAGCTAATTTCATTTTAGGCCATATACAGGTAAAACTGTTATAAAAGGAAGTAAAATGACCTGTTATTCATTTTAAGCAGTAGGTAGCAAAAGATAAATTAATATAATAAATATCCACATCCCTCCCCACGTGATGCACTATAATAGTAATAATGTTTTCATTTGAATATCTGTATGTTTTTTCTTTATCTTTGACTTTGCCATGAAATTAATTATTGTGTGTAATCTCAATAAGGAAGCATACAATAGATCAGGTGTAAGCAACCTTCGGCACTCCAGATGTTTTGGACTACATGTCCCCAACTTTTGATGCTTTTCTAGCATTATGGATGTTAGAGCATTATAGGACAGGTAGTCCATAATATTTGTTGTGCCGAAGGTTGCCTACCCCTGCGATTAGATTACTTGAAAGCTGCAACATAATTTAAAGCAAATATTTTGGATTCTGCAAAAATTGAACTTAGAACAGATGCCATATCAGTTTTGTATTCTGTGCTAGTGTTATTCATCCTTTAAATTGAGTCAGCATGTCAAAGCTACAGCCAAAATAGAAATTAAATAGACCCAGGCTAAATTGGTTAAGCAAGTTCTTTTTTGTGTAGAAGCCAGTTTTTCAGCAACATTCTTTCATTAGACCGGATTACATGCCTTTAACCCCTTAAGGACACATGACATGTGTGACATGTCATGATTCCCTTTTATTCCAGGAGTTTGGTCCTTGAGGGGTTAAGGAACACCACATACACCCAGGGCTGGCCTTAGGCCTTTAGGCGCCCTGTGCGAAAAATCTTCACAGCACCCACCCTCCATCCATGTATAGTGTGTGTATAGAATGTAGGGATTGTATAGGGGATGTATTAAATTAATAATGATTTAAAAACACATTAATTCCTTCTTTCCTGTTGTTACCTAGTTGGGAGAGGGGCATGCTAATCTGAATCTGGTCTGCCCCTCCACTGGGTACAGACCATGTGGAACTGTCTCGCAAGTTCAGGGGCTTGGAGTGGTAATCTGCGGCAATCCTGTGGTAATCTGCGGCAGCACTCTGATTGGCCCAGGCTAGGAAGACAGTTACTTATGGTCTGCAGCCAACAGAAGTGCAGGCCAGAAGTGCCAGACTGCCTCCCCTACATTATAGAGAGCAGACTAATACTGTGAGCGGTTTTGCTTTTGAGCTTTGTATTATAATTATTTACCTTGATCTCTTTGGAATTAAAATTTGTAGTAACGCGCTACTTTTCCATTTACCACTGAGCTCCACAGAAACAAAAAGCCCTCACAGTAGTGTGGTGTGTGCCAGTTTATCACAGAGCTCCACAACAATAAAACTCACGGTAATGTGGAACTCTGTGACGAGCTCAAACACTACACAACAATACAACTCCAAGTAATGTCCATATTAGTGTATCACCGAGCACCCTAACTATAAAACAGAGTAATGTGCATTTTATATACAAGAGCTCCACTGTAATACATCTAAAATACATATCACTTTAATATGATGTAATGTTTGTGTTGTCTGTGTATGTGATAGGTGTGATGACTGTGTGTGAAATGTATTCTATGGATTAACTGTGTGTGATATGCGTGTGTTGGTTATAGGTGAAATTTTTGCTGACTTTATTGGCTGTGTGTGATGGGTATTTAATTCAGCTAAAAATATGCATTTAGGCCTATGTGTGAGTCCCACAGTCAGATGCACACAGTTATACATATACAGTGTCAAATACAGCCACATGCACACAGTCGCAGGCAGATAGTCACATACACAGGATCAGGCAGAAACGTACAGACAGTCGCACACATACACAGTTACAGACAGTCACACACACAGGTACAGATGGACAGTCACATACATACAGCCACACATACACTCTTACAGGAAGACATACACAGCCACACACATACACACACAGCCACACACATACACACACAGCCACACACAGGCAGACAGCCACATACACACACACAAAGGCAGACATCCACACACAAACAAAGGCAGACATCCACACACAAACAGAGGCAGACATCCACACACAAACAGCGATACACACACAGAGGCAGGCAGGCAGACATCCACACACGGGCAGACAGCCACACATACACACACACACACACACAGAGTAAGACAGATATCAAAAATAACAATTTGGGATTCCTCAAGCACAAATCGTATTTACCAACCCATTTGCTATATAACCAAAAGCCAAAATATTTCTTGGATAACATTCCAGTATTCCAATAATGTTTATTTTTTTACATTTGCTGGCCTTTCATTCACACATTTTCTAAACTATTTAAGCAGCATACAATGCAACAAAAAAAGAGAATTGATAAAAAGATAAAAAGAATCTGAATGATTTGTAACAATGTTTTAGAGTAAATTTTAGATAAAAAATTCTCATGCAATTGTTAAAATTTTTGATGTGTTTTACCAGTTGTTTTAAATTGCTTGTCTGTATCATACCTCTCAGCACTAGTAGGTATGGAATTGGGGCAGCTGGGCGGGTATTCAGGAAATGTCACCAATGATGCAAATTGAATCACTGATGATCCACTCACGCTGTGCTATCTGGGGACTGTTCAATGGGGTCCCCGGATGCAGGCACTTAATGGGAATGCCAAAGTAGGGACTGTCCCACCAAAAGTTAAGTCAGTTTTGAGGTTATGGTGGTGCTCTAATCACCTCAATCACTACACCTCATTTGAGTTTTTCCTTGGTTAAACACCAGCTTTCAAACCGTTTGACAAAAAAAAGAGTTCTCCTGATACCAAAAATACACCTTCCTACTGTACTTCAGTTAATGCAGAAGTGATAGCCTGGGACTAGTAAATTGGACTAGTAAGTCTGAAGACAATTAGTGGTTATGGTGCTTAGGGTGCCCCTCTTAGCTGTATTACTTTGATGTAAACATTATTTAGTCAGCAGTATCTATTTGACACTATAGAGCAGGGCTTCCCAAACTTTTATGGCCCGAGACCCACTTTTCAAAATGGTAATTTTTCGAGACCCACTTGCTTTTAACCCCTTAAGGACACATGACATGTTTGACATGTCATGAATCCCTTTTATTCTAGGTGTTTGGTCCTTAAGGAGTTAATGCATATTTTAAAAAGTGAACACCATGACAATCCGCTTTAGAGGCATACAATTGGCACACCATAGCAATCCACTTTAGATGTACACCATGGCAATTGCTTTTAGAGGCATAAAATTGGCACACCATGGCAAACAGCTTAAGAGGCATACAAATTAGCACACTATAGCTATCTGCTTTAGAGGCATACAGTTGGCATACCATGGCAATCAGCTTTAGAGGCTTACAATTGGCACACCATGGCAATCAGCTTTACAGGCATACAATTGGAACATTATGGCAACTTTAGGTGCATAAAATTGGCACACCAGTGCAATCAGTTTTAGATGCTTACAATTGGCACACCATGGCAACCAGGTTTAGAGGTATAAAATTGGCACACCATGGCAACCAGGTTTAGAGGTATAAAATTGGCACACCATGGCAATCAGTTTTAGAGGCTTACAATTGGTACACCATGGCAACCAGGTTTAGAGGCATACAATTGGCACACCATGGCAATCAGTTTTAGAGGCATACAATTGGAACATCATGGCAGCTTTAAATAAATAAACTTGGCACACTATTGCAATCAGCTTTAGATGCATAAAATTGGTACATCATGGCAATCAGTTTTAGATGTATAAACTTGGCACATCATGGCAACATTATGTGCATAAAATTGGCACACCATGGCAATCAGTTTTAGAGACTTACAATTGGCACACCATGGCATCCAGGTTTAGAGGCATACAATTGGAACACCATGGCAGCTTTAAATACATAAACTTGGCACACCATGGCAATCAACTTTAGATGCATAAACTTAGCATATCATGGCAATCACTTTTAGATGCATAAACGTGGCACATCATGGCAATCAGCTTCAGAGGCATACAATTGGCACACCATGGCAAACCGTCAGATGCATTAAATTGGCACTCCATGACAATCAGTTTTGAAAGCATACAATTGGCACTCCATGGCAATCCGCTTAAGATGCATAAAATTGGCATATCATGGCAGTTTTAGAGGCATAATTTGGCATATCATGGCAGTTTTAGATGCATAATGTTGATATATAATGGACTTTTAGAGGCAGAAACTTTGCACATCCTGGCAATCAGTTTTAGAGGCATACAACTGCTTACTCACAGACTCAGTCAGAATCAGACGTTCTGTGTCCTGCTCATCCAGGCACCTCACATTGATTATCCCAGTGGTGGAACTAATGTAGAGAGGGCCCTGGTGCAAGAATGCTTTCTGGGCCACCCTCTAGTGCAAGTGTGGCCAAAAAGGAGATCTCCATCTGTCGGAGAACTTCAACAATGCTATGCCAGCTTGGAATCTACCATTTGCCCATCATGCAGGGTTATACTTGTGAGCAGTGTTTGAGCGTTTAAATGTAAGCATGTTTGTGTATTAAAGGACTACTATAGTGCCAAGAAAACAAACTAGTTTTCCTGGCACTATAGTGCCTCGAGGGTGCCCCCACCCTCAGGGTCCCACTCCCGCTGGGCTGAAGTGAGAGGAAGGGGGTTAACAACTCACCTTTCTCCAGCGCCGGGGACTCTCCTTCTCCTTTGGCAGTCATCGGCTGAATGTGCATGCGCGGCAAGAGCCGCGCGGGCATTCAGCCAGTGCATAGGAAAGCATTCTCAATGCTTTTCTATGGACGCTGGCGTCTTCTCACTGTGAAAATCACTCCAAAACTGCTATGTTTACAGCAGGCAGGGTTAATCCTAGATGGACCTGGCACCCAGACCACTTCATTAAAGGACCGCTCTAGGCACCCAGACCACTTCAGCTTAATGAAGTGGTCTGGGTGCCAGGTCCTTCTAGGGTTAACCCATTTTTTCATAAACCTAGCAGTTTCAGAGAAACTGCTATGTTTATGAATGGGTTAAGCCTTCCCCTATTTCCTCTAGTGGCTGTGTCATTGACAGCCGCTAAAGGCGCTTGCGTGCTTCTCACTGTGATTTTCACAGTGAGAAAACGCCAGCGTCCATAGGAAAGCATTGATAATGCTTTCCTATGTGACCGGCTGAATGCGCGCGCAGCTCTTGCCGCGCGTGCGCATTCAGCCGACGGGGAGGAGAAGAGGAGGATCGGAGGAGGAGAGCTCCCCGCCCAGCGCTGGAAAAAGGTAAGTTTTTACCCCTTTCCAGAGCCGGAGGGAGGGGGACCGTGAGGGTGGGGGCACCCTCAGGGCACTATAGTGCCAGGAAAACGAGTATGTTTTCCTGGCACTATAGTGGTCCTTTAAGCTAAAGTGGTCTGGGTGCCTATAGTGGTCCTTTAAGTATATGTGTGGATTTATGGGAGTATTTATATGGACTGTTGCCATTGGAATGTAGTGGTGTACTTGTTTGTAATGTTTGCATCTGAATGCCTGGGATGTTTGAATGTAGTGCTGGACTTTAAATGCAGGTGTGCTTTATGTGTGTAGTGTTGGTGTTTGAATGAAGGGGTGTTTGTATATCATTTTAGTGTTTTAATACATGGGTGTGTTTGTATATCATTTTAGTGTTTTAATGCAGGGGTGTGTTTGTATGTAATGTTTGATTGCAGTGCGTGTGTAGTGGATGCAGTGTGTGTGTGTAGTGGATGCAGTGTGTGTATATTGTGTATATTGTGTGGGGGCACCCTCAGGGCACTATAGTGCCAGGAAAACGAGTATGTTTTCCTGGCACTATAGTGGTCCTTTAAGAGAGTATGTAAAACACAAGAAAATGCTTTTAATGTCTGTGAGATTCTTTTATTCAAGTTTTACAAAACACCACCTTAAAAAAGATCATAGTTAAAAACATTTTTTTAAAGGCATTTTAGGCACATTGAGGCAATTCTATATCCAGAATTTACTAACGTCATCACTAAAAGTATCTGAAACTCTGGGGAGAGGAAAAGGGTTAAACTTACCTTTTATCCAGCGCCGGGCGGGGAGCTCTCCTTTTCTCCGCCTCCGATCCTCCTCGCGCATTCAGCCGGTCTCATAGGAAAGCATTTACAATGCTTTCCTATGGACGCTTGCGTCTTCTCGCTGTGATTTTCACAGTGAGAAGCACGCAAGCGCCTCTAGCGGCTGTCAATGAGACAGCTACTAGAGTATTTGGAGGCTGGATTAACCCTAACATAAACATAGCAGTTTCTCTGAAACTGCTATGTTTATAAAGAAAAGGGTTAATCCTAGAGGGACCTGGCACCCAGACCATTTCATTAAGCTGAAGTGGTCTGGGTGCCTAGAGTGGTCCTTTAATGAATAGATAAAAGCAAATACAGTATAAAAACGAGTAGTAGGCAAGGTGTTTATTTTCCTGGCCAGCGATTGAATACTGTATTCTATTTCAGGAGGCTTTTCCCTTTTTTCTCTGCAATTGGTGCACCTAGGGTTTGAAGGCTTTTCCGATATGTTCTTTGGTTTTCAATGTCATTCATTCTCCTACCACATTCGCACCTTTGATTTCTTTGCCCCATCCTCTTGATATGATTTGTCGTTGACTAATGAAGAACAGAATTGGTTTCGGCGTGAGACAAACAGAATGCCGACATCAATCCCAAAATGCATTAATCTTTAATAATCCACATCTGCATGTTTTATAAATGGTGTAACAAGAGATTGTTAATGTTGATATCCTATTTGCCAAAAAGAAAGTTACAAGGAGCTTGTGCTTCGAAACTTCATTAAAGGCCTTCAAATAAGTGTTCGGAGGGACCTTGCTAAGAATGCTAAACTAATGAAAGTTTTAACTTGATTATGCGGGTAAAAAGACATGCAATGAAGAGTACTGTAGATACTCTCTAGCATTTGACAATGTTATAAAGATACAAAGAGACTCTGATTATATCAAAATGGCTAATAGATTAAGGACCTTCTCCACTTTATATGGAAATCTCTCTTAAAGGACAGATGCTCATTTTCTTCAGTTTGTGTGACATGGAGGTGCTAATTGTATTTTCACTTGGAGAATCAATGCCATTTACACCTTTGGCAAAAGCAGTGTTATGAAAATATATATATATATATATATATATATATATACACACACATACATACATACATACATTATAGCGGTACTGTCATTTCCGATTCCGATTTTTTTTTAACCCCCCTCTCGACTCCACTACATTTAATTGACCACTTAGTCACCCTAAATGCCCCTATGCCCCCCCATATTACCTATTTTTTTATCTTTATTTTCTGCCTGGACCTAGGTTCTGGGCGCCGCCATCTTTGTGTGGGTAGATGAAGTCCATGTGGGACACGTCATCTGCCCACACTAGATAGCACTGTGAAATTCCCGCACATGCCCAGTTAAATACTTGGGCATGCGAACGGGAATTTCATCTATTCATTCGTCAGAAAGACGACTCAATGAATAGAAATGTCAGACGAACAAACAAACACTGAATATCAGTGTTCGTTTAGTTTATTACAAAGAGGGAGCTACCGGCTCACAGCTCCCTCCTTGTAAAATGTCAAAATAGAAGCGGCAGGGAGCAGTGCTCCCTGCCACTTCCTAAGCCCCCCATGTCCTCCCTAACTCAATATGACCCCCATAATAGCATAAGAGAGATTGAAATATCCCGAAGTAGAGGCGAGTAGAGGCATGTCTGCTCAACAGTGGGAAAAAAAACCTAGTACCCAGCCCAATTAGGGCCCCCACCCGCCGCTCAGGGGTGGGGGCCGGGGGGTCCCCCCCTTGAAGGTCCCCCCTTCAGTATAATAGCCCCCTCTCGCTTGGTTCGGGAGGGGGGATACTAAGGTGTTTGTTTTTTTTGTTTTTTTTTAACAGTGAGCAGCCACAGGCTGCTCACTGTTTACTAGACATACCCCGAATCGCTATAGCGCTATAGATTATTTACTAAAACTAAGTAATCTTTACTTAGTATTAATAAATTTGGCTGAAAGACCAATTTCGGTCACCCGAAATCAAGCACACTTTGCTCCTCCTCCGCTGATCAGAGATGGTCAGGTGTAGGAAACCTCCATAAGACAAATAGTCGCTACTTTGTCTTATGTTTTAAAGAAAACTAGAGCAAACAGTAAGAAATTAAAAACAGATCCTGAGAAGAAGAGGAATAGATTAAAGAAAGGTAAATTCGGCATGACAGTGCAGCTTTAAGAGTCCTTTTCTGCCATTTTCCTTAATTAGCAAAGTGTAATCTTCTGTTGATATTTAACTTCACCACTGTAATATGAATTGCCCAAAAGCAACCATCTAGAATAAATGATGCAAATCATGTTAAATATGGCCCATCACAGTTTGGCTTCAGATTAAAACAGATGTTTAAATAAAGGTTGAAAAAGAATAGATTATCTGCAATGCCTTTCAAATTGTGTTGGTCTAATTTCAGTAACGTTGAGTGACTAATAACTAATAATCTGTTGCCTTGTTATTATTTCTCTATTCATTCCTTCAGGTTTTGTTCTGGCGTGATTATTAAATCAGGGCTAAAAAAGGTTTACCTTATTTGATATGTTGTATATTTACCTTCTTCAACTCCAGGGCAGACTTTATGCCACACAAAGTCTCTTTAATTGTATTGTTTTTGTTGTATTACCATGTGTATTATACTTTCTGCCTTTGTTCTTTATGGGTAAATATTTTTCTTTTATTTTTTTAATTTTTTTAAATGGGAGTTTGGCCCTAGTGGGGCCGAAACATAAGTTACGTTTTAAATGTGTTTAGTGGGCTCGCCTTACTTTGTGAGGTCTTTTTGCTTCCTGCTGTGTACTTCCTCCATATTTTGATCTTTTTGCTCATCTATTCTATGTGTGCTTTCTCTATGCTGATTGCAGAAGCTAAGGACAGAGCTTATAACAATGATTGACAGGGAGCTGAGATCGGATACAGAACTGTGTTTTGCCATATTAGATTTATTTTTTCTCACCTCACAAATACATATTTGTTAAATATAGGGAATAGTAAACAGAATTTTAAACTGGGGAAGTGGAAATTCCCCATTAAAATGCATAAGCAATTCAAATTAAATTTAAATTACAGTTATGAAATGTTTAAAATGTGTGAAGCTTGCTGAAGTGCTTTATGTGGCTGGAGTCTGTCACATTTGTGACGGTTTATACGTTTATTTTGCATGAGAGTATATCACGTAATGTGAAAGAAATTGTCTGCCTTTTTCATTAGCTCATTGCATGTAGATTATATTTTATTATTTACCTGAAGGGACCATTTTATCAACATATTTGTGGAACTGTACTGGCATGATAAATAAAATGTATTCCGATTTTATATGAAGATCAGATGATTATGTCAGATGAAATAACTTATTTTCTCAATATGGTGCAGCCTTTGTGCTAAAGGATTTCTTTAAAGAGAAATTTTATGAAATACTAATTGTGACCATATTCCGTTACTGAACTGTGATTATTTGCTTTACCACAGCTGCTTTTGTACAATTATTTTTTTTTTTTTTTTTTTTTAAATATGAGATGGTGGCTATACAAATAAAGGTATAGTTTATGACATCTGCATTCTTAAAGTCTGCTATTGGAGTAGGCTTTTTCTTTTTGGCATTATTAATAAAGTACAGTCTAGGGGAGGGTGTGGCAAAAGGTAGTTTCGTAGATGTTATAAAGCTACAACTGTCATATGTACACCCCTGCATTCAAATGACAACACACATCCATCCCTGTATTTATATACACCTATTTCGTTCAAAAACATTCCCAAATTCAAACAATCTCTTGTATCACAGAAAAAGTTATGTATATTAAAAAATGATAGGGGATTAAAAAAGCAACGAAAGGGGGGGCGGAGCCTGACCACTGAGCCGTGCAGACGCATCTGAAACGAGCTCCTGCCGAGCGGGCATAAACCGGGGAAAAAGCAGCGGCAATATAGACCAAAACCACTCGGGGGTGCCTTCCAGAACCCACCGACACTATCCCGGAGCCCGTCAAGGCAGGGAACTCAGAGATACAAAAGCCGCCTACTGGGGCTGAAGCCGGGGGGAGGTTGCCCCTCGACTCGGCACGAGAGCCCTCAAGCGACTTATCTCCAACTCACCTCCCCCTCCTTTGGACCGGCAGGGGATATCCTGGTCCCCACTGGACACGACGACCAGGACGGCAAGCAGGTGATCCAGCCACAAGACACACTGGGGCAGCTGGCACACAGGGCATAACCAAGATGGCCTAGCAACATAAATATAAAAAGCGGAGCGTCCAAACCCAACCACCCATGTCCCCCCTGGAGACATTTGATCGATTGCACAAGCTTTAAGGACAATTTACGTAGCAGAGATAACAGTGATATCGTGGATACGGCCTGCTGCGCGACGCAGCTATTCTAGGCAGATACCACGAGCCTCCAAGATGGCCGTCCGGCAACACAGACACCTGCTGGCCCTAAGAAGAAAAACGGTGCCAGGTCTAACGGGCGCACTCTCCTACCTGCAAACACCTGGGAATATAAAACAATCGACGCAAACGAGGAACTCACCTGATCAAAAGCTCGGCACCCAGCGCAGCAGGTACAGACTTTACACAAAGAACGTTGCACCACTAGTGACTGAGTGGCTGCTCACGCTACAGAGCATCGCTGGAGCTGACCCAGGACGCAGAGAAAGCAAACCCAGGGGTAACGACAGAGAGACAAATAAGGAAAACATCCAAAGCTTAGCAGCGTTAGGCTGAAGCGCCCACCAGCTCTCCCCACACGGGCATTCTGAGCCTGGACTGTTCAGAACCCTCAACATAGCGAGACACCCAGACACAGATGCCTAGTGCATATTCCACGCAGATTGTGCCCCATGCCAGCAGTGCCCTGTGATTACAATGACATTTATGATGGAACTTGTTACCAGTGGTATAATACCTAGCTGTGATCTGCTGTACCATAAGTTAACCATGCCCAGAGAAACTAGCGATGTAAATTTTTACAATATAGACCGGTTTTAGCGATGTTATGCATTATACAATGCCTCCTAGCCTCCACCGAGCATGACGCATATATATATATACACCATATAGTAACCAGCTACTGCAACACTATGAAACGTGTCAACATATTATACTTACACTAGCATAACTGACCTAGCAATGTTAAGCCTCTATCATCTTTATTTTGCTTTATTTCACTTAATTTTAATCTGTTGAAATTACTGTAGGGTTAAGCTTGCAAAACATACAACAATTGTGTGAATTTCCTCAGCAACATAAGTCCATACTGTTTATAGCCAAAAAAAAATGTGCCTGTTTTATCATGTACCTCTATGTTTAACTGTTTTAATGCGCTGAAGGATTGCCTTTAGGGTACCTCACATGCAAATGTTATAAACCTACGCACAACAAATATAAAGAATAAAAAAAAAAAAAGCAACTAAAAAAACCAAAACCTGACAGATGTAATAAATTGCGCCAAATATTAGCTGGAATTTAGTTGGGGGCAGATTTTTCAAGATATCACTAACAATTTTACAAAGTGTCCCTTTATTTGCTTTTTAAATGTTGACAACTGTGAAGCAATCAGTTACTTCTCTGCAAGTAGGGTGCAAAATGGTTGCTAGGTCTCGGGGGCTGTCGCCTGAGGGTAAACGTATATAGACAATACGCGTTCCTTTCTTCTACTACGCCATAAATCCATTCCTAAACCCTATTATGTTCATACTGAATTCCACCAGGACTTCAAGTATTTGAATAAATTCAGATTATTATATAATACAAAATAGCTTCCACCAAATCACCCGTGGAATAAAAAATAATGAACTTAACTTTGGATACTCGCTTCCCTTCAGTTACCTCCCAATTTGGTAACTATATATAGAATAGCGTATAGTGTATATAGAATAGGGATCCAGCTTGTATCACTAAAACACAAATCAAAAATACAACATAGTGTAATATTGTTGTTATATTATTAATAGCCCAATGGTTCAAGGTTAAACTCACAGATCGGCTGTATGTAATAAGCCTTCAGGTTTTATTTTTTGGTCCCACGAAACGCATAGGACCATTTTTTATATACCAATAAATTAACTGCTTTCCACATCCATCTATTGGGAGAGTGTGAACTTCTTGGTTTCCGGATTGGTGTTACTACATTCAGCAGGACGTACCCCCCTATCTACAGGGGTGGCAACCTGAAGGCTGATTACATACAGCTGATCTGTGAGTTTAACCTTGAATTATTGGGCTATTAATAATATAACAACAATATTACACTGTTGTATGTTTGATTTGTGTTTTAGTGATACAAGCTGGATCCCTATTCTACAGTTGCAAGAAAAAGTATGTGAACCCTTTGGTATGATATGGATTTCTGCACAAATTGGTCAAAAAATTTAATCTGATCATCATCTAAGTCACAACAATAGACAATCACAGTCTGCTTAAACTAATAACACACAAAGAATGAAATGTTGCCATGTTTTATTGAACACACCATGTAAACATGCGTATTCCACGGGTGATTTGGTGGAAGCTATTTTGTACTGTATTGTATCCCAATTTTTTGCTACGTATTGTGTATTAAATAGAACAACATGGCTGAAAGCATGAGTTATTTGCAAAGGATGCAGAGGGCAAGGACCCACAAGTTTGAGGCCCTATTTAGGGAGGGTGAACAACCACAACCACTAAGAAAACTAGACGAATATTTTAAACAAAAAGAAAAAAATATTAAGTCTAGAAACAAGAAAATGGTGGGAAATTGTATTTTTAAAAAATTATATTAAAGAAGGTTTAATCCCTAGGGGCCTCAAAATTGATAAAATACCAGCATTCGGCCATGATAATGAGGAATTTTTAAATAAGTGGGATGATATTTTATATAACTGTTCTTTCCAATTGATGGAGTTAATTGTCAAACACTCCAAAGAATCTAAAGAAAAATTAGAACAAGAACTAGAAGAATTGGAAACAAATCATACGTTTAATATAGAGAGTGAGGAATTTAAATCAAAGGAGGAAATTATGCAGAAAAATCTAAAAAATCAAGATGAAAAAATTGCAGATACAAAAAATAAAAAATATAAAAGAGTTACAGAAGCCAAGATACGAAATACGTTTTCAACTAGACAAAAAATTATACATAAAAGAAAATCTAAAAATCAACTTCCTTATCAAAATAGATTCTACAAGTCCCCTGAAAGAGCGGCAAGAAAGAAAACGTTTGACTACCAACAAAAATGTAAGGATAATAAAAAACATGGTCAAAAAAAAGGAGCTAGTTATACTCCAATTGGGGGATCTAGACATTGGGATAGGACCTCTCCCAACAAAAATAGAGAAAATTCAACATATGTTCAAATAGTTAGTGAAAACATAGAAACAAACACAAGAAATTCATCGAATGAGGGTAATGAGAGAAATTTTATAGGGAGAACAAGAGTCTCCAAAGAAAGAGCCATAACCAATTATTTCAGACCAAGAGCAGAGACATGGGAACATACAAATCGATTTGCCCCTCTCTCTATAGAAACACCCTTAAAAACGTATGAGAACAGAGGATTACATACATCCCAACAGAAGGGAGTAACCCTAGCCCCAAATGAAGTGGAAAAGGGAATTTTTAATATTTCAGGAAAGTTGTTATCTAATCAAGAGATTCAATTATTAGAAAAGGGCATGAAATTTGCCCCAAGTGAAAAAGCAAATGATTTTGATTTATATATTGATTTAAAGAAATACATCAAATCTTTGACAGTTAAAATACATTTTCTCAAAAAATCCCATTCCTTGTGAACAAGGAGAAACCCAAGACAAAAGAAAGGATGGTTTTAGACCTAAATCTCAATTTTATCCTGTATATAGCAAATGCCCATATCTGGAGACCTTTGAAAATATGGTAGATAAAGAACTGAAAAAAGCTCTAAGATCTAATAAAAATCCGAAACATCATAATAATTTAACAAAGGTTGAAAGGGAAACTTTGAAAACCTTAAAAGAAAGAGAAGATATAGTCATCAAAGAAGCAGACAGGGGGAGGGAGGGGAGGGGGGGGTGGGGAGGGATAGTTGTAATGTCAATTGACTATTATTCGAAGGAAAGTAATAATATTTTAAAAGATGTAAAGACTTATAAGAAATTGGAGAGTGATCCCACCACATTATTTAATGCTCAATTGGAAAAGTTGCTGATATCAGCAAAAAAATGACAAAACCATCTCCCAAAAAAACATTAAAATTTTTATTTAATCAACATCCTACAATTCCAATATTCTATATCATCCCCAAAATTCATAAAAACGTGCATACTCCACCAGGACGACCAATTACCGTATTTTTCGCTCCATAAGACGCACCTAGTTTTTAGAGGAGGAAACCCAGAAAAAAAAAATATTCTGAACAAACTGTTCCATAGTGTTTCTTACTATGGGACAGTTTGTTCAGAATATTTTTTTTTCTCCCCTGTCCCATAATGATCTTTAACCCCCCTTTCCTCTGTCCCATAGTGATTGTTAACCCCTCCTCCCCTGTCCCATAGTGTTCTTTAACCCCTCCTACCCTGTCCCATAGTGTTCTTTAACCCCTCCTCCCCTTGTCCATTAGTGTTCTGATCCCATAGTGTTCCCCCCTCCCATTGTCCCATAGTGCACTTTCCCTCCCATAGTGTCCCCCCCTCCCCTTCTCCCATAGTGTCCCCCTCCCCTTTTCCCATAGTGTCTCTCCCTCCCCTTCTCCCATAGTGTCTCTCCCTCCCCTTCTCCCATAGTGTCTCTCCCTCCCCTTCTCCCACAGTGTCTCTCCCTCCCCTTCTCCCATAGTGTCC